>OX451739.1:1544032097-1544614597 GCA_948472305.1 Vicia faba
GGGAAGATAATTATGTCAAGCTATCTATCATGGGTATGGAGTTGAACTGTTGGAAGATGTCCCAATTTCTGTCTGAGGGCCTATTAGATTTGTTGGGGAGTACATCTCTATTGGGGATAGTTCCGTGGAGGTCACTCTATAGGGATTTGTAGACGACTTGAACATTATCCCAACTCCTAGAGTCTTTAGTAAATGCTAACCCTGTTTTCATGCATATATTTAGTAAGTAGTAATTGTGTTCAAATGCATATATTTATTCAACGTAATCATCGGACGTTTTTGTAAACAAAACAGAGAAAGTAAAAACAATTTTGAACTTTGAAGTATATTTGCATTGATTTTAAAAGTTTTCCTATAAGCAGGCAGTTTTATATAAGGAGACAGAAATCCTAGTAAGAGGAAATGATCGTAAAAATTGAAAAAGGGGTACAAAGTAATATAAAGAAAAATAGCTATGTGGAAACGATCTCATCAAGTTTCAACTCTGTTATTGCCCCTATATCTTCAAGCATATCATCACTTGATGCTGGAAGAAGATGATTGAATTGATCTGTAACGTTTGAAATTGATGCTGGTAAGAAAATTGGATGTAAATAGATGGGTGATCCAACGCGACATAGTCATACGCTTTAATCTCTAACTTTTTCCTGGACCGCCTTTTCGGGTTTTCAGTCCACCAGGATATCATTTTTTGCCCAAGCCTCCTTTTTAGGTTTTTGACTTCCCGGATGTACAATTTATATATATATATATATATATATATATATATATATATATATATATATATATATATATATATATATATATATATATATATATATATATATATATATATATATATATATATATATATCCCTAATTTTTGCCGGAACCCTTTTGGTTCGCCGGGATGCCCTTATTTTTGCTTAGGCCTTTCAACATAGAGTGTCTCTTTTATGCATAGCATCTTTTAACTATGTCTGCATATACAGGGTGTGGAAAATCTTCATCGTCCATGGTGGTAAGCATCATAGCACCGCCATAAAATATCTTCTTAATCACAAATGGCCCTTCGTATATGTGTTTACCCTATAATTTGGTAAATAATTGCTGATCCTCTAAATCCTTTAACATATTCAGTTACTCACGAGATCGATAAGATTGATCTCAGGACTATTATGTTCTATTATTTAGAAAGCATGTTTTGATGATAATCTCTTTAAACAAAAATAAACACTTCGCATGTCGAAGTTAAACCTCTTTATGAAAGTAATGAAATAAAAACTAGTCTAGACTAGGAATTGTAAAGAACTTAAATAACGTAGAGAAATTTCATTGAATGTAAATGACATTGAATATAAAATATGGTGCATCATACGTACATTCTTGTTAACTCTTTTCTCTAACACTGGTACTTTGAGTATTTTGAGTATTTTGTACAAAGATGTGAACACACTAAATCAAAACACAAAAGCTACAATTTATAGAACTTCGACCCTAACGGTCTCCTAACAAACTAATGCCACATTTCCACTGGCATGTCTATGACAATCTAAGAGATTCCACGCGTCCTTCTGGATAAGAATGAATATTCCAATTCAAACCCTTCGCTATCCGTCTTGAGCGCCAAAACCAATAAAATTTGATAATGTTCGAAGTATAAAGTCTTAAACCATATTTCGAATAATAACTTTATTTTGAAATTTGATTTATAAACTATCTGTTGTACCCCAAAATTTTACCTCCCATATATCTTAATACATTTCAAGTGAGGTCTTCAAATTGCTCAAGGAAGTCCAAGGGTTGACCAGACAAGCTCTCTCCTAAAGTAGTCTACCTCAAATTAGGGTTTCATGTTGCATCAAGATACTTGAGTCAAAGGGATCCCAAATGCTAACCATTGTCATAATATGTTCTCAAGATCATCCATGTCAATTTTCAAGCGTTACAGAGGAAGTTTGCTCAGTCAATTGCTCAAATGCCTGAAAATCGACTGTGCTAGGGCAAAAGTCAACTGTGGCCCACATACAGTCAAACTTCAAGATTTTTGGTCAACATTCTCATTTTGAAGTATTATCCATCATTTGATCAAGGGTTGATCATGATTCATCAAGGGTTGCTCACAATTCATCAAAACCCAAAAGTTGCTAAATTAGGGTTTTGTAGGAAAAGTCAACTCAACTTTGACCAAGCATAACTTTCTCATACTTTATGAGAAATGACCCATACAAATATCATTTTGAATAGGATGCAGTTCCCTACAATCCATCTTCATATCCAAAGTTCAAAATATGCACTCACAAGAAGTTATGAATTTGGACATTATAGGTCATTTTGAAAAGTCAACAAAAACACCTTTTTTGTCAAAGCTTCATACATGAACATGGAATACCAAATTGAGATGATACCAAAATGGTTTCTTAGAGGAAATCTCAAGCTTTCTAAAAAGTCCAATAACACCTTTAAAGAGTCAAAATTTAGGAAGTTATGCATTGGTGAAGTTGACCTTTTTTGCAAAATTGCCAAAAGTCAAAAGTGCCTCAAATTGCAATTTTTGCTAAATGGGCCTAACTTTTTGAACTTGTTTTGAGTTGGTAGCATGGTCCACGAGCCCTAGATCTTCCCATTTGTCTTTATCCCATTTTTTCTATTTATTTTGATTTTTTGTTTCAATTAAATCATTTAAATAAAAACAAATCATGGAAAAATCCAAATCATTGAAACCTCAAGATCTTGTGCGCATTTCAGGTCCTATATCTAGCTAGCAAGGGAATCAATTCGTGCAAGGCATGGGTGGGCACAAAAATATTAATTTTTGTCCTATTTTGGAAAGATTATCAAGTGAATCAAATCAAGATCAAAAGCCAAAATTGACAAAGATTGAATGGACTTTTGTAAACTTAATTCATTCTTTGGTATATAGGGAACATTTGCAGCCAAAAAGAAGAAGGTTTTGAGGCGCACAAAGGCAGAACCAAACTTGAAAAATTCAAAGAAAAGTGGTAATCCGTTTTGCTACTTCCATGCGTTTTCAAGACCCTCTAGCCATCTCATTCGCTTCTTGGGATCACAAGCAAGCTATACCAATCAAGAACAAGGATTTTCCTGCGCTAAAACCCAATGTAAGTGGTTCACAACTTTGGCTTGTTCTTGAAATTGAATTGCATGATTTTGGCATCTATAGCATGAAATACTTATATATTCTTGCTCCTTGAAACATTTGCAAGCTATCTATAACATTCAATTGCATTTTTGTGGACTATATCAAGATTTGCCATTATTAGGGTTTCTGGTCTCGTTTTAGGGTCTTTGTGTACAGGTGAAATTGGCCCACAAGAAGGGCATCACAACGCTCAGCATGCTAAGACGGTTTGATTCATGGCCTTAGACTCCATTTATCATACCCATGAGAGATTTTGAAACAAGCCAGGGTTGTAGCTACGGACATATGTCCGTAGGTAAAAGTCTATGACTTTTACCAACGAAGAGAGGACAGGGACGACATGCATGGCTCCGTCTCATTCGTCCATTTGAATTTTGGCGCGTTTTTTTTATTTTTCTCCACTAACTCCTTTTATTACATATTATTGTTTGTTATTATTTCATATACAACACGCGCATGTAGCTCAGTTGGTGTGGAGGTGAGTGGAGAAGGCCACAGGACCTGGGTTCGAATCCCCGGTCCCCCCATTATTTCATATTATTTTCTTTCAGATGATCAGGCGCGCGTACAGATATGAAGACCACCATGGATAATCATCATCCAACCAGCCAGATGTCCACATGCTAGATCTGAAGGCTATCATGTGATGGTCCACCAACAACCACAGTCAACGCATAGCATGGGAACATGGGAGTCAACGTGGATCACTTTCTTTTGGGCCCAGAGCTTGCTATTCACACCCCTCCAATTTGCTGTCCACATGCCCAATTTCCTTTTCCTTTTCTTTTTATATTTTCTTTATTTATTTATTTATTTATTTTTGCTAACATAAAAATTAATTCTTTTTTTAATAAAATCACAAAAATAACTTTTCATCCAATTAGATTTAGGATATTTATTTTTTATACAAAAATTAATTGAATTAAGTTATTTAATTTTAGGGTAACTTTAATTATTTTGTAAATAAATTAAAACAAGTTAGAAATTAGGGTTTTGTCTAATTCTAATTCTATTTTCTTTTTCTTAAAAAATAACAAAATACAAAAATAGGTCATGTAAATTATTTTCTTTAAATTAATTTAATTACTAATTAGATTTGTATTTAATTCAAACCTTATTTTTCTTAAAAATAATTAAAAACAACAAAAATAATTTTTTTATTTTAATTAGGTTAGATGAGGTCAAAACCCTATTTCTCTCTCGTTCTCGATTCATCGCACTTATTTATTTTTTACCATATTGATGTAATTGCTCACAAGATGTAATAGACTAGTTAGGACTTTTTACTTTCATTTATCATTTTTTATGGGTTGTTTTTGGCTTTGTAATTAATCCCCGATGCCTTGTAATAGCGTAGCTTTACCTTCCGCACTTTAAATTCCGCAAATATTAACTGTTAGATGTATGGTAATAGGGATGCATGACAAGAATGTATGTAAACTTTAAAACCGTTAGCAAACCCTAAATGTGCAAAGATAATAAACTTGAAATTGAATCACTCGCACATGCGCACTCCTAGGGTGTACTCCCACTTTGGTTGCCTTCGGTAAACGGTCATTGAGTATAGGATATTTTATTGGTCGCTCTCTTGTCTCAAAGATCAAAGTTGCCTCGGAAAGGTTGCCTCAGAATCGTTGCCTCGAATATGATCTTAAGGACATTGGATTATTATTAAGACGTCCTAACATTGCTTTAGTGATTGTACGTCCCCTATCGAATTGACCCTTAAAACTCCAACGACGGTGCTACCTACTCACTAATAGTAGAATAACACTGTCTAAAGGAAACGAACATAGAACAATTATTTTTTTGAGTAGGTAGATAACTGTTAGGTACTTGCTCAATACAAACAAACTATTTTTCACACTTACACTCCTTTTCAAACAAAGTTTTCAAAAACACTTTATAACACTCTTGAAGACAGAAGCAAGGGTTAAATCGAAGTAAAACAAAAAAATTTCAAATCACACAAACACATAAGCAATTTTAAAATGATGAGCAAATACCTAAGAGCCCGTAGAAAACTACGGATAAAAAGGGTGCTAATACCTTCCCTTTCTATAATCCCCCCGTACTCAGAATATCTCGAAAAAGGAATTTTTCTGTGCTTTTTTCCTTTCCAGTTGGATAAAATAAAAGTCAGTGGCGACTCTTGCTTACCGGGACATTTTGCAAACACAAACGCAAAACGCAAACCAGCATTCAAATAGTTCCTGTTCTGCCAGCGTATCACAGAACTGGCGACTCTGCTGGGGAATATAGGTGGGGTATACCTTAGGATTAGTCCATCATATTGCTTCTATTGTTTGATTTGATTGCTTTATTTTTGTTGTCTTTGTATTGGAGTTACTATAGATCCTAACCCAGATTTGGGGAACACCTTTTAAGTAAGTAGCAATAAATTATGAGGGAACTGTACGGCGTAGACCGATACAGTTGAAGCATTAGCTACATTGATGTGGCACATTGGTTGGTACCGGTTTCCCTTATGGAGAAACAAGGAGAATACGGGGCTGCTACGTGTATCGTTAAACATAAACTGACCTTAGAACCTATAATTGACCAACTTGGCCATAGGAAGTAGTGAGATAGTCGGCCTCGGTGTAAAGCTGATAACTGGTTGATACTCGATACTACGCTCATTGAGACCATACTCTCGAGATAGTTCCGGCCGCAAGAAAAGATTGCATGATCTGAAACCATGACCGATGGAGGATGGTCAGTGATATTGAGAAACTCTAGAACCCGGTTACTATTATTAGGACAGGTTGAAACCAACTGAACTTCAAGAGGGTATTACCTAGACCCCATGCAAGCCTGAAACTTAAGGGCTCTTGTGTGACTTGTTTGCCTTTACCATGTCTGCTATCCGATATACCTGTTGTGTGTTTTATCATGACATCATGCATCATGACATAGCATGTATACTTCATTGTACTAACCATTTCAAAGACCGAGGGGATTTATCTTTGTTCTATTTTGCATATTATGGCTTCAGTACGCAGAAATACCATTCGAGTTAACTTCGTGCAGATACCTGCTCAGCTCAGAGAGTTAGTCTCAAAAGTTCCTGATACTTCTTCATTTGTTAGAAGACATGGTTATCTCCTTAGCCTAGTCACTTCAAAGTTGGATGAGCAGATGATGAGCTTGCTTTTCCAGTTCTTTGATCTGGTGCATCATTGTTTCACCTTCCCAGATTATCATCTAGTTCCCACTTTGGAGGAGTTTTCTGACTTACTGGGCATATCCATCCTCGAGCAGACACCCTTCACAGGTTTGGAGGAGGTTCCTAGACCTTAGGACGTTGCTTCAGCCTTACATCTAAAAAGTGTTGATGTAGTATGCAATTGGGAGACACAGAGCGGGGTTAAAGGTTTCTTGGCCAAGTTTCTGATTGATCAAGCTCAACAGTTCTGGGATAACTTGGATTTTCAAGCATTCGAAGACATCTTGGCTTTCCTCATCTACGACTTGGTTCTTTTCCCGAATCCAGATTCCTTCATAGATGTGAATGCAGTCAAGATCTTCTTGTCTCGTAATCCAGTGCCTACTCTTCTGGTGATATTTTACATGCTCTCTATACCCGTACTGTGTGAAGAAGGGGGACTCTCATGTGTTGTACACCACTGTTGGCGAGGTGGTTTATTTCGCACCTCCCCAAATCTGTATTGGAGAATGAAGAAGGGTTAGGTTGGGCTTACAGAATCATGTCCCTTGCCCATACGGACATTCTTTGGAGTTCTAAGGATATGGAAAGAGTAGCTGTCATTGATCGATGTGGGGAATACCCTAATGTACCATTGCTTGTAATTATAGGGGGAATAACCTACAGTCCTTGATTGGCTTTACGACAGTTTGGTCGCGCTCGGAGAGACGGTCCTCATGAACTACTGCTTACAGATATTGTCTTTGACTACAAGAGGGGCGTGGATGAGCATCGCTGAAGGTTTATACGAGCCTGGGGTAGGGTGAACAGGTCTAACCCTCACGAGCTAGGACCGAAGACTTCTCTCCCTATGCAACCTTACCTCCAGTGGGTCCGAGCTCGTGCTCGAAAGCTGGGGATGCCTTATGACGCTGTTTTGCCGGTGGTTGTGGAGCCTGCTAATGAAGAGGGCGTTCCTTATACAGTCCTTTATCCATACATGCCTACTGATTTTGGGGCAATGAGGAGATCCTGGATCCAGTTGAAGGAAGAAAGGGATACCTACCGGGAGAAGTATCATGAGCAGGAATGGAAGATCTTGAAGCTCACGAGGCAACTTGAGAATGAAAGGACAACCAATGATTATGTCAGCACGAAGGGGAAACGACCATGGGATTTCTGATGTCTTTTATTGTTTCTAGTTTAGATTTTCTTTTCAATTTATTTCTTTTGTAACGCCTTGAAGGCATTGTTAAACATTGTTACAAGTTTAATCTAATAAAGTGTGTTTTATTTTGTTTTACAAATTTGAATCTCCCAAAGTCTTCGAAATCATTTCATACACATTCCATTACCATGCACCTCATTACAGGTACCATTACAGGTTTCTTATCTTCTTCGCTGTTTATTTCAGCACAGACTGTCTTCTGAAATACCTACCGATCAAGCCATCAAAGCTCTTCAGGCACATAATGCCCAATTCCAAGAGATGTTCTTGAACTTAGCTAAAGGGCAAGAGGATTTGAAGACTCTCATCCTGAAAGAGAAGAGGAAGAAGAAGAAGAAGAAGGTGGTTCTTCTGAATATGGGTCACAGATTTAGGAATAGGTTGCGACAGGAAGCTGATCTGTCTCATTCATCCAAAGGAGGAGAGAATCAAGAAAAAGAAAAGGGTCCTAGTCCTATAGTCTCTGATAATGACACTGATTTATTTGTGACCTCTGTGGAAGACATTTCTACTCCTTTGATGACTGTGAAGAAGAATCTATTGTTGGCCGGTTTATTTCCGGGCTGTGGTGAAGGTTGCCACCTATGTTCAATCCTTCCTGCTGGTTGCCATTTATTGAGATCAGGTGTTCAACGCCTGATGGATAACAAAGAGATCATGTTCGAGAAAACTTTGATCCCGTTGATTTCTGTTGAAGATATTTCCATCATAACCATTTCCGCCAATCCTTCCAAGGCTTCCTCGAGAAAGCCTGTTAGGATTACATTTGTTCCAAGAGTTGCTCCATTAATCATTACTATTCCTGGTCCTATCCCATACACTTCGGATAAGGCTGTCCCCTGGCACTATGGGGCCGATGTATATTACCATGGGATTAAGCAAGAAGAAGTTGATGCTAATATCAGCAATATTGTCGGGTCTGGCAAAGTCACCAGAAGTGGAAGACTCTTCTCCCCCGAGATTTCTCCTCCGACTATTCAAAAGCCTGTTGCCATTCCATCTGCCAGTACATCAGCTATTGTTCCAATTCTTACTCTAGTTATCAGCCTTGTCGCCGAGTCATCTGACACTCGAGGCAAAGAAATCACTGGTGAGCTTGCCCAGACGGAGGCGCCTAAGAAGATTATTGTAGAAACCTCTAAGCATGAGATAGAGGAAATTCTGAAGATTATCAAGAAGAGTGACTACAACATAGTCGAGCAGCTGGGGCAGACCCCATCGAAAATCTCCATGTTATCCTTGTTATTGTGTTCTGAAGCCCACGCAAAGGCTTTAATTGCTTTCTTAAAACTGCGCATGTGCTGCAGGAAACTTCTGCTGATCAATTCAAAGACTGTGTAGCTAGTTTGACTGCCGACAACGGTTTAGGTTTCTCAGACGCAAATCTGACTGCTAAAGGAAGAAATCACAATGATGCTCTACATGTCTCGATCGAGTGCAGGGGCACTACTTTGGCCCACGTGCTGGTAGATACTGGGTCCTCATTAAATGTTTTGCCAAAGAAAGCATTAGACCGTCTGGACTGTGAAGGTTTGGTTTTGAAGCCGAGTAATATTGTGGTTAGAGCTTTCGACGGGTCAAAAAGGATGGTGCACGGGGAGGTGGACGTCCCTATTAAAGTTGGCTCTCAGACTTTTGCATCTATGTTCTATGTGATGGATATCCGACCATCTTATTCTTGCTTGTTGGGTCGCCCTTGGATTCATAAGGCTGGGGCAGTGACTTCTACGCTCCATCAGATGTTAAAATATCCAGTAAAAGGGAAGATTGTTACAGTACAAGGTGAAGAGGAGTACATGGTGAGTCATCTTAACTCCTTTCGGTATGTGGAGATGGATGGAGAGTTCATCAAAAGCCCATGTCAGAACTTTGAAGAGGTTCCCCAGACTCTGGCGTCGACTGAAGTTGCTGCTGATAAACCTCCGATGAAGATGGCTTCCCTCAAGGATGCCAGGGCTGTAATTGAAAAAGGTGGGTGTTCAAATTGGGGATAACTCCCCGACTTTGCACACAAAACTGACAAGTTTGGTTTGGGCTTTACTACAGAGGCTCAAAGGGCTGTTCGGCGCGCGCGGATTGGAAGACCTCCTCTGCACATAAGTAATCCGGGAGTGAATGCAATTGAAGATGATGAAGAAGAGTCAGAGTTCGACAGCTGGATTTACCCGACTACCAACGGTGGCTTGAACAATTGGACGGCAAAGGACTTCGTGCCCATTTCTTTTATTACACAGTAATAGACTTTTGTTTTGAGATTTGTAACAGACAATTTGAAACTTTACGACCCGGTGCCTTGCCCGAGGCACCCTGGCTTTGTTTGTGAGGGCTTATTATTTGTCATTTTCATATATCATCAATAAAGCATTGGACATTTTCTTGCATTACAAATTTTGCGCTCCTTGTTTTTCTTTTCTATCTTGCACTTTATCAAAACAGCTATTTGTCTTACACACACACTCACATATCATAATGCAGATCCACATCCACTCTGGATCCCATTGGTAACGACTTTGCTACTGCATGTTATGACTTCGAAAATCCGATCAACCAAGCTGAGGACGAAGGTGAGGATGATTGTGAGGTGCCTGGGGAACTTGCTAGACTGTTACTACAGGACGAGAGGGCCATACAGCCTCATGAAGAGCCAGTGGAATCAGTGAATTTCGGTACAAAGGAAGATGAGAAATAGGTCAAAATAAGTGCCAAGTCTATGCTGATAAAGTTCACGTACCTCCCGTTCCTCTGAACGTCTTGACAACTCCATGGCCTTTCACAATGTGGGGCATCGACATGATTGGCGAGATTAGACCTACTGCGTACAACGGGCATCGTTTCATTCTAGTAGCTATCGATTACTTTACGAAGTGGGTTGAGGCAACTTCCTTTGCCACAGTGACCAAGAACGTCGTGGCACGGTTTATTTGGCACAACTTGATCTGTCGATACGGTGTACCAGAGAGGATCATTACAGACAACGGTACAAATCTCAACAATACAATGATCACCGAGCTCTGCAAACAATTTAAGATATAGCATCACAACTCTTCTCCTTATCGGCCGAAGATGAATGGGGCTGTAGAGGTGGCTAATAAGAACATCAAGAAGATTGTGCAGAAGATGACGGTGACATACAAAGACTGGTATGAGATGTTACCATTTTCTCTTCATGGGTACCGTACCTCAGCACGGACGTCAACAGGGGTAACACCCTATTCCTTGGTGTATAGCATGGAGGCGGTCTTACCCATTGAAGTCCAGATACCCTCTCTCCGAATTATGAAGGATGCAGGATTGAGTGAGGATGATTGGATCCAGACCCGGCTTGATCAGCTAAACTTAATCGACAAAAAGAGACTTATTGCTATTTGTCATGGTCAGACGTATCAAAAGCGGATGATCAAGGAATTTAACAAGAAAGTCAGACAACAAGAATATCAAGTCGGGGATCTGGTGATTAAACGCATCATACTGCCGCAAGGTGATCCCAGGGGCAAATGGACCCCTACGTACGAAGGGACATTTGTGGTTAAGAACATTTTCTCAGGAGGAGTTATGATTCTAACCACCATGGATGGTGACGACCTTGCTCACCCCGTCAATGCACACATAGTGAAAAAATACTACGCATAATCAAAGACCCGCTAAGTTGACTGGCCTAGGAAAAAATAAGGTCTTCCAGGTGAACCAAAAGGGTTCTGGAAAAAATAAAGGATGAAAATGAAAAAATCTGTACACCTGGCAAGTCGAAAACCTGAAAAGGCGGCTTGGGAAAAAAAGGGTATCCCGGTGGACTGAAAACCTGAAAGGGAGGTCCAGGCAAAAATTAGGGATCAAAGCGTAACACTATGTCTCATTGGATCATCTTGCAACCAGACTTCAGTATCGACTATCAAGCTCGGACGACACCGATCAGTCTGATCTACCTTTAACCAAGTAGCAAAGTGATGAGACGCTCGAAGATATAAAGGCAATAGCAGAGTTGGAACCCAGTGAGATTGTTCACCTAGCTATTTTTCTTTGTTTTTCACAAATTGTATAATTCATCTTTCGGCGGTGTTCTCTTACTAGGACGTCAGCCTCTTGTACAAAACGCCTATTTACAGGCCAACTTCAAAATCAATACAATTCATTTTTACAATAAAATTTCAAATTGTTTTTCTTTTTCTATTTTGTTTTGCAAGAATGTCCAATGATTCATTTTTTATATATGCATTTGACAATAATTGTTGCTCATAAATATTTATATGCGAAACAAAAGACGATTACTCGTATTTTCAAAAACAGGGGCAAACAAGAAATATCCAAAGCTTTACAGTTGTTCTATTCACCAGGTACAGGGATAGACCCAGCTGGAGAAAATGACTAAAAGTATATACACTCCCCGCAGAGTAAGAAAAAGACAGTGATGTTAGTTTTCCCGAACAGGACACAACTCTCCCCAGCTGAGGTTCACAATCTCGAATGAGTCGGTAAGATTCTCCCCAAGCAGAGTTCATCTTTCACCAACAATGGAAGACCATCCTCAGTGAAGTTTATTTCTCCCACAAACAGAAAGTTTATCCCCGACAGAGTTCATCATCGCTAGCAACGGTAATTCATCCACAGCTGAGGGTATTTCTCCAAGTCAACAAATCTTCTGATAGAGTATCTCTTCCCCACAGAGTCATTTTCTCACCAGTTTATTCTCCAGCCGAGTTATTCTCCTGCCAAGTTATTCTCAAATCATCTTCGGTCATTATCCTTAGTGAATGAAACTCTTTATATTCTCCAGCAGCAGTCCGAGATTTATTTTCCCCAGTTAAAGAGCATCATAAAAACATCGCATGTCCATACATCATGACATGTGCATACGTATCACACAGCACAATCTCATTTATTTTGAGAACATCATTGCTCGATACATGTCATGCATCATGACATTACATACGACTAACCCTTTGCCTTTTAGGAAAAGATACAATCTAATTATTACAAAGTTCAAGATATGAAGCCCGGGTACGACCGAATAATATCTTGATTCCTCCATCACATTGTGAAGCCCGGAGAACGACCGGATAACAGTATCAGAATACCGCGAAGCCTGGATTACGACCAGATTGTTAGAACATAGTTTGATTCTACAATCCTTGATTAGAGTTTTGATGATAACAAAATACAAAGAATAAATAAATTCAAAGATATATATAAAACAAATATGCTTCTTAAAATTATGTTTTGTATATACAGAAGTTCTGATGGAATCAACATCACAAGATCAGTAATATGTGCTACACGCTGAAGCTACCAGATTATACGCTGAAGCTTGATGACCAGAATCTGCGCATAAACAAATACACTCTGACTCTGATCAAAGACATCTTTACCAAGTCATCAACACTCTGAAGCGTTATCATAAGTTAAAGCAAAGAAGACTCTAAAGCGTTATTAATTATTCAAGACAGAATTAAATGCTATCGACTCTCTTCAGACAAGATCTTCTTCAAAAGGAAAGTGCGTTATTATCATTAAACTGGCTTTATGGACAACGTATCTTTGCCTTGCCTATATAAACAAGTCTGCTTGAGAAAAGACACACGCATGAACTCACATAATTTGCCAAGCCTTCAAAACCACGCTTATTCAAACCCTTTAGCAAATTCAGTTTATTCCAAGCTTAAGTTGTGTAATTATCACAGTTGTGATATATTGTTTTGTTAGAAAACGTTAACACATCCTTGTTCAATTATTTGTAAAAGATTTCCTTGAGATAAACCGGTATGTGGTTGTACTCAAGAAGACTTTAACAGTTGTTAAAGTAGCTGTTGTAATCCTTTGAAAATAGTGGATTAAGACCTCGTTGGAGAGAGGCGAAATCACCTTGATGGGTGGACTGGAGTAGTTTGAGATCAAACGAACCAGGATAAAAATACTGTGTTGTCAAACCATTTGTTTTAAGTTTTACAATTCAACCCCCCCTTCTTGTGTTTTTCACATCTTCAATTGGCATCAAAGCGCCTGGTTCTGAGCTTATAACACTTAACTGTGTCAGTACAAGATCCAGCGTCAGAAAAACACAATGGCAGGACCAAGTCAAAACATCAGCAATGACAACAATGAAGAAAGAGATAGATTCAGTGGCAAACCTCCAGTCTTTGATGGAGAGAACCTTGACTACTGGAAAGACAGAATTGAGAGTTTCTTTCTGGCCCATGATGCTGATCTGTGGGACATGGTGACTGATGGATACACGCACCCAGTGGATGGACGTGGTCAGAAGATTGACAGGAAAATGATGTCTGATCAGCAAAGGCGTGAGTTCATAAATCATCACAAGGCCAGAACAATTCTTCTCAGCGCCATCTCTTATTCAGAATATGAGAAGATATCAAACAGAGACACTGCAAAGAATATGTTTGACTCTCTGAGAATGACGCATGAAGGCAACATTCAAGTCAAAGAAACCAAAGCCCTTGCACTCATTCAGAAATATGAGGCATTCAAGATGGAAGAGAGTGAATCAATAGAAACTATGTTTTCAAGATTTCAAATTCGTGTTGCTGGTCTAAAAGTTCTTGACAAAGGGTATTCCACTGCTGATCACGTTAAGAAGATCATCAGACGCTTGCCAAAACAATGGATGCCAATGGTCATAGCGCTTAAGCTAGCCAAGGATCTCAACAAAATATCTTTGGAGGAACTTGTCAGCTCCCTCAGAAGTCACGAGATAGAGCTAGAAGCATATGAACCTCAAAAGCAAGGTAAGCCATTAGCTTTAAAATCTAACAGAAAATCTGATTCCAAAGTTTTGCATGCTGTGGAAGAAACCTATGATGGGTCCTCATCAGAAGAAGATGAACTGTCTCTCCTCTCCAGAAGGGTGAACCAATTGTGGAAGCAGAGGCAAAGGAAGTTCAGGAATCCCAGAAGATCAGAAAATCAGAATGAATCTTCCTCCAGATACAGAAGGTCAAAATCCTCCTCTGGACACAGAAGATCTGAAGGTTCTTCAGGAAACAGAAAGCCAAACAACAAAGACATAATCTACTATGAATGTAATGAGCAAGGGCACTACAAAAGTGATTGCCCAAAGCTTCAGAAGGAGAAGCTCAAAAAGAAGTTTGGCAAGGAAAAGAAGAAAAGTCTCATGGCTACATGGGATGATTCTGACACATCTGAGGTTGACTCAGAATCAGATGATGAAAGAGAAAACATAGCTCTCATGGCAAACATAATAGAAGACATTGAAGCTTCTGAGTCAGACTCTGAATCAGATACAGAAGAGGTATTCCCTGACTTTACTATAAACTTTACTAAGGCTGAACTAGCTGAAAGCCTTAATGAAATTCTAGAAAGATATCAGCAGATCAGAGTCAAATTCAGAAACCTGAAAAGGAATCTTGCTTCTAACTCTGATAAGACTGAGAGTCTCAAATTGGAGAATTTTGAGTTAAAAGATAAAATTACAAAATTAGAAAACCAATTGCAAAACTCTCAGAAGGAAACAATCCATGAAACTCCCAGCAATGCTGATGAGATCATCAAGGAGTATGATCACAGCTTTCAGAAGTTTCTAGCTAAAAACATAGACAGAAGCAAAATGGCTTCAATGATCTATGGAATTAGCAGAAATGGCAGAAAAGGGATAGGATATCAAGGTAAGGTACCTACACCAAAAAATGCCAAGGATTTAGTTATAAAACGTACTCCACTTGATTCACACTTTATATATGGGCACACACATGACATAAAATATACAAGTAGTGATTACTCTGTCAAACCAAAATTCAACCAGAGTTTTGGTAAAACTAACAAATAAGGACCCAAGAAAATGTGGGTACCTAAGGATAAAATAATACATGTGGCAGATATCTTTAGCAGCAAAGCAAAAACACCAATCATGGTACCTGGACTCTGGCTGCTCACGACACATGACGGGAAGAAGGCATATGTTCCAAAGCCTGGAGGCCACGTAGGCTTTGGAGGCAATTAGAGAGGAAAGATCATTGGCTCTGGAACAGTAGGTAATGGAAATCTTCTCTCTATAAGTAATGTTTTATTAGTTGATGGATTAATGCATAACCTATTATCCATAAGTCAATTAAGTGATAACGGTTATGATATAATCTTCAATCAAAATTCATGCAAAGTTGTTAGTCAGAAAGATGGGACTATCCTATTTAATGGAAAGAGGAAAAACAACATTTATAAAATAAAACTTTCTGAACTAAAAAGTCATAATGTAAAATGTCTACTGTCTGTTAACAACGAGCAATGGATCTGGCACAGAAGATTGGGACATGTTAGTATGAGAAGAATATCTCAGATTAACAAACTCAATCTGGTCAGAGGACTTCCTAACCTGAAGTTCAATTCAGATGCTTTGTGTGAAGCATGTCAGAAAGGCAAGTTTACAAAACTAGCTTTCAAATCCAAAAACGTTGTTTCCACCTCCAAGCCATTAGAACTTCTGCACATTGACTTGTTTGGACCAGTTAAAACTGCTTCAGTCAGTGGCAAGAAGTATGGGTTAGTAATCATAGATGACTATAGCAGATTGACATGGGTAAAGTTCTTACGGCACAAGGACGAGTTACACTCTGTGTTTGTTACCTTCTGCAACCAAGTTCAGAATGAAAAGGATCTTAGAATCGTCAAAGTCAGAAGTGATCATGGTGGAGAATTTGAAAACAAAGATTTTGAGTTATTCTTTAATGATAAAGGCATTCTGCATGATTTCTCTTGTCCTAGAACTCCCTAGCAAAATGGAGTTGTAGAACGAAAGAACAGAGCATTGCAAGAAATAGCCAGAACCACGATCAACGAGACTAACGTTGCTAAGATCTTCTGGGTAGAGGCAATAAACACAGCGTGTTACATTCAGAATAGAATCTCCATAAGACCTATTCTGGAAAAGACTCCATATGAATTGTGGAAGAACAGAAAGCCCAACATGTCCTACTTTCACCCATTTGGATGTACATGTTTTATTCTGAATACAAAAAATTATTTGAACAAGTTTGACTCTAAAGCACAAAAGTGTATTATGTAAGGATATTCTGAACGCTCAAGAGGGTACAGAGTATACAATACAGAAACACAGATTGTGGAGGAGTCAACCAGTGTTCATTTTGATGATAAGCTTGACTCTCAAAAGTCAAAGCAGAATGAATTCCTTGCAGGTATGGAAGTTGAACTCACAGGTACTGAAGAAAAATCATCAGAAGCTCTCAACAGAGATACTCCCTCAACATTAGAAAGAGTAACTGCAAGCAATCCAGCACCTTCTGTTGATCAACTCTAGAAAAGACCATCCAGAAGCAGCATGGATCACCCAGAAGAAACAATCTTAGGAAGGAAGGAATATCCAATCAGAACAAGATCTAGCTTCAGAAACTCTGAAGAATCCATCATGGGACTGGTTTCTCTAATTGAACCAACAACAATTGATGAAGCACTTCTGGACAATGACTGGATTCTAGCAATGCAAGAGGAGCTAAATCAATTCACAAGAAATAACGTATGGGATCTAGTTCCCAAACCAAAAGGATTCAACGTCATTGGTACAAAATGGGTGTTCAGAAACAAACTGAACGAACAAGGTGAAGTCATCAGAAACAAAGCACGACTGGTAGCACAAGGTTATAGTCAGCAAGAGGGGATAGACTATACAGAAACCTTTGCTCCAGTCGCCAGGTTAGAATCTATCAGACTCCTAATTTCATTTGCTGTTAATAAAGGCATCACTCTGTATCAGATGGATGTTAAGAGTGCATTCTTAAATGGCTATATAGAAGAAGAGGTATATGTGCACCAACCCCCTGGTTTTGAAAGTTCCAAAAATCCAGAATATGTTTTCAAACTAAAGAAGTCACTCTATGTTCTGAAGCAAGTTCCCAGAGCTTGGTATGAAAGACTAAGTAACTTCCTGCTAGAAAAGGAATTCACCAGAGGGAAAGTGGACACAACCTTGTTCTGTAAGACAGTTAAGAATGACATTTTAGTATGTCAGATTTATGTTGATGACATCATATTTGGATCCACTAAACCCTCTCTGGGAAGAAAGTTTGCTAAATGTATGCAGGCAGAATTTGAGATGAGCCTAATGGGGGAACTAAAATTCTTTTTGGGCATTCAGATTAATCAAACCCCAGAAGGAACTTACATTCATCAGAGCAAATATGTCAGAGAACTTCTGAAGAAATTTGATCTCTCAGAATGTAAGCCATCAAAGATTCCAATGCATCCCACGTGCATTCTGGAAAGAGAAGAGGTAAGTAAAAAGCTAGAACAGAAGGTCTACAGAGGTATGATTGGTTCTCTTCTCTATCTGACAGCTTCAAGGCCTGACATTCTATTCAGTGTTTGCATTTGTGCTAGATTCCAATCAGATCCTAGAGAATCTCACTTAACAGCAGTTAAGCGAATTTTCAAGTATCTGAAAGATACTACTAATCTGGGTTTGTTTTATAGAAAATCAAGTAATTACAGCTTGATAGGATACTGTGATGCTGATTTCGCTGGAGACAGAGTAGAACGTAAAAGCACTTTTGGAAGCTGCCAGTTTCTAAGATAAAATCTGATCTCATGGTCCAGCAAAAGACAATCCACAATAGCTCTATCAATAGCAGAAGCTGAATACATAGCAGCAGCTGGATGCAGCACACAAATTCTCTGGATGAAAAGTCAACTTGAGGACTTCAAGATATTTGAGAGTAACATCCCTATCCTCTGTGACAATACTTCTGCTATTTGTCTTAGTAAAAATCCTATTTTGCATTCTAGGGCTAAGCATATAGAAATAAAACATCATTTTATTAGGGACTGTATTCAGAAAGGGATTCTAAATTTAAAATTTATTAACACAGACCATCAATGGGCTGATATCTTTACAAAACCTCTTTCTAAAGATAGGTTCAACTTCATTCTAAAACATCTCAGCATGAAGCTCTGCCCAGAATAAAACTGTTTTGATTCCATATCTTAACCTTCAGAACTTTGTTTATTTTTCCGTGAACTACTGATCAATCTTTCTTCAGATCTTTAGAAGTACAGATTGTATCAGAATCTATCCATGAAGACCTGCTTGCTTCATTTCAAGGATAGAAATGTGGAATTCACTCAAGCAAACAGGTGTCATCCAGTCATCAGCTACTTTCTGAGGCTGAACACGCGTTCACGTTTCTAAAAGGTCAAAAGCGCTGATTGGATGCATTGTGACACATGTCATGGGTAACCGTTCCAATATCTTTCTGAATCCCCCAAAATCAGATATCATTAAATGCTCATAATCATTATAATTTATTTCTCTCTCTTGCCGTTTATGTTTTCAAATTTCTTAAAAATCTATTTAAACACATCTCTCACTTCTTACACTTTTTTACTTTCACTTTCATTTTCTCTACAATCTTATTGATTTCAGTTTGGAACCTTTCTCAAAACCCTTTTAATTTCTTCTCAAAACCTTCGGTGTGAACATGGCTTCCTCAAGCAACCCTACTTCAAGTACTCAGAAAACAGATTCCTCCGAACAATATGAAGAACCCTTCAGAACTCTTCTCACACCCATCAAAAATCTAGAAGTTCTTTCAGAATTGATTGTGGACCTTAACAATCTTCAAGAGAACGGGTTTAATCTCTCTGAAGAAGTAAAGGCTCAAGGCTGGGAAAGATATTTTGACCGACTGGTGGGTCCAACATTCCCAATCCTTGTGAAGGAATTTTGGATTCATGCTTCATCTTCCAACCATCAAGTTACATCATACATAATGGGGAAGAAGATAGTCATAACTGAGGACCTCATTGCAAGATTAATAGGCTACAATGGTGGTGGTGTACGATGCATTGACATGGCTGAAAGATACGCTGATGTTGCCCTAATTGCTAGAGAAATATTCACTCCGGGTCTTCCCTCCAGCAAGATAAGGGATCTAAAAGACCATCACAGAATATGGGCCAAGATTATTCTGGGATGCATAAACCACAGGAAGCCTACCAGCTCTCCTGACTACATCAATATTGATCAGCAATTTCTGATCTACTTCATCTCCCAGAAGATTAAGGTGAATCTGGCTCATCTGCTGTTTAACCATCTAAGGACTAGTGTTAAGGAAACCAGAGAAGAGGAGCGCACAAAAATGGACTGGATACCCCTAGGAAGGCTTATATCAGATATTCTAACAGAGAATAAGCTGATTGATCATCTAACAGAAGCTCAGGAAATCAGCTCTTTGGAAGCTACTGTTGGCAAACAGTTGAATGCAAAGAATCTGAAGAAGATGAAGTTAATTGAGAACATCAAGAAGGAACCCAGTGTCACTTCTTTTGCAACAATCTCCAGCAGAAGAATCCCTCTGGATAACTTTCCCTTGTTCTCAGAGATTGATTCTAAACCTGGAATTATAGTCAGATATCTGAATGCATGCGAGGCGGATGGTACAGCACCAGATTTGAACATTCAGGATCTGCAGCAGAAGGCTCCAGAAGTTGTGCTGAAGAAAACCAAGAAAAGGAAAGTTGTAGCAGAAGGATCATCCCAGCGGACTCCTAAAAAGAGAGGTAATCCTTCTTCTGTAACTGTTTTAAACTCAATTTCTGTATCAACATCTATACCAATTCCCACTCAATCAGAAAACCCCACACCACAAACACTTGATGACTTTGACATTGAATTTGACCCCTCAGAAACCTTAACTCTTAGAAGATCTCACTCCCTACCTCCAAATCCAAATATTGAAGCAACCCAATAAGAACTTGCAAAAGTTCTATCAGATATAGAAACCTTTGATCAACATACTTCTGCTCCCATGCCAGAAAATCCAAACTCTGAAACCACCACAGAAGCACCACAACCAGAAATTCCCCTCTCTCCACAACCAGAAATACCACTACCTCCATCTCCTCAACCAGAAATTCATCCACCTTCTCCACAACCTGAACTATTTCAACCAGAAGTTCAAACTTCTGAGGCTCAACCTTCTGAATCCTGTGAACTAGAACCTCATAACGATCAATCAAACCAAACTGTTGATTTCGATTCCATTCCCATTCCTGGAATCACTGAACCTCTGGCCATCCGTATGCCCCTAACCATTCTGGATATTCCCAAAATTCCCTCTTCACTAGAATCAAACTCCACCAAACTCCCCAACCAGTCCAATAATTATTCCAGACTCTCCCACTCCCTCACCAAAGAACAATCCAGATGACAACATCAAGACTGTCATTGATTTAACGGTTTTTGAACGTCTTGCTGCCATAACCCACAAAACAGCTATTCCAAAACCAAAACCATCTGAACCCTCTCCAGATGTTGGTACCAGCTTATTGATATTTGAAACAGAAGTACAGAAGTAGATCACTTCTCTGAAGCAAGCTAGTCTTGAGCTGATTGATCATGCTGCATCAGACTACCTTTGGACAAGGTTCAGAAGATGGGTATGTTCTGAAACTCGTAAGATGCAAGAACAGAGCTACGGACAAGTTCAATAGAACTTCAGTAATCTAATGAAAGTAATTGAAGATCAAGTTCTGAGCCAGCTGCTCAAGGAAGAAGTTCTCCCTCTGGACAATGCTCCCTGGTCTGAACATCGTCCAGCATACAAAGTTCAACCAGAGTCAGAAGATATCAATCTAACTGATACTCCAGAGCATATGATTCCTGCTGAAGAACTGCGTCAAAAAGAGGATATTGCAGAATGCTCTGAGAAGCATCCAGTTACTGAAGATTCTCAAGCTTCCTCCTATGAAAGGCAGACTCTAGAAGACCTGAAAAGATCTGATATTTTGATGAAGGAAATAATGGATAAACAGGACAACAAAATTGAGGTAATCACGAGCATGTTAACCAAGAAAGAGTAAACCAACATCCAGATCAAGGGCTTGTTGGAAGCTTTGTTCACACGTCTTCCTCCTCCCTCTTAGAATTTGCTCGTTTTTAAAACATGTTTATCTGTAATATTCTTACAAACGCTTTAGCAAATTCAGTTTATTCCAAGCTTAAGTTGTGTAATTATCACAGTTGTGATATATTGTTTTGTTAGAAAATGTTAACACATCCTTGTTCAATTATTTGTAAAAGATTTCCTTGAGATAAACTGGTTTGTGGTTGTACTCAAGAAGACTTTAACAGTTGTTAAAGTTGCTGTTGTAATCCTTTGAAAATAGTGGATTAAGACCTCATTGGAGAGAGGCGAAATCACCTTGACGGGTGGACTGGAGTAGTTTGAGAACAAACGAACCAGGATAAAAATACTGTGTTGTCAAACCATTTGTTTTAAGTTTTACAATTCAACCCCCCCCCCCCCCCCCCTTCTTGTGTTTTTCAAATCTTCACAGATAGTGGTTTATCTTAGATTCAAGCTATGAAGCTCGGATTCGATCGGATAATAGCTTAATCCCCAGCAAGTTATTGTGAAGCCTAGATTACGACCAGATAGTAATACAAGGACACCATGAAGCATGGACTCGACCAAATAGTGGTATATTATAAACACAAGCCGTGAAGCCCAGATTCGACCGGATAGCAGCTTAACAAGTTATTGTGAAGCCTGGATTACGACCAGATAACAATACAAAGACACCATGAAGCCTGGACTCGACCAAATAATGGTATAATACGTTGTGAAGCCTAGATTACGACCAGATAACAGCCAAGAATACTACGAAGCCTGGATTACGACCAGATAGTGGTATATCTTTAATGCAAGTTATGAAGCCCAGGTTCGACCGGATAGTATCTTGATTTCTCCGAACACCATGAAGCCTGGATTCGACCAGATAATGGTATGAGACGTCGTGAAGCCTGGATTACGACCAGATAGCAGTAAAGACACTGAAGCCTAGATTACGACCAGATAACAGTGAGGGACACTGTGAAGCTTGGATTTCGACCAAATAGCAGTTCACACAGCCAATTACTATGAACCCCGGAGTCGACCGGATATTAGTAGGCCTTAAATTCAAATGGAATCCCGGATGCGACTGGATAACCACTTGATTTCTTCTGAAGCCTGGATTTCGACCAGATAAGAAGTGAGTTATTATGAAGGCTGGATTTGACCAGATAACAGTATAAGACACCATGAAGACTAGATTCAACCGGATAATGGTATGAAACATCGTGAAGCCTGGATTACGACCAGATAGCGGTACAAGACATTACAAAGCTTGGATTTCGACCAAATAGCAGTTTACCTGGACAATTACTAAGAAGCCCGGAGTCGACCGAATATTAGTGTGCCCTAAGTTCAAGTTAAAGCCCGGATGCGACCGGATAAGAACTAAATTCCTTCTGAAGCCTGGATTACGACCAGATAAGAATTGAGAAATTGCAAAGCCTGGATTACGATCAGATAGCAAGTTTAATCTCATCTCCCCAGTAAGTCACTGTGAAGCTTGGATTACGACCAGATAACAACCGATCTTATCACTATGAATCCTGGATCACGACTAGATAGTAGTTTATTTTCTCCTCTTCGACCAAGAGATGATTCCCCAGTAGAATAACGAATGACTGAAGCTCCTAAAATTCAACTTTTCTCTCAAGACAGAGACCAGCATTCCCCAACGAAATCCTCCTCAACAATAGGTATACAAGCTCTCGCTAAGGAATCTCTTATGCGATCGACACTCCTTCGAATGGCATCTTTAAGCCCATCTTCTGTCATCAATCTCTAAATGGCATCTATAATCCCATTCCCGACATCACAAGACAAGTACCACTTCATGCGAGTGCAAATTTCTGGGCACTCTAGTGTTCAATCATCTTCAACCTTCAGATCACGAAAGGCAGACAAGCCAATCTACATCACCAGGTTTAAGAAGATTGAACAGGGGCAGCTATTGTACCCCAAAATTTTCCCTCCCGTATCTCTTAATACATTTCAAGTGAGGTCTTCAAATTGCTCAAGGAAGTCCAAGGGTTGACCAGACAAGCTCCCTCCTAAAGTAGTCTACCTCAAATTAGGGTTTCATGTTGCATCAAGATACTTGATTCCAAGGGATCCCAAATGCTCACCATTGTCCTAATATGTTCTCAAGATCATCCATGTCAAGTTTCAAGCCTTGCAGAGGAAGTTTGCTCAGTCAATTTCTCAAATGCCTGAAAATCGATTGTGCTAGGGCAAAAGTCAACTGTGGCCCACATACAGTCAAACTTCAAGATTTTTGGTCAAAATTCTCATTTTGAAGTATTATCCATCATTTTATCAAGGTTTGATCATGATTCATCAAGGGTTGCTCACAATTCATCAAAACCCAAAAGTTGCTAAATTAGGGTTTTGTAGGAAAAGTCAACTCAACTTTGACCAAGCATAACTTTCTCATACTTTATGATAAATCACCCATCCAAATCTCATTTTGAAGAGGATGAAATTCCCTACAATCCATCTTCATCTCCCAAGTTCAAAATATGCACTCACAAGAAGTTATGAATGTGTACATTATAGGTCATTTTGAAAAGTCAACAAAAACACCTTTTTTGTCAAAGCTTCATACATGAACATGGAATACCAAATTGGTATGAGACCAAAAGGGTTGCTTAGAGGACATCTAAATATTTCTAAAAAGTCAAAGAATTCCTTCAAAGAGTCAAAATTGAGGAAGTTATGCATTGGTGAAGTTGACCTTTTTTGCAAAATTGCCAAAAGTCAAAAGTGCCTCAAATTGCAATTTTTGATAAATAGGCCTAACTTTTTGCACTTGTTTTGAGTTGGTAGCATGGTCCACGAGCCCTAGCTCTTCCCATTTGTCTTTATCCCATTTTCGCTATTTATTTTGATTTTTTGTTTCAATTAAATCATTTAAATCAAAACAAATCACGGAAAAATCCAAATCATTGAAACCTCAAGATCTTGTGCACATTTCAGGTCCTATATCCAACTAGCAAGTGAATCAATTCCTGCAAGGAATGGGTGGGCACAAAAAGATTGATTTTTGGCCTATTTTGGAAATATTTTCAAGTGAATCAAATCAAGATCAAAATCCATAATTAACAAAGATTGAATGGACTTTTGTAAACCTAATTCATTCCTTGGTATATAGGGAACATTTGCAGCCAGAAAGAAGAAGGTTTTGAGGCGCACAAAGGCAGAACCAAACTTGAAAAATTCAAAGAAAAGTGGTAATCCATTTTGCTACTTCCAGGCATTTTAAAGACCCTCTAGCCATCTCATTCGCTTCCTGGGATCACAAGCAAGCTATACCAATCAAGAACAAGGTATTTCCTACGCTAAAACCTAATGTAAGTGGTTCACGACTTTGGCTTGTTCTTGAAATCGAATTGCATGATTTTGGCATCTATAGCATGAAATACTTATATATTCTTGCTCCTTGAAACATTTTCAAGCTATCTATAATATTCAATTGCATTTTTGTGGACTATATCAGGATTTGCCATTATTAGGGTTTCTGGTCTCGTTTTAGGGTCTTTGTGTACAGGTGAAATTGGCCCACAAGAAGGGCATCACAATGCTCAGTAGGCCAAGACGGTTTGATTCATGGCCTTAGACTCCATTTATCATGCCCATGGGAGATTTTGAAACAAGTCAGGGTTGTAGCTACGGACATATGTCTGTAGGTAAAAGTCTATGACTTTTACCAACGGAGAGAGGACAGGGATGACATGCGTGGCTCCGTCTCATTCGTCCATTTGAATTCTGGTGCATTTTTTTATTTTTCTCCACTAACTCCCTTTATTACATATTATTGTTTGTTATTATTTCATATACAACGCGCGCATGTAGCTCAGTTGGTGTAGAGGTGAGTGGAGAAGGCCACAGGACCTGGGTTCGAATCCCATGTCCCCCCATTATTTCATATTATTTTCTTTCAGATGATCAGGCGCGTGTACAGATATGAAGACCACCATGGACCATCATCATCCAACCAGCCAGATGTCCACAGGCCAGATCTAAAGGCTATCATGTAATGGTCCACCAACAACCACAGTCAACGCATAACATGGGAACATAAGAGTCAACGTGGATCACTTTCTTTTGGGCCCAGAGCTTGCTATTCACACCCCTCCAATTTGCTGTCCACAAGCCCAATTTCCTTTTCCTTTTCTTTTTATATTTTCTTAATTAATTAATTTATTTATTTTTGCTAACATAAAAATTAATTCTTTTTTTAATAAAATCACAAAAATAACTTTTCATCCAATTAGATTTAGGATATTTATTTTTTATACAAAAATTAATTGAATTAGGTTATTTAATTTTAGGGTAACTTTAATTATTTTGTAAATAAATTAAAACAAGTTAGAAATTAGGGTTTTGTCTAATTCTAATTCTATTTTCTTTTTCTTAAAAAATAACAAAATACAAAAATAGGTCATGTAAATTATTTTCTTTAAATTAATTTAATTACTAATTAGATTTGTATTTAATTCAAACCTTATTTTTCTTAAAAATAATTAAAAACAACAAAAATAATTTTTTCTTTTAATTAGGTTAGACGAGGTCAAAACCCTATTTCTCTCTCGTTCTCGATTCATCGCGCTTATTTATTTTTTACCATATTGATGTAATTGCTCACAAGATGTAATAGACTAATTAGGACTTTTTACTCTCATTTATCGTTTTTTACGGGTTGTTTTTGGCAATGTAATTAATACCCGAAGCCTTGTAATAGCGTAGCTTTACTTTCCGCACTTTAAATTTCGCAAATATTAACTGTTAGATGTATGGTAATAGGGATGCATGACAAGAATGTATGTAAACTTTAAAATGGTTAGCAAACCCTAATTGTGCAAAGATAATAAACTTGAAATTGAATCACTCGCACATGCACACTCCTAGGGTGTACTCCCACTTCGGTTGGCTTCGGTAAACGGTCATTGAGTATAGGATATTTTAGTGGTCGCTCTCTTGTCTCAAAGATCAAAGTTGCCTCGGAAAGGTTGCCTCAGAATTGTTGCCTCGAATATGATCTTAAGGACATTAGGGTTATTACTAAGACGTCCTAACATTGCTTTAGTGATCGTACGTCCCCTTTCGAATTGACCCTTAAAACTCCAACGACGGTGCTACCTACTCACTAATAATAGGATAGCACTGTCTAAAGGAAACGAACATAGAACAATTCTTTTTTTGAGTAGGTAGATAACTGTTAGGTACTTGCTCAATACAAACAAATTTTTTTCACACTTACACTCCTTTTCAAACAAAGTTTTCAAAAACACTTCGTAACACTCTTGAAGACAGAAGCAAGGGTTAAATCGAAGTAAAACAAAAACTTTTCAAATCACACAAACACATAAGCAATTTTAAAATGATGAGAAAATACCTAAGAGCCCGTAGAAAACTACGGATAGAAAGGGTGCTAATACCTTCCCTTTCTATAATCTACCCCCGTACTCATAATATCTCGAAAAAAGAATTTTTCAGTGCTTTTTTCCTTTCCAGTTGGATAAAATAAAAGTCGGTGGCGACTCTTGCTTACTGCGACATTTTGCAAACACAAACGCAAAACACAAACCAGCATTCAAACAGTTCCGGTTCTGCCACCGTATCACAATATCCATCAATCTCTTAATGAATTTCGAATTTAAATCTTCATGGCTTTTAACAAAAAAAATAGCCAAACAATTCTCTAAGTATATTCAGACCATTCACTCAACTCAATTTCTCCTTAGTGGAAATTTCCAACCAACAAATTGCCCCCAAGAAATATTCATTTCGAAACCAAAAATGCATATTTTTTGTAATCTCCTCAAATTTCAACCTTTTGAACAACTTATCAACTGTTTCAACTATTATGACGTCATTATCATAATGACTTTTTATTCCCAAACGTCTAATTGCAGTATGGGTGTCTATAAATCTCATCATTAGCTATGATGAATAGTCCTAACTTTGGAACTTATAAAAACTGTTCATCAAGCAAAGGATCACCTTACATGTGTCCCACTACTCAAAAAGTTCAACTTCCCTCTTTCCATCAAAAATGGTTCAAACACCTTTCATTTTAATTTTGTCTTTTCTGCACTTTTTCAAATCAAAAGCTCTCCCTTCTTCTTCCAAAGTTCAACAAACTTTTCTACAACTTCTTCTTCTTCTTCAAAACACAACCAATGGCGTCCCAGAAGAAATCAAAGTTTGGAAAGAGTAAACAAAACAAAGACGATGCTGCTTCCAACCCTTTACTCAAAGTAGCAATACCCATCATGATTGGAAATCAAGAATTTGTTCCCACACCATCTCTGAGGAATGAACAAATTGCCATCTACGCTTCCCAGGTAATGATTCCCTTCACTTTTGCTTATGATACCTTAGGATATATGGGTCCTATACCCAATGTATCAGATATATCAAAACTCAAGAGATTTTTTCCTGCTTACCACTTGACTAGACCCATAGCTAGTAAACCTAGGGTTAGTAATAAATCTGCTGAAAACACTAAGGTAGAAGACGAAACAATTCCTCAGGAAAATACTCCTCAAGAGGGTAAAGAACAAAATGAACCTTCCTTTAAACTAGACTTCGTCACAGAAATTCTGAGACCTTTTAGGTCAGGTCCATCGAAAGCGGACAAGAAGTACCTTGGGTGGTTAGCTAGGATAGAGAAAGCGAAATCAAAAACATGGAAAAACCTGGGAATCTTCAACTTGATTCATCTGTCGAAGTTTGGCCCTGAATAATGTCAGCTAATGCTAACAGCTTCCCAGTACTTCTGGGATAATACTTATAACACCTTTCGCCTACCCTGCGGAATGTTAACTCCAACGCTCTTCGATATTGTTGTAATCACGGGCCTTCGACCCACAGGAGAGACTTTCAAACCTACCTTGGATGCTGATGACTCCATTGACTTCAGCAATGCTTCTCCCACTTACAACAATTACATTGATCACTACTTGGGATCGAAAGACAAAGTTAGGGATCAGGAACACATAGCCTTTCTTGCTTTATGGCTTTCTCGACGTGTCTTCTACTGCAAATATCTACAAGTAGCCAGAATATTTTTGACCCTCACCAACAAACTCCATGTTGGTCGAGATGTTTACTTGAGCGAACTAATTCTTGATGGACTGTATGAGAGCCTTGGGGAGGCTTCAACAAGATTAAAAAACTTTAAACCAAAAACCAACATTTTACTAGCTGGTCTGTATTGGCTACTTCAGTTGTGGCTCAATGCCACCTTCGAACCTTCCCTTTCGAATACAAACCTAATTGATGAATCTGACCCTGAAATCCAGAACATACTGTCGAAGGGACTAGACTAGTTCGTTTAACCCCGGATGATGGAGGGAAAAACATGCAAGAGTGCTTCACTAGGAACCTGATGATGTTTCCGAAGAGGCACAAATTTACCCCTTCAATGGCACCATTTTATCAAAGAACCCATTGCCCGGAATGGTTCACAAGACCTCTCACTGGCCTTTCGACTTAACAGAAAACAGAATCCCTCCAGATTTGGGAAGCTTTCTTGATCCCTAGACTTCTCCTTACCAACCCAATTTTGTCGCAAGACAATTTGGACTCTGCCAAATCCTTCCTGGACCATTATACCGCCACAAAAGTGACACTTGTCATAGAGGAATGAATTTCACAACTGTCGAAACAAATAAAATTATAAGAAAGTTCACAGGCTTCCTCCACCTCAAACTTGTCCCCTTAAAACCTTCGACTTTTTGTACTCAAGACTTCGAAAGCTAGTGGAAAGAACATTATGTCTCCAATATGTTTGGTGTCACTGACTTCAATAATCATATAACCAAAGCTTTTTCCTCTGTGCAGGACAAGACGAAGAAAGGTACACATCGACACATCAAGGAGATCCAGACATTCCAAAAGTACTTTGAAACTGTCTAGAAGCCTACTGATCTTGGTTAAACCATTCGAGATGCATCTTTGATTTTAAATGAAAAGTTTACAAAAAAAACTCCCACGTTTGAATATACCTTCGTCTGTCAAACCTAAGGATCAATATGACTTGCTTTTCAATTAGAGCCTCCAAAATTCCCCGGATTGCCTACAGCTGGCTTCGCTTTGGCTTCGTATCCACCTTATCCTAACGGTTAAGCGTGAAGGGGGATTTAAAAGTAATGAAACAAGATGCTCTAAAACTCGAAAAATGAGTGGTTGCGACCAAGCACACCTTATACATTTTCAAAGGCTTCCTTCACTTGGATTCAAAACATGTCAAAATGGACACTCCATAAAGTGAAGGTTTGGAAACCAAGGACTCTTTGGCTACTCTGAATACATTTCTCTCTTCTCGAAATGATTCTAACCAAACATTTATTTTGTAGTTGTCAAAAGAAAACACACCAAGACGGTGAAGCCTACCACGTCTACTGGGTCTGTGAAAGCAACCCCTCAACCCCAACCTCCGACAACCAATGCCTCTGAGGAACCTAAAGAAACACTCAAAGTAAACAAGGTATATTTTGTTACTCTTTTACATGTTTTATCTTTTGAATTATGTAACTTACTTATTTACATTTTACTTTATTGCAGGATAGCGGGAAACCACCTCTCACTCCCAAGAAAAGAAAACATACCAATGATGATTTGACCACTGCTATAGAAAAGGTTGATGCAACACCTTCCAAAGACACTGCAAAGAAGCTTGAGAAGAAAAAGAAGTTGAAGCCTTCTAGTGCAGGTTCTCCTCCACAGGGAACTTGTACAGTCGAAAACCTTCCCCCCAGACCAAAGAAAAAGAAAGTTTGGCCTTGAATGCGGCCCATATCTCAGAGCAAATTAAAAGTGAAAATTCGAGCCCTGGGGAGGAGGGAGCAAAGGTAATAATCTTCCTCTAAAGGAAGCCTTATATTTCCTTTAAATATTCTCATTGGTGACTAACACTTCACTTCGTAGGATCAATAACTTCAAGTTACTGAATCTCCAATTCACTACGAAGTACTTCATAGCAGCAGCACTCCATCAATCCATCCTTCCTCAATGAAGGATTCCACTAAGGGTTCCACTATTGACGCTCACATGCAATATCTTCAGTAAGAAGTCCCAACTTTACCTTGTTCCTCCCAAAATTCAAAGACAAAGGAGTTTGATGATGATCAGGCGGATACTGCCGTCCAAGAAGAATCTAATAATGCAAGCTCAGAAGAAAATCATTTTGCTGATTCTTCCCCAAAAGCAAATAGATGACTTTCTGATGAAGATGAGGATTCAATGAGAGAAACCAATGAAACTTTTGCAGAGAAGGAAGATCCACCAAAATATGATACAACAATGCAAGGCAATGATAACAACAATGATCAACCCCAACAAATTCCACATCAAATCGAAAATCCTGAAGTGGCCCGGGCTCAAATGTCCATTCCTATGGTTACTAAAGATACATTTCCTTCACTCGAAGAAATGGAGCTTCTTAAAAAGACTAAGCCTTTGGATTACATCAAACTTTTTAAAGCCCTAAAAGAGTTGCTTGCACAAAGTATTTGCCCCAGTCCAACCACTACTTCAAGTGGCACTTCATCTGGTGAAACGAATGAAGCACTTCTCCAAAAGATTAAGGAAAAAGTCTTTGGGGTCGACTTGTTTTCACTTATGAAGGAGAATGCTACTACTGGAGTTTCTTTGAGGAAGCTCATTAACATGATTGATCTGGTTAATTTCCCCCTACAACAACTGAGTTTTTGATCGACCTAACCACTCTCATCAATAATCTGGAAGCGGATTTTCTCAGGGATAGAAATGTTGATTCGAAGATCACAGAAAAATAAACCCTTCAAGAGACTAAGTGGTCTAAGGCCTTCGAATTATCAGAGAAATCTGAAAAACGCGAAGAAAATCTCAAGCTTGCCCAAGAGAAACATGATAAGAATGCTAAATCCATCATGCTCTAGAAGCAACAAATCGAAGAGTTGCAGAAACAAATCTCTCAGGCAGAGGACCCTCAGAAAGTTCTCGAAGCCATGAACAACAATGAGGCTAATGAAGAGCTGACTCAAAGCGTTCAATTCATTGATGAAGCTAGACGCTTAGAAGATGAGCTCGCTGCTCTTTGCACAACCAAAACTTCGATTGACTGCAGGCTAGGATTTTTGAAGGCGAAGTATGACAAGATGAAGGATAACTTGCCTTTCTGAAATTTTTATTTGAATGTTTTTCTCCATTATGCATTAGCTTTTCATAAATACCTTTTGTAATATTTTAACATAGCCATTTTGGCACCCTTTTAATTTATACCATGTTGGCTTTGTTATTTTACTGCTTTACTACTTTTTCGTAATTTTTAAATCTGGAAGAAAAGGTTTATATTTTTTAAAATACTTATCATTAATTTTCAAGACTCTTCGATCTTCTTCCAGTTCTTTGATTTCATAGGCATTGTTAGTGAATGTTTGAATGATTCGAAAGGGGACTTCCCAATATGGGGACCATTTTCCTAATAACTTATTCTTTCGATCCATTGACAAAATCACCTTCCAAACCAAATCATCATTTGAGAAGACTTTTCCCTTAACTCTCTTATTATATGCTCTGGCTACTCTTTCTTTTTGTATTCTTAGAACTTCCAAAGCATGTAACCTTTCTTCATCCAAATTCACCAATTCATTCATCGTCATATCCCAATAGAGATTTGTGGGAATTTCGTTTTGCCTTTGGATTCTGACTGACTATAAGTAAATCTCCACTGGCAAAACTGCATCATGTCCAAACGTTAGACAAAATGGAGTTGTATTCGTCGCCTCTTTGGGGGATGTTCGACAAGCCCACAAGACTTGATCTAAGGTTTTGTGCCAATTCTTTGGCTTTCTGCCCATATGTCTCTTGATTATCCCAATGACTACCTTATTAGCTGCTTCGACTTTTCCATTTGCTTGTGCATAATAAGGCGTAGATGTTAGTAATTTGAAACCCATATCTTTAGCAAACTCTTGCATCTTTCAACCAGTAAATACTGATCCTTGGTCTGTTGTAATGGTTTCTAGGATTCCAAATCTATAAACAATATGCCTCTGGATGAATTCGATGATGCTTTCTTGATCAACATTCACCAAAGGTATTGCTTCTATCCATTTTGTGAAATAATCTATTCCCACTAAAATGTATTTCTGATTCTTTGAAGATGATGGTCTATTTCTCCAATCAAATCCAATTCCCAACCTCTAAAGGGCCATGGCTTGATAATTGAATGTAGTTCACTTCCAGGAGCATGCTGAATTCCTGCATGAATTTGGCACTCTTGGCATCCTTTGTCAAAATCTATACAAACTTTTAAAGTTGTAGGCCAATACATGCCATATCGAAACAAAAGCCACTTCATCTTGTGACCTGCTTGATGTGATCCACATGCCCCACTATGCACGTTTGCTAGTTCCAAATAAGCTCCACTTTCTCCTAAGCATTTCAACAAGACTCCTTCTGGAGTTTTCTTAAACAATTCGTTGCCTACTAGCACATAACTTAAGCCACGATATTTTTCCTTTCTTTCAGTATTTATTGTTGGATCTTTCAAATAATTTATTATTGGTCTTCTCCAATCTGTATCTTCTAAGGTATCTATAGCTAATATTTCAAAATGTACTTCATTTTCATAACCTAGACTTGAATTTTTTAAATCTACTGGAGAAAGCTTAGTAGCTAGTACCTTTCCATGTACTTCGATCAAATCTTCCAATCTTTCTTTTGATACTTTATATCCTGAAGTGATCTGAGCCAAATCATTTGCTTCTTGATTCTTCAATCTGGGGATGTTCTTATAAAGCTACCGGCAGAAAACACAGAGCCGCCATCGAACTTTATTTATCCCGAAGGAAGGGGAAATATCGATAAAACCACAAGGGAATGGATAAGATAGTCTTGCAACCAAGAGAAAGGGTTAGGGGGTCGGTTATGCGAGGGGAAGGTATTAGCACCCCTCACATCTTATGTACTCAACGGGATCCGTTTTATTTGTTTGTCTTTAAGGGTGTGTTTATCTACAACTATACTTTGGTTAAGGAGAAATGAATGGTTTTTTATTATTGCGTTCGTGAGGGTTTCGCGACCCTTTGCCTACGTATCCAGTGAAGGAATCAGAACACCGTAGTTCCTCTAGAAAATGGTTTGTTTGTCTATGTTTTTAAGTGGGCGATGTTAACGCACGCATTCTAGCAATAGGCACGGCCGATATCGCGGTAGAACGGATATAACATGCCCTTTGGGGGAGTTTTGATTGGTTGAGTGTTTTGTGAGTTTTAAAATAAATTCAAGTAATGATTAAAGGTGTTTTTGGATATATGAATGTTAAGTTTTAATTACAAAAGAAGAAAAGGTTAAGAGGGAGACTAGAAAACCTAATTGTTTGTTATGTACAAGTGAGCTAAAAGTCTATTTCGACATAAGGCAATCGAAACGGGATTTAATCGCCTCACGGAGCTACCTAAGGGAGTATGGTATCAAGATTTGAACAAAAAAACGAATAAAGTAAATTTAAATTCTGAATGTTTTGTATGATTTTTTTATTAAATTAATAGTACTATAATATGTTTATGACTTTAAGAGGAAATAAATATTAAAACCTAATTCTAAATTATTTTTTGTATTTACATGATTTTAAAGTAATGATAAAAAACAAATTAAGAAAAAAATGATTATATATATATATATTAGGGTCTTTTAAGTAAAGCAAGTGTTAAAAACAAATTAACAATTTAATTCTAAGCATAATTTTGGTGACTTTAAGTAAAGAAAATATAAACAAAATCCAAAGAAAAAAAATTATTTTAAATTAACAAATCAAATAGAAATAATAAACCAAAAAAGGGTTTGAAACAGAATCATGGGTTGATGGTTAGAAATCCTAACGGGCTAGCCGTGAAAGATCCAAGATATCATTGTTATTCATGAAAAATAAAAAGGAATGAAGTGCACAAGAGATAGACCAGGCTTAAAAAAGGGATTTAGGGGCCTAAAAGGATCGGGTCGGATCAGACACGGGTCCACCCCCCCCCCCCCCCCCCCCCCGCACCAACGAAGTAAAGGAACGGGTTTGAGAAGAAAAACCCTAACAATCAAAATCACACCTCTCTCTCTCTAATGGCTTTCTCTGTAAAAGAAACAAGTGCCTCTGTTCATCTTCTCAATCTCCCCTCGATCTCTCTCTCTATCTCGCCGTCTTCTAACCTTCCTCGTTTCTTTTCTCTCTCTAAATCTCGTATCATTCATGTTTCATCGCAACATCACTGCCTTTCCGTCCGCTCGCGATTTCACGCTTCAGCTACTTCAGACATCCTCCATCTAACAAAGCGAGTAACACCACACAAATACCAAACACGAGGTCTGTGTTTGAAGAATTCAATCGATACTACAACATCAACATAAGAAGTACAAAGAACAAAATTAGAAGGTTTAAAAAGTATACAATCGGAGTCGCTCTGATGGCGTTTTGTATGATGCAAGTTTTATCTTTTCCTCTTTATCTTTCAATGATATAGAATTGCTATCCTGCTCTTTGCACAACTCTGAAGGGTTTGTATATTTAGGGAGAATGATGATATAGGGCTTTGTGAGCTAGTGCTAGCTTGCACTGTTTTGTGAATTATTGTTGTTGTATATTTTCTAGTTTTGGGCTTTATTTGGCAGCTCGCAGCTGCTGTTATATTTTCTAATGTGTTGTAGCTTGCTGGCTGTTGTTTGTTTCTTTGCTTGTTACTGCTATCTTGTGACAGCATTTGCTTGTTGCGCTTGTTGTTAGCTGCTTTTGTGCTGCATTTTTAGCTAGATGTGCTGCTATGATGCTGCCTGTTTGTTGTTTCTTGTGTTGTTTAGAAATATTTGTACATTTCTTTTCCATTTTGTGAACCAAAACCCACACCTTTTGTGATTTACAAAAGTAGGAGAATATGGCCCATGATTAAAAACAAACCCTTTTTATCTGATTCCAAATACAAACCCTAATGATGAACATTCCCTTTTAACAAATAATTCTTGTTTGGAATCTTTTCACATGTTGATTATTGCTAACTTTCTCTTTTCCTTGTTTCATGAGCACGAGGTTTGGATAGCAAGCGAGGTTTCAAGATGAGAAGGCCACGACGAAGAGTGGATGAGTGGCTTGAAGATGAAGTAAAGAGATTTGAAGAAACAAATGTTTTCTTTGTAAACAAAATATTTGTAGCTTGTATTTCAACATTTGTAACATGCTTTGTAAATGGCCCACAAAATGTAATGAAGGATATTTCTTTGAATTTTATGAAGGATGAATTCGTTGTACAAAAATTAGACAACTCTTGAATCTTGTTTGAACATCGAAATTCCCTACTTGAATGATTTAAATGATACATATTTCCTTTGTAACTTGTATTTCAAGCAAACCACCTGCCTTGTCTTCCAAACTCCAATCAAACTCTTGAACTAAATAAATGCTTAAGAATTTAATTCCACTTGGTTAACTCGAACCCAAAACAATGGTCATTTAAATGAAAACCTTAATCTTCATATCATGTACAAATCAAACTTGCACTCTCAATGAGAAACTTAACTCTGATATCCAAATCGCAAGTAATTTGTAACTGAAGAAACCAAAACATGCCTTGATTATCATGAAACTTCAATCTTATTTCTTATGCCCAAATTCCGCATTCGTCAACTTAAACTTCAAACTTTCGACTCGGTGACTTAGAGATCTTAAGAAGAAAACTTGAAGTGCAAGGAGATGAAATCCCTGACCAAATATACTGAACTTTGAGTTATCTTTGAGGCAGGCGGAAGAAACATCTTCACAAAAACCAGGGATCTAAAACCATAGCATCTCACCAAACAATAGCGAAATAAACCCTAATCCAGGCTCTGATGAATTCGAGCGAGAAACAACCTTGTAACTTGGTGAGAAAAAAATCCATGATACCTCAAAAATCTATCCCACGATCCACTAATCGAGAACTAGATGAATTTCCCTTTTACCTAATAAGAAAATTTCAAAACAAAATTAGGCATAAAGAGGGAACAACCCTAATACCTCAAACCAAGGCGCCTGATTCCATGAGATGCGGGATATGCAAATGACTTAGTGAAAATGGTGCAAATGGGATGCAAAGTTCAAATCCAGACAAAAGTAAAAAGAGGCAGGGCAATTTGGGGTATGAAAGCTGCCCCTATTTAATTGTCTTAAACCTGAAGGTGAGATTGTCGTCAGCTTTTGAAAGTTCAACGTAGAAGATGATTAATTAACAGGACCCGAAATTTTCCCTGGAGAGATGGTGTGAGTGTTATTTATTTGTGATGTCTATTGGGGAAAGAAAAATTAGTCTTCAGGTAAACTGGGCATGATGGATAAACATGGTTGAATCATGGTAGCTCGTACGGGGGTAATGGTGCCAATACAAGGTTCTCGAGGGAGTGAGCGATAAAGTGACTGAAAGGATATGGTTGACGATGTCGTGGTGATTGAAGGTAGGATTACTAACAACATAATAACTTAAATACGACGGGTAGAATTTGACGACAACTGAGAATCTATCATGCGGGATTCACGACCCAAAAAGAAAGGTAAAGACAATGGGTAAAGATTGGCGTATGATCTATGACCCAAGAAAATATAACATGAGGGTAAGACCTGCGAGCGACCTACGACCCTAGCATAAATAGCGTGAGTGTAAGACCTACGGGCGACCTACGACCCCTAGAAAAGATAACATTGGGGTAAGATCTACTAGCGACCTACGACCCCTAGAAAAGATAACGTGAGAATAAGACCTACGAGCGACCTACGACCCTAGAAAAGATAACGTGAGGGTAAGATCTACGAGCGACCTACGACCCTAAAAAAAGATAACATGAAGGTAAGATCTATGAGCTACCTACGACCCTAGAAAAGATAACCTGAGGGTAAGACCTACGGGTAACCTACAACCCTAAAAAAATAGTGCGAGGGTAAGACCTACGAACGACCTACGACCCTAAAAAATATATCACGAGGGTAAGACCTATGGCCGACCTACGACCCTATAAAAAATAGCATGAGGGTAAGACCTACGAGTGACCTACGACCCTAAAAAGATAACGTGAGGGTAATACCTACGGGCGACCTACGACCCTATAAAAGATAACATGAGGGTAAGACCTACGAGCGACCTACGACCCTAAAAAAGATAAGGTGAGGGTAAGACCTATGAGCGACCTACAATCCTATAAAAGATAACATGAGGGTAAGACATACGGGATACCTACGACCCTATAAAAGATAAGGTGAGGGTAAGACCTACGGGCGATCTACGACCCTAGAAAAGATAACATGAGGGTAAGACCTACGGGCGCCCTACGACCCTATAAAAGATAACGTGAGGGTAAGACCTACGAGCGACCTACGACCCTAGAAAAAGATAATGTGAGGGTAAGACCTACGAGCGACCTACGACCCTATAAAAGATAACGTAAGGGTAAGACCTACGAGCAACCTACGACCCTAGAAAAGATAACGTGAGGGTAAGACCTACAAGCGACCCTAAAAAAGATAACATGAGGGTAAGACCTAAGAGCGACCTAAGACCCTAAAAAAGATAACAGTGGGTAATACCTACGAGCGACCTACGACCTTATAAAAGATAACGTGAGTATTGAGAGTTTGGGAGTGCAATGTATTGGCACCATAGCTTATTTTGGTTGGTAGTGTAATGACAGAATTATGAGGATGATATTCTTTGTGGGGATGTTTTGTTGATTTGGGATTGATTTGGGGCTTTCGGGGAAGGAACCAAATATGGCTCATGCTTCATGTGCATTTGAAGTGTGGCATGATGATCCACGGATATGATATGTGTTTGAGGATACAATGTAATATGCAGTGATGATTATTGTATGCAAAGTACCAAATGTTAGGCTCATTGGGATCTGTTGCCCTTTGTCTTGAGATACCCAAAATAGATTGGTGCTTGAAAACTTCGAGAGTCGAGTTAGCCTTATCGAGTTCACTAGGGATTAAGTCTTACTGAGGAGGAGTAGCTTGATCTGACTTTCTTCCTATACTGGACTTATTTTGAATGACTGAACAGAGACGTGTATCTCATCAAATGCCCCAAGTTTTCTCTATTATCAGGGAGGAAATGGCTCGGTCTGATTTTTCCCACACTGCAAACTACTTGGGGATGGGGGAATGGACATGGGTATCTTCAGATGCCCCAAGTTCACTTCATCATCGTGGAATTACGTGTTTAAAAATTTGCAGGGAATGATGATGATTCTGATGACGTCAACTGAACCAAAGTGAAAATCATGACGCTTCTAGCCTGATTGCATTTGTACGGTTGATAGGAATTTGCTTAAGCAACTTCATAAGAGGGGAAGAGGAATGCCTCTGTCTGCAAGGATCTCTTCAAGTGGAAGGTTGGAAGATTCGTTTTATAATACGACCCAAAGTGGCATGCACCAATTTCTGCCTTTGATCATGGATTCTTGTAGAGATTTGTCGAATCTCGACGTAACTGACCCAGGTTGCACAAATTTTGAATAGGTTACTCAGCCTGATTTCCCAGTTTGAAGTTTAAAGAGATTTATCGACATGATTGCCTCTGATTGACTGGAAAAAGCTGGAAGATATTTATCGATGTGATAGCCTCTGATTAGTAGCTTGATGGAATTCCCCAGAATAAGATCATTCTTTGTTTTTTGACAAGTTTCTGCGGCAATTCGTCCTTCGAGATAACCAGGTTTTCATTTGATGCTCATCACGCAAGCTTACTTGATGTTCAAGCACTTATGTATATGCAACGAATGTTTGTATAAGAATGATGATTTTAATGCAAATTCTATGCTTTTCTTGAAGTTTGAAAAACTTTTATTGAAAAGATGTCGAAGCATCAATTTTTGTTTTTTATGAAAAGGTGGCGTGTTACCAACTTAAAATTTAGCACATCTTCGAGGAGTCAGGTTACCGTATTCTCTCTATAGTATTGCTTTCGAATTAACCCATGATTCAGTTAGGACTTTTAAGGGTTGTAACGTAGCTTGGTTCACACTTTTGGAAAAAGAAGATTTAAGGCTCAAAATTAGTTGGTACCCACCCATTCTCCATGACGTTCTCCATTCCTATGTCCAGTTAACTCGATACGAGCACTCATCTCTTGAGAAGAGAGTTTGCGATGATTGAGGAACCACAGGAGTTTCTAGGACCCGACAATCACTGACTTCTTGGCGTCTGATCACTCGACCTTGTTCTTTGCTGAGGATTTTTTTTCTTTCGTTTTCCATAAATTTTTCCTGGACAATTTTTGATTTTGAAGTTGCAGTTCAGCGGGATGCCCTGACTTTTGCCTAAGTCTCTTGCTTTTCAAGTTTCGACTTAACAGGGCTTTTTTTCTCTTTATTTTTGAACAAGTCGTTGATCTTTGTGTCATCTTTGATTTGTTGGAAATGGTTGTGGTTTCCTGAGTTCTGGATAGATGAAGGATAACCATTATGGTACCCTCATCTGCTGACCTCCTGATTGTGCAAGAGATACCCATGGGGATATCATTCTCTTCGATGCACGCTGTTGATAGGTGACGGTTGGTCATTAAATTTTTTATTTCCCCTGGCCCTTTGATGGATAAACAATGTTGTATCCCTAGGAGCTCACTCTTGACGAGTTCTGAATGCTCGATCAGATTAACTAAAATTTACCTGCCCCAGGGTTAGAATTGAGGGTTGCTCTACATAAAAGAAAACTCCTACTTCAAGGCTCGAAAGGGTTGAAGAGGTTCTATCTCCCTTATAACTCTGGTGTTTGGGGATTTGAAACAAGGCATGTATATCGTCAGCAAGGATTTATTCAAAAGCATACCGTTTGAGAATCTAAGTGTCAGATCTTCATCATCCTCCCTCAAGAGTTATTTTGTTCTTAAAAAGAGTTAAGCATCAAAAGCAAGTATAATAACAAAACGTAAATGAGTGAATACGAATGGATTAGTTCAAGACAAACACAGTCAATGCATGGTGATTTAATATAAAAAGACAAACATTTTTGCATACAATGGGTACTTAACAAAACAAGAAAGGTTACAAATGATAATGCAAATGAAATTAGAAATTTCTATGTTAAGGAGAATTCTTCAGGCTTGGCTCATTTGAGGAGACGCTCTTGTAGTCTTGACACTTGTCTCAGTAAGAGGATTCAATCCATTATCAGACCCTTTGGAGTGAACGTGATAACTTTGGAATCAAGGAGGTCTTGGATGTTGTTTTTTAATGCCCTACAATTCTCAATTGTGTGGCTTGGAGCCCCTGAATGGAATTTTCAACGAGCACTGGCATCATACCCCCGTGGGAGAGAATTTGGCGTTGGACCAAGTTCACGCAATTGAACTAACTGATTGGAAAGTAATTGAGAGAGAAGCTGAGCATAAGACATGGGAATGGGATCCACCCTCCTTTCAAGAACATTTTTCCTCTTTCGTCCTTGTTGCCCCTGGGGTTATTAATTCAGCTGAAAAGGCCTAGATCGTGCTCGATGTACATACAATTGTCTCTGTGTGTACTGTTGTTGATGATGGATTGACTGATGTTGAGTCATCTGAGGTTGTTGAGTCGAGATTGTAGCACATGCTTGAGGAACATATCAATTAGAATGAACAAATGACGCCTGGAGGTGCAGAACTTGATCTTGATGATAGACCGGGGTCTTCCCTTTGTTGACTGTAGCACTAGTCTCTCCTTCCTTCTTCTTGAGAAGGCCAAAGCAAGGTTTCTTGTTACTTCCATTGATAGCGCTAGATGTACCTTGAATTTTTCCTGACTTGAGGCCATCTTCTATACATTCCCAGATGGTAACCAAGTCCGAAAAGGAAGTCGAAATACTACTGAGTATGTGTTAGAGATATGGGTCTTGCAAGGTGCCCACAAAAAAATAAGTCAATTCATGATCCAAGAAAGGAGGTTGAACCCTTGCAGCCAATTCACGCCACCTTTGGGCATACTCTTTAAACGACTCTTCAGATTTCTGTATCTTCCCTTGAAGCTGAGTGAGGCTAGGAGCCATGACAGTATTATAATGATAATGTTTCGAAAAGGCGTTAGAAAGCTCTCCCCAAGTACTGACATGAGTTCTTTCTAGTTACATATACCAGTCCAATAGCGCCTCGGTCAAGCTATCTTGGAAGAAGTGCATGAGTAACAGTTCATTTTCAGCATAGGCCGCCATCTTGCGACAGTAGGAACGAAGATGAGTCTCTGGACAGGAGGTGCCTTTGTATTTGACAAAATCATGAACTTTGAACTTGGGATGAATAACTACCCCAGGCACGAGACACATTGCAGCAGTTTTGAATCCAGAAGCCTTAATACCCTTCATGGCTTTGAGACGCTCTTCGAGAGCATGGTACATTTTCGTAGTTTCGGAAACTCCAGCAGAAAGATTTACTTGGGGTTCATTAAGATCAATGACATCGTGATGATCATCAATATTATTCCTAGGATCTCCAGTAGGGGTCTCGAGATTTGCATTATCATTCCTCCCATTAGTAGAAGTGGAGGGAGCGGCAGTAGTAAGCTTGTTAACTCTTTGATGTAACTCTTCTTGACCCTTGATCACAGCATGAAGGGTTTCCATAAGTTTATCAATGTGAGTGCCCATGGTGTCCATATCTCGGCGAAGTGCATTTTGATTCTCTTTAAAAAGATCCATAAGTCTTCGATGGTTGCTTCTTGTACGGTAAGGATGTGGAGAAGTCGTCTTTGTTGTTTACTGAAGTCAAATCGGAAAATGGACCCCAATGAGGTTTTATTGTGAAAAATGAATGCATGATAGTATAAATGAATGTTTTATCTTCATTTCTGGGGAAGCCCAAAGACTCGTCTATCTTTGAAAATTTGTTTTCATTTTTGAAAAGCTCTACCAATGAGACTTGTCTTTGGACTTCCTTAGATATGAGATATATATACATGATGATATGATGTCATGGTATGCTATGGCATGAAGTCTCAGCTCCACATATTCTGGATAATCATTGTGTAGTCTATTGCACAGGCTGAAAGTAACAGGATCAAAAGTCCGACGTCACAAGCATGGAGTCAAAGTAACCACCCATAAGGTATGTACTAGGGGTTTATCACTTGCCGAACAAGGTCCTAAGGAGATCTGAGAGTCTACGTTCTTCCTTTGGATATTACTGACGTCCCAATTACTTGGTAATCAGTAATATTCGCAGGAAAAACTCGTCCGAGTGCAGTATCGTATGACAACTACTTCCGGATTACTCCGTTATAGTCTCTGCACTTCACCTAAAAAAGGCCAGGGTGGGTTAATGGTTCTAAGGCCCTCAGCTTCTCGAGTTCCCAGGTCGAAAGCAACAATGTCTTCCCAATTACTCAGTAAACATCACTACTTTCAAGGGGACCTCCACTGAGTGGGGGATTTTCATGCCTCCTTCTTCGGGATTACTCCCTCAAAGTTAACATGACTATACTTCCCGTCCTAATCCTAAGTGTAACCCAAGTCCGGGTATAGGACTTATCAAATGTAATCTCCCAACCTAACATCACAACGTGTCTAGAATATGTGAGTAGCAACAATATATGCAATATATACAAAAGAATATAATAAAGTAATAAAGAAATAAAACAGTAAAGCAAAATAAAGCAAATAAATAAACATCCAAAAAGATAAATAAACAAAACTAGGAGAGACTCACTAAAGTTCTCCAGTAGAGTCGTCAGCTGAAGCTACCGACAGAAAACACAGAGTCGCCACCAAACTTTATTTATCCCGAAGGAAGGGGAAATATCGATAAAACCACAAGGGAATGGATAAGATGGTCTTGTGACCAAGAGAAAGGGTAAGGGAGTCAGTTATGCAAGGGGAAGTTATTTAAGGGTGTGTTTATCTACAACTGTACTTTGCTTAAGGGGAAATGAATGGTTTTTTATTATTGCGTCTGTGAGGGTTTCACGACCCTTTGCCTACGTATCCAGTGAAGGAATCAAAACACCGTAGTTCCTCTAGAAAATGGTTGGTTTGTTTGTGTTTTTAGTGGGCGATGTTAACACACACATTCTAGCAATAGGCATGGTTGGTATCGCGGTAGAACGGGGATAACATGCCCTTTGGGGGAGTTTTGATTGGTTGAGTGTTTTGCGAGTTTTTAAATAAATTCAAGTAATGATTAAAGATGTTTTTGGATTTGTGAATGTTAAGTTTTAATTACAAAAGAAGAAAAGGTTAAGAGGGAGACTAGAAAACCTAATTGTTTGTTATGTACAAGTGATCTAAAAGTCTATTTCGACATAAAGCAATCAAAACGAGATTTAGTCGCCTCACGGAGCTACCTAAGGGAGTATGGTATCAAGATTTGAACATGCAAACAAATAAAGAAAATTTAAATTCTGAATGTTTTTTTATGGTTTTTTATTAAATTAATAGTACTATAATATGTTTATGACTTTAAGAGAAAATAAATATTAAAACCTAATTCAAAATTATTTTTTGTATTTACATGATTTTAAAGTAATGATAAAAAAACAAATTATGAAAAAAATGATTCTAAATATATATATATATATATATATATATATATATATATATATATATATATATATATATATATATATATATATATATATATATATATATATATATATATATATATATATATATATATATATATATATATATATATATATATATATATATATATATATATATATATATATATATATATATATATATATATATATATATATATATATATATATATATATATATATATATATATATATATATATATATATATATATATATATATATATATATATATATATATATATATATATTGGGGTCTTTTGAGTAAAGCAAATGTTAAAAACAAATTAACAATTTGATTCTAAGCATAATTTTAGTGACTTTAAGTAAAGAAAATATAAACAAAATCAAAAGAAAAAAATTATTTTAAATTAACAAATCAAATAGAAATAATAAACCAAAAAAGGGTTTGAAACATAATCATGGGTTGATGGTTAGAAATCCTAACGGGCTGGTGGTGAAAGGCCCAAGATATCATTGCTAGTGCTGAAATATAAAAAGGAATGAAGTGCACAACAGACAGACCGGGCTTAAAAAAGGGATTTAGGGGCCTAAAAGGACCGGGTCGGGTCCACCCCCCCCCCCTCCCCCCCACCAACGAAGTAAAGGAACGGGTTTGAGAAGAAAAACCCTAGCAATCAAAATTGCACCTCTCTCTCTCTCTAATGGCTTTCTCTGTAAAAGAAACAAGTGCCTTTGTTCATCTTCTCAATCGCCCCTCAATCTCTCGCTCTTATCGTCTGCTAACCTTCCTCGTTTCTCTTTCTCTCTCTGAATCTTGTATCATTCATGTTTCATCGCAACGTCACTTCCTTTTCGTTCGCTCGTGATTTCACGCTTCAGCTACTCCAGACATCCTCCATCAAACAAAGCGAGTAACACCACACAAATATGCAAACACGAGATCTGGGTTCTAAGAATTCAATCGATACTACAACATCAACATAAGAAGTACAGAGAACAAAATTAGAAGGTTTAAAAAGTTACCGATCAAAGTTGCTCCGATGGAGTTTTCGCAGCAACGAATATATCGATCAGAAACCCAGAGATCCTTGGAGAACTAACTTAGGTACGAATATGATTTGCTTCCCTTTTCTTTGTTTTGTGTTATGTTCTATTTTTCTCTAATGATGATAATGCGTAAGGTATACACGCGCTTGGGGCAACAGTAATGAAAGATTGATTTGAGAAAATAGTGCTGCAGATGGAGGTTATGTAGAAGGAAAATGATTGATGGTTGGTGATGAAAGTGATGATGCGTGAAATTACAGAGAATTTGGTTGTTTTTGTGAAACAAAAATGTGAAACTGTGACTTTTTGGTTTGAATTTATGTGAATTGTTGGTTGTATTATTGGGGTTTTGTGTTATCATGTGAATGTTGTATTTGCCGTTGTGAGGTTGATGCGTTTTGCAGTTGCAGATTAGAGCTTATTTCAAGTACTGCATGAATCTTGAGGTATTTTATTAACAAAATGCATATTCAAAGTGATGGATGGGCCTGGAAGTGATTTCTAGAGGAATATGTTTCAACAATTTTTCTGCAAAGTTGTTTCGGTTGGCTATGTTACTGGTTTTGAATGGTGAGAACTGTTGGTTTTCTATTTGGAAAAGTGATGATGATGATTTCTGAGTTGGCTCATTGCTGCGGTTTTTTGTTGTTGCAATCTTTTTTCGTTTTTCTGGCTGTGTATATGGTACCCTCCCCTCTTTCAGTTTGCTGTCCCCTTTTATAATGAAACAAGTGTGGAAAATTGGAGGGAATCAGTGAGGTTTTTGAACATTCTTGTACTGTTGACTTTGGGCTTTAGAAGGCAGGTTCTGGTTATGCCTATTTTGGTGCAAATTTTGGATTGACATGCTTGCAGGTTTGAGACAATAGCATAGTTGGTCATGGCAGGTTTTTGGACAGTTTTGTTCTGTGATGCAGGGTTGCGCATGACTGCTTTGAAAGCAGGGTGTTTGGAATTTTTAGTCAGGTTTTTGTATGATGCAGGTTTTATCTTTTCCTGTTTATCTTTCAATGATATAGAACCGATATCCTTCTCTTTGCACAACTTCTGAAGGGTTTATATATTTAGGGGAAATGATGATATAGGGCTTTGTGAGCTAGTGCTAGCTTGCACTGTTTTTTGAATTACTGTTGTTGTATATTTTCAAGTTTTGGGCTTTATTTTCCAGCTCGCAACTACTGTTATATTTTCTACTGTATTGCAGCTTGCTTGTTGTTGTTTCTTTTCTTGTTTCTGCTGTCTTGTGATAGCTTCTTCCTGTTGCGCTTGTTGTTAGCTGCTTTTGTGCTGCACTTTTGGATAGATGTACTGCTATGATGTTGCTTGTTTGTTGTTGCTGGTTTTGTTTGGAAATATTTGTACATTTTGTTTCCCTTTTATGAACCAAAACCCACACCTTTTATGATTTACAAAAGTAGGAGAAGATGTCCCATGATTAAAAACAAACCCTTTTAATCTGATTCCAAATACAAACCCTAATGATTAACATTCCCTTTTAACAAATAATTCTTGTTTGGAATCTTTTCACATGTTGATTATTGCTAACTTTCTCTTTTTTCCTTGTTTCATGAGCACGAGGATTGGATGGCAAGCGGGGTTGCAAGATGAAAAGGCCACGGTGAGGAGTGGATGAGTGGCTTGAAGATGAAGTAAAGAGATTTGAAGAAACAAACATTTTCTTTGTAAACAAAATATTTGTAGCTTGTATTTCAACATTTGTAACATGCTTTGTAAATGGCCCACAAAATGTAATGAATGATATTTCTTTGAATTTTATGAAGGATGAATTCGTTGTACAAAAATTAGACAACTCTTGAATCTTGTTTGAACATGGAAATTCCCTACTTGAATGATTTGAATGATACATCTTGCCTTTGTAACTTGTATTTCAAGCAAACCACATGCCTTGTCTTCCAAACTCCAATCAAACTCTTGAACAAAATAAATGCTTAAGAATTTAATTCCACTTGATTAACTCGAACCCAAAACAATGGTCAATTAAATAAAAACCTTAATCTTCATATCATGTACAAATCAAACTTGCACTCTCAATGAGAAACTTAAATCTGATATCCAAATCACAAGTAATTTGTAATTGAAGCAACAAAACATGCCTTGATTATCATGAAACTTCAACCTTATTTCATATGCCCAAATTCCGCATTTGTCAACTTAAACTTCAAACTTTCGACTCGGTGAAATAGAGATCTTAAGAAGAAAACTTCAAGTGCGAGGAGATGAAATCCCTGACCAAATGTACTGAACTTTGAGTTATCTTTGAGGCAGGCGAAAGAAACATTTTCACAAAAACCAAGGATCTAAAACCCTAGCATCTCGCCAAACAATAGGGAAATAAACCCTAATCCAGGATCTGATGAATTCGAGCGAGAAACAACCTTGTAACTTGGAGAGAAAAAAATCCATGATACCTCAAAAATTCATCCCGCGATCCACTAATCAAGAACCGGGTGAATTTCCCTTTTACCTGATAAGAAAACTTCAAACAAAATTAGGAATAAAGAGGGCACAACCCTAATACCTCAAACCAAGGCGCCTGATTCCATGAGATGCGGGATATGAAAATGACTTAGTGAAAATGGTGCAAATGGGATGCAAAGTTCAAAGCCAGACAAAAGTAAAAAGAGGTAGGGAAAATTTGGGGTATGAAAGCTTGATATCTACATACTCAAACTTTTGAAGCAACATGTTTTCTATCAGGAAGTAAAATATCAAGTTTTCTTTTATGCACTTGTACTCTTTAGTAACTTGTTTGATTACTAATTCAGAGTCACCCATTATTTCGACTCTAGTTGCCCCCAATTCCAATAAAGCTTCAAGTCCTGCTATCAATGCTTCATATTCTGCCTCATTGTTCGAACAAGGGGGTCGTTCTATTTTGTACTTAAGCTTTGTTGGAATTTTATCTGGAGAAATAATCAGAATTCCAATTCCACTTCCTTCCTTATGTGTAGAGACATTAAAGAACAACTTCCAAGGTTCTAACTCCATAAGATTCTGGGATGCTTCGACTAATGCATGGTCAACAATGAAATCAGAGACTACTTTCCCCTTCATTCCCTTTAAAGGCATGAAAGTTAAAGAGTACTCTGTTAGATCCAACTCCCATTTACCAATTCGACTATGTAAAATTGGTTTAGACAACATATGGTTAATAACATCAAAATGTGAGGAAACATAAACATCGACTGGTTTTATATAATATTTCAATTTGGTACATGAGAAGTACAAGAAAAGACAGAGTTTTCTATTATACTATATCTAGTCTCTGCGTCATTTAGTACTCTACTTTAAGTAGTAAATGGCCCTTTCGACGCCATTTTGATCTTCTTGAGCCAACATGCTTCCTATAGTTTTATCTGACGCATATATGTATAACCTCATGCACTTGTCTCTTCGAGGAGGAGACAGAATAGGTGGATGAACCAAGTACTGTTTGATTTTATTGAATGCCTCTTGATGTTCTACATTCCACGTGAAGTCTCCTTGCTTCAGCTGCAACAGTGGAGAGAAGGCTTGAGTTCGACCACTGAGGTTTGATATAAATCTTCGCAAGAAGTTTATCTTTCCAAACAGAAATTGCAACTCTTTCTTCGTCGATGGCGCTTTCGCTTCCATTATTGCCTCTATTTTGTTTTGGTTTATTTCCTTTCCTTTCTTATGGACCATAAAGCCAAGAAAGTCACCAGCCTGCACAAAGAATGCACATTTAAGGGGATTCATTTTCAGGCCATGTTTTCTCATTCTTCAGAATGACTGGCGAAGGTGATCCAAATGACTAGATTCTGATATAGATTTTACTACTATATCATCAATATAGACCTGCATGGAAGTCTCAATGAAATCATGGAATATAGAGTTCATTGCTCTTTGATAAGTCGCCCCAGCATTTTTTAAACCAAATGGCATAACCATCCATTCATAGGTGCCTATTGCCCCAGGGCATCGAAATGTTGTCTTTGGCACATCCTCTTCTGCAATAAAAATCTGATTGTATCCTGAATATCCATCAAGCATACTAAGATATTCGAAACCAGCAGCAGAATCTACTAACATTTCAGCCACAGACATTGGATATTCATCTTTAGGAGTTGTAGAATTTAAATCACGAAAGTCTATGCATACTCTAAGTCATCCATTTTTCTTAATTACTGGTACTATATTTGTAATCCATTCGACATACCTTGTGGTCGGGATGAACTTGCAGCGCAGAAGTCTTTCGACTTCTTCCTTTATCTTCGAGAGAATCTCTGGTGCGAATCTTCTTGGCATCTTCTTGATGGGCTTCTTGCCATCCTTTATGGGCAACTTCAATTCAACCGGGTCCCTGTTCAAACCAGGAATTTCGTTGTAGTCCCAGGCGAAACAATCTTTGTACTTCTTAAGCAACTGGATCACTTCTACTTTTATTCCTGGACTAAGCTTCAAACTGACATACGTGGTTCTTTTTACAGTCCTATCTCCTAAATCCACTTCTTCAAGAGGGTCATGTGCTATCATCTTTGCATTTGACGCCACTGGATCCTTCTCAAATCCCAAAGGCCCATCATCTTATATAGCGTCCAGCCTTTAGTCTTTTTCTTAGACGAACTTCTCTTTGTCGGGGGGTTTTGGCTTGAAGAACACCCCAGGTCCTTTTGTATGATTTGTTTCTTCATTGGCCTCCATAGCCATCATATTCACTTCGGCTTCCAAAGCCAATTTTAATCTGCTTTCATCCAAATAGGCTGAAATCTTTTCAAAGAAGGAGGACTCAGACATGATCATTGTCTTCGTCATCCCATCTTGTAGGCCATATTCCTGGCAGTCCAGGTGCATCATCTTCTTTCCCCAGAGTCTTCCTATCACAGTAAAATCCATGCCTCGGATGTAGGGTCAGAAAATACATAGCATTGTTGTTTGGAATATATGCGCCATCTGCAGCACTGCAAGGCCCTATGTTGGCCAGATTTAGATCAAAATTTCTTCGATCAACTTGATTCGCCTCCACCATATAATAGCTTTGGTCAACTTTGATGTTTTATACAATTCCATCTTCTCTCCAAATTTCCACACACTGGTGCATTGAGGAGTGAATTGCGCCTATTCTATGAATCCATTCACGGCCCAAGAGTAAGTTGTAATTTGTCTTGGCCACTATGACCATGAACATAGTTGTTCTTGTAATGGTTCCTAAAGTGAGATCCACTTGAACTACGTCGAGAGTATGATCAATCTTCCCTTGGTAGTTAGATAATACCATATTATGGGGTTTTATATCTGTATCATACATAACTATCCTCTCCAGCAAGAATTGTGGCATTAGGTTGACAGCAACACCCCCATATACCATCCCTTTGTTGATCCTCACTTGTTCGATCTTTCCTCTAATAAATAGATGCTTCAGGTGATTCTTCATACCTTGGTATGGTCTTTCAAAAACTGCATTATGTTCTTCGAATGCTCCATTATTCATAACATAATCGCACACAGGCTTGTGCTTCGCCATTTCTAATTCATCAGCTTCTTTAGAATATTCTATCTCCATCACTTGGTCATATTCATGTGGTAGTACAGAAACTACATTGCAGTTGATATTCAAAGAGGACTCCCCATCTGAGTCGAAGTTATCAGTAAGCGTGTCCTTATTATTTGTTGGTTCTTTGTTAGTTAGTTCCTCTATAGTGCTTTCGACGGACACCTCCGTCTTTTTGGGGGAAAAAGCCTCCTTCGTGCTAGGGACTTGTTTTTGACAGGTGCAGCAGACGAAGTGTGATTCGTACTTGATTCCCCTATGTCGTTGCTTGTGAGTTCTCTTTGAGCCCTCTTGTTCCTCTGGTATATTCTCCATTAGGATCTTGTCATTGGGTTTTTCCCCTTATAGTTCTCAGACACATAGGCTTGCCGCTTCGTTGATTGGAACTGCCTTCGATATGACCATGTTGATCTACCTCCTTCCTCGAAACTCTTCCATTTCCCTTTGCCTTTTCCTTCCCCCTTGCTTTGACTAGACTTCAACCACATGTCTGTTGGGATGTTAGCTGGTGGCTTGAAGGTGACTTCAACCACTTTCAAGTGTAGGGTGTTTGGAATTTTTTAGTCAGGTTTTTGTATGACGCAGGTTTTATCTTTTCCTCTTTATCTTTCAATGATATAGAACTGATATCCTTCTCTTTGCACAACTTCTGAAGGGTTTATATATTTAGGGGAAATGATGATATAGGGCTTTGTGAGCTAGTGCTAGCTTGCACTGTTTTTTGAATTATTGTTGTTGTATATTTTCTAGTTTTGGGCTTTATTTTCCAGCTCGCAACTACTGTTATATTTGCTACTGTATTGCAGCTTGCTTGTTGTTGTTTCTTTGCTTGTTTCTGCTGTCTTGTGATAGCTTCTTCCTGTTGCGCTTGTTGTTAGCTGCTTTTGTGCTGCACTTTTGGATAGATGTACTGCTATGATGTTGCTTGTTTGTTGTTGCTGGTTTTGTTTGGAAATATTTGTACATTTTGTTTCCCTTTTATGAACCAAAACCCACACCTTTTGTGATTTACAAAAGTAGGAGAAGATGTCCCATGATTAAAAACAAACCCTTTTAATCTGATTCCAAATACAAACCCTAATGATTAACATTCCCTTTTAACAAATAATTCTTGTTTGGAATCTTTTCACATGTTGATTATTGCTAACTTTCTCTTTTTTCCTTGTTTCATGAGCACGAGGATTGGATGACAAGCGGGGTTGCAAGATGAAAAGGCCACGGTGAGGAGTGGATGAGTGGCTTGAAGATGAAGTAAAGAGATTTGAAGAAACAAACATTTTCTTTGTAAACAAAATATTTGTAGCTTGTATTTCAACATTTGTAACATGCTTTGTAAATGGCCCACAAAATGTAATGAATGATATTTCTTTGAATTTTATGAAGGATGAATTCGTTGTACAAAAATTAGACAACTCTTGAATCTTGTTTGAACATGGAAATTCCCTACTTGAATGATTTGAATGATACATCTTGCCTTTGTAACTTGTATTTCAAGCAAACCACATGCCTTGTCTTCCAAACTCCAATCAAACTCTTGAACAAAATAAATGCTTAAGAATTTAATTCCACTTGATTAACTCGAACCCAAAACAATGGTCAATTAAATAAAAACCTTAATCTTCATATCATGTACAAATCAAACTTGCACTCTCAATGAGAAACTTAAATCTGATATCCAAATCACAAGTAATTTGTAATTGAAGCGACAAAACATGCCTTGATTATCATGAAACTTCAACCTTATTTCATATGCCCAAATTCCACATTCGTCAACTTAAACTTCAAACTTTCGACTCGATGAAATAGAGATCTTAAGAAGAAAACTTGAAGTGCGAGGAGATGAAATCCCTGACCAAATGTACTGAACTTTGAGTTATCTTTGAGGCAGGCGAAAGAAACATTTTCACAAAAACCAAGGATCTAAAACCCTAGCATCTCGCCAAACAATAGGGAAATAAACCCTAATCCAGGCTCTGATGAATTCGAGCGAGAAACAGCCTTGAAATTCTGGCTGCAGATACTCAATGTCAGGTTCAATGTTATGACACCGTATCTGACTTTCTATAAGACAGTAAATACAAAAACAGTAAAGAACACAGTCAATTGTTTACCCAGTTCAGTGTGCAACAACACCTGCTCTGGGGGCTACCAAGCCAGGGAGGAAATCCACTATAAGAGATATTAATTCAGGAATAAACCAACCAGTTTATCTCCTTCACTTAAGACCTACCCAATGCAACTTCAATCTAAGTACAACTTAAACCTGAGTTCCTACTCACTCCCCCTCAATCACAACAGTGATACTTAAAACAATTTACTAAAGAATTACTGAAGACACTCTTCAGAACATACACTTGATTATGCTTCACATCTTTTTAATCGAGCAACACAAACACTCTTGCTTCACAGCTTTGAGTGATACATAAACCTAACTTGACTTTGCTTCAAAGCTTTAGTCAAGAGACACAAAACACTCTTGCTTCAAAGCTTTGAGTGATACAAAACACTTACAACTAAAACCTATTCCAAGTCACTTATCACAATGATACTTGCTTGGATTACAATAGTTAAAACTATACAACTCCTAAATGATCTTCTGTCAAAAAGGATAAATTCCAAACAACAACCCTGTTGAATATATAGCAGTTGTTGCTTCAGTTAGGGTTTCCACAAAAAGCTAGGGTTAATTCCGTTTGACCTTGAGACTTGGTCACAAGACTTTATCAACCAGGTTAGGGTTGAGCTAGGTTAGACCATGAGAGATTCTGTTCTGGAAAGAATGAGTCATCTTCCTGAAAAATCTCAGAATTAACCAAACTGCATAACTGCTAAATCAGAACAGGATGTCTTAACATTTGTTATGACATCAGAATTCCTATTTACTGATTTTGGTAAATATGATCATTTTGCAAAATGCTCAGATACACACTCATAAACAGCATCACCTATATGCCATTATTTTTCTGCAAAGGTACCTAATAAATCAGTACCTAATAAACTAGAATGTTATGACATCAGTCATGACATTCATACACCTGGTTTTACCAAAAATGCATGCCAATAACTAAACACCTACAAACTCCCCCTTTGGCAGATTTTTGGCTAAAGCCCCTAAGCAATCAGAGAATAGATAGCAGCAGAATAAATATGACTGCAGAAAAATAAAGTCTAATAATGTCTACCAAAATATATCTCCCCCTCTTTAGCCACAAATAGGCCAAAGATACATGTACTTAAATGTTATACAGTCATCCAGAAAAAGTAACAAAAACAACAACTAAAATCTGAAAACACTTGCAAACTCCACCAGGAACCAGCATCAACTCCACCAACCTTTAAGCAATGTCACCTTCAGAGGAGCTACTTTCTTCAGTATTGAGTTGATCTTCAGCAGCACCCTCTTCCCTTCTGTTTCCTTCAGCCTCCTCCTGTTCTAACCTGGCAATTAGGTTTTCTAGAGTCTTTTTCCTAGTCTCTAGCTCTTTGCAGGTCTCTTTCAATACAGCTATAACATCAGATGTTTTGGATTGAGTCTTTATAGATGATGTCTCAGCTGATGTTATAACAATATCAGGAACATGAGATCCCTGAAAAAGCTTGTAGTGTAACCCAAGAGCAGGAGCTCTTTTGCAAGCAGTATCTCTTGCCACCAGGATATCAGGGTATTGTGCAAGGATAATTCCACAAAGGAGGGAGGGAAAGGCAATAGGGCCTTTGACAGCATAACTACCAGCATGTTTTAAAGTTTGTTCAAAAATATACCTGCCATAGTCAAATTCAGTCTTGGTTCCCACAGCATAAATAAATCTCCCCAATCCTGTGGAGATAGTTGATTTATGGTTTGTAGGGACCCAGTTGGCTGCACCAATCTTGCAGGATGGCAAATTTCATGCTTAGTTTACTGGCATTCAGCTTGCCTTTCAGGGGCCAGCACTTGACTTGTCTTGCTGTGATGGTTTGGCATACTTCATTGTCACTGACTTCTAATTCAGGGCAAGCCTCATTTGATCTTCCAAGAAATTTGTTAATTTCTGATGGAGAGAAATTAACCCTTCTTCCTCTAACATAGACACATTCAAAGTCAGCTCACCTTCCATCAGCACATTCATCAGACAAGTTAACTATGAACTCCTTGACCAGATTTTCATAGCACTTGGTAAATTTTACCACAGTCTTCATCAGTCCAGCAGCTTTAATCAGGTCCATGATTTCCTTGCAATCCATGGAACCATTGTTTAGCTCTCTTTCTAAAGCTATTCTCTTCAAGCAAACATACTTCCATCTGTTGGCATTGTCAGGGTGGTGAAAAAAGATGTTGTCTGTTGGGACTTCAGGAACTCTAGCCATTTTGCTGGAAAGGAGTTTCCTTCTGATAGGAATTTCTTCAGCATCAATTTCAAACTCTGATTCCTCATCAGAATCAGAAGACTCAGGTTCTTTTCTCTTCTTTGTAATTGGTTGTCTTCCAGTATGCACTTGGGCTTTCACCTTCCCTTTGGACAGACCAGTCTTCACAGATTCTACCCCAGTCTTGCCTTCAGACTTGGTTTTCTTATCAGCAGGTTTCTCTTTGGTCATACATTTTGCAGCATTCTGATTACCCTTTCTTTTCATCATTCTCCTAGCTATGCTAGGGTTTACATTGGCAATTAGTTCATTGTCTGAGTATTCCTCATCCACATCAATAACAGGTGGATCAACAGTCTTCTCTGAAGGGTTCTGAAAATCATCAAGGATTTCAGATGATTTCTGAATGTTGTCATTTGGTGTCACAACATTCTCAGAGACATCTGCATTTGCTTCAACATTTGGGCTTGCTGATTCTTGATTTAATGGAACAGAAATCCCCGATACATAGTGGTTTTCACTCAGTATTCTTGTAACAAGCCTAGCAATTGCTTGATGTACTTGATCTGATCCTTCCCTATTTGGTACAGAAGATGAAGGATGAGAAGGATTACCAGAAGCAGTAGCTTGAGATCTTCCCGCATGCCTTGTTCTCAGCTTTTTGACTTTGGAGGGGTTAGTTGCCATTTCTCTAAGAGGAGTAATCTCCAGGACTTCAGAATCTATGCATGTGGTGATTGCTCGAGAATCTTGGTCAGATGATGAAGATGAAGTGGTCGCCTTGGTTGAAGAAGATGTTTGAGACATTTTGATTGACTTAGAGCACCAGTAGCAATTTGAGAGAAAACTTTGATTGAGAGAAGGGAATATGTTGCAAAGTCGAGAGAGGTAGGAGGCAAATGAGAGTCTATTCAACTTCTTAATAATTTTGAAGGAATTGGGAAAACAAATGATTAACCCACTAAAAATAGACTTAACAAAAATAACTCCTTCAACCCTTGTTTTAAGCAAAATTAATTGCTATAATTTCTCATGTTGGAAAATACCCAACTTGCCCCTCAAGTTTTCAAATTGATTTGCATCAAGAGCCTTGGTCAAAATGTCAGCCAGTTGAAGCTTAGTGGCAACATGTTCCAGATTGATTGTTTTCTCTTCTACAAGTTCTCTGATTAAGTGATGACTAATGCCAATGTGCTTGAAAATGTTGATTATACCCAGATTGTCATAGTACAATGTCATAACATCTTGTGTGACATTATACTCAAAGAGCATCTGTGTTATCCAGATACTACTATCTGCAAAGTATTCAGCTCCAGCACAAAAATGAAAAGGAAGTCTTTTGACATGGATCATAGCTCTGGCAGATTCATGTATGGTCCTATTTTTCTTCTTTCCAACTCTATTTTGTTGAGGAGTTATAGGAGAAGAGAATTCATGACTAATTCCTTCTGAGGAACAAAACTCATAAAACTTGTTGTTTTCAAATTCCTTGTCATGATCACTTCTGATTCTGACAATACAGCCTTCTTTTTCTTTTTGAATTCTTTTGCACAGTTTTTTAAAACCTTCAAACACCTCATATTTTTCCCTAAAGAAGATAGTCCAAGTGAATCTGGAATAGTCATCCATAATAACAAAGGCATATCCCTTTCCACCAAGACTTTCCACCAGCATTGGTCCCATCAGATTCATATGAAGAAGCTCTAGAACCTTAGAGGTGGTCAGATGTCTTGACTTTAGATGTGACATCCTAGTCTACTTACCAACCTAAAATTCACCACAAACTCTCCCTTCATCAATTTGCAGTCTTGGAATCCCTCTTACTGCCTCCATGGAGATAATCCTTTTCATTCCTCTTAGATGAAGATGGCCAAGTTTCTGGTGCCACAGTTTCACCTCTTTTTCTTCTTTGGCAATGGAACACACAGTGGAGAGATTAGTGTTCTCAGGCTCCCACAAGTAACAATTGTCTTTAGATCTGACTCCTTTCATTACAACTTCTTGTTTTTCATTAATTACAAGACATTCAGATTTTGAGAAATTGACCTTGAATCCTAGATCACACAATTGACTGATACTAATGAGATTAGCAGTCAGGCCTTTTACCAGTAGTACTTCATTCAGACTTGGAACTCCAGGGCAGTCCAAATTACCAACTCCTTTGATTTCACCTTTAGCACCATCTCCAAAGGTCACAAAACTAGTGGTGTGAGGTTTCACATTATTGAGGAGGTTCTTGATTCCAGTCATGTGCTTAGAACACCCACTGTCAAAGTACTAGTCTTCTTTTGCAGAGACTCTCTGGGAAGTGTGGGCTATCAGGGCAATATCCTTTTTCTTCCATTGAGGAGAATGTGGTACCTTTTTAGTCTTAGGTTTGACACCTGAGTTCTGATTAGGGTATCCATGCAATCTGAAGAAGAAAGGCTTTATGTGGCCATACCTCCCACAATGATGACATCTCCATCTTTGGTACCTTTTATTCATATGTCTCTGTTCCTGATGTTGAGAGTTATGTTGAGACATCTGCTTTGACATTTGTTTATTAGACCTGATCTTCATGTCTGCACCAGATTTCTTTGCTGCCACAAATCCTAGACCAGACTTGTTTCCCACAGTTTGTCCAACCTGAAGGATTTCTTCCAATTTGCCTGTTCCATTTGTCAGCATCTTGACAGATTTGGTCATCTGGTTTAGTTTTGAGTTCAGCATTTGAACTTCCCCTTCTAGATGACTTATAGTTTCAAGGTCTGCCCTTTTTTCAGCCTCCAACTTTATGATGAGTTTTGATTGTTTCTCATTTTGCACACAGACTTCAGCACTTCTGATACACAATTTCTTGTAAGTATCAGCCAGTTCTTCAAATGTCACTTCCTCGTCACTAGTGTCACTTTTAGAGGTACAAACACTAGTTAGTGCAGTAACTAGTTTGGCAGATTCTTCTTCAGAATTACTTTCTGAATCACAGTCAGACCAGGTAACAATCATACCTTTCTTTTGTTTCTTAAGAAAGGTAGGACATTCAGCTCGAATATGTCCATATCCTTCACAACCATGGCATTGAATTCCTCTGCCTTGATTTCCCTTCTCTTCTGACCTTGGTCTTCTGCTGGAACTGTCAAAGTCAGAGGAGATGTTATGAACATTAGACCTTGACTTTGGATCTATTCTTTTGATGAGTTTGTTGAATTGTCTTCCAAGCATGGCTATAGCTTCTGAATTATTTTCTTCTTCATCCTCCTTGTTTTCAACATCAGTGTTGGATACAAGTGTTATGCTCTTGTTCTTCTTGTCACCATTTTCAATGATCCCCATCTCAAAAGTCTGAAGAGACCCAATGAGTTCATCCACTTTCAACTTGCTGATATCCTGGGCTTCCTCTATAGCAGTTACCTTCATTGGAAATCTTTTAGGTAAGGATCTGAGAATCTTTCTCACCAGTTTTTCTTTTGACATCTTTTCTCCCAATGCTCCTGAGGTGTTGGCAATCTCCAAGATGTTCATGTGAAACTCATGAATGGTTTCATCTTCCATCATTTTTAGATTCTCAAACTTGGTAGTCAACATCTGAGGTCTTGACATTTTTACTTTGGAAGTGCCCTCATGAGTAGTTTTGAGAGTGTCCCAAACTTCCTTGGCCAGTTCATATTGATGTACTAGTCTGAAAATGTTTCTATCAATTCCATTGAACAAGGCATTTAAAGCTTTGGAATTACCCAGGGCTAACTCATCTTCTTCTTTACTCCATTCTTCCTCAGGCTTCAGACTGATTGTCCCATCTTTCTCAGTTATGGTGGGATGGTTCCATCCTTTGTCAGCAGCTCTCCAGGCCTTTTTGTCCAGTGATTTTAAGAAGGAAATCATACGAGGTTTCCAGTAGTCATAATTTGATCCATCCAGAATGGGTGGTTTGTTTCCAAAAACTCCTTCTTTGTCCATAGTGCCAGAAAGTGATATCCCTAGATCTCACCCAGTAATACAGGCAGGGTGCCTGCTCTGATGCCAATTGAAATTCTGGCTGCAGATACTCAATGTCACGTTCAATGTTATGACACCGTATCTGACTTTCTATAAGACAGTAAATACAAAAACAGTAAAGAACACAGTCAATTGTTTACCCAGTTCAGTGTGCAACAACACCTACTCTGGGGGCTACCAAGCCAGGGAGGAAATCCACTATAAGAGATATTAATTCAGGAATAAACCAACCAGTTTATCTCCTTCACTTAAGACCTACCCAATGCAACTTCAATCTAAGTACAACTTAAACCTGAGTTCTTACTCACTCCCCCTCAATCACAGCAGTGATACTTAAAACAATTTACTAAAGAATTACTGAAGACACTCTTCAGAACATACACTTGATTATGCTTCACAGCTTTTTAATCAAGCAACACAAACACTCTTGCTTCATAGCTTTGAGTGATACATAAACCTAACTTGACTTTGCTTCAAAGCTTTAGTCAAGAGACACAAAACACTCTTGCTTCAAAGCTTTGAGTGATACAAAACACTTACAATTAAAACCTATTCCAAGTCACTTATCACAATGATACTTGCTTGGATTACAATAGTTAAAACTATACAGCTCCTAAATGATCTTCTGTCAAAAAGGATAAATTCCAAACAGCAGCCCTGTTGAATATATAGCAGCTGTTGCTTCAGTTAGGGTTTCCACAAAAAGCTAGGGTTAATTCCGTTTGACCTTGAGACTTGGTCACAAGACTTTATCAACTAGGTTAGGGTTGAGCTAGGTTAGACCACGAGAGATTCTGTTCTGGAAAGAATGAGTCATCTTCCTGAAAAATCTCATAATTAACCAAACTGTATAACTGCTAAATCAGAACAGGATGTCTTAACATTTGTTATGACATCAGAATTCCTGTTTACTGATTTTGGTAAATGTGATCATTTTGCAAAATGCTCAGATACACACTCATAAACAGCATCACCTATATGCCATTATTTTTCTGCAAAGGTACCTAATAAATCAGTACCTAATAAACTAGAATGTTATGACATCAGTCATGACATTCATACACCTGGTTTTACCAAAAATGCATGCCAATAACTAAACACCTACAAGCCTTGTAACTTGGAGAGAGAAAAATCCATGATACCTCAAAAATTCATCCCGCGATCCACTAATCAAGAACCGGGTGAATTTCCCTTTTACCTGATAAGAAAACTTCAAAACAAAATTAGGAATAAAGAGGGCACAACCCTAATACCTCAAACCAAGGCGCCTGATTCCATGAGATGCGGGATATGAAAATGACTTAGTGAAAATGGTGCAAATGGGATGCAAAGTTCAAAGCCAGATAAAAGTAAAAAGAGGTAGGGAAAATTTGGGGTATGACAGCTTGATATCTACATACTCAAACTTTTGAAGCAACATGTTTTCTATCAGGAAGTAAAATATCAAGTTTTCTTTTATGCACTTATACTCTTTAGTAATTTGTTTGATTACTAATTCAGAGTCACCCATTATTTCGTCGCTAGTTGCCCCCAATTCCAATAAAGCTTCAAGTCCTGCTATCAATGCTTCATATTCTGCCTCATTGTTCGAACAAGGGGGTCCTTCTATTTTGTACTTAAGCTTTGTTGAAATTTTATCTGGAGAAATAATCAAAATTCCAATTCCACTTCCTTCCTTATGTGTAGAACCATTAAAGAACAACTTCCAAGGTTCTAACTCCATAAGATTCTGGGATGCTTCGACTAATGCATGGTCAACAATGAAATCAGAGACTACTTTCCCCTTCATTCCCTTTAAAGGCATGAAAGTTAAAGAGTACTCTGTTAGATCCAACTCCCATTTACCAATTCGACTATGTAAAATTGGTTTAGACAACATATGCTTAATAACATCAAAATGTGAGGAAACATAAACATCGACTGGTTTTATATAATATTTCAATTTGGTACATGAGAAGTACAAGAAAAGACAGAGTTTTCTATTATACTATATCTAGTCTCTGCATCATTTAGTACTCTACTTTAAGTAGTAAATGGCCCTTTCGACGCCATTTTCATCTTCTTGAGCCAGCATGCTTCCTATAGTTTTATCTGGCACATATATGTATAACCTCATGCACTTGTCTCTTCGAGGAGGAGACAGAATAGGTGGATGAACCAAGTACTGTTTGATTTTTTTGAATGCCTCTTGATGTTCTACCTTCGACGTGAAGTCTCCTTGCTTCAGCTGCAAGAGTGGAGAGAAGGCTTGAGTTCGACCACTGAGGTTTGATATAAATCTTCGCAAGAAGTTTATCTTTCCAAACAGAAATTGCAACTCTTTCTTCGTCGATGGCGCTTTCGCTTCCATTATTGCCTTTGTTTTGTTTTAGTTGATTTCTTTTCCTTTCTTATGGACCATAAATCCAAGAAAGTCACCAGCCTGCACAAAGAATGCACATTTAAGAGGATTCATTTTCAGGCCATGTTTTCTCATTCTTCAGAATGACTGGCGAAGGTGATCCAAATGACTATATTCTGATATAGATTTTACTACTATATCATCAATATAGACCTGCGTGGAAGTCTCAATGAACTCATGGAATATAGAGTTCATTGCTCTTTGATAAGTCGCCCCAGTATTTTTTAAACCAAATGGCATAACCACCCATTCATAGGTTCCTATTGCCCCAGGGCATCGAAATGTTGTCTTTGGCACATCCTCTTCTGCAATAAAAATCTGATTGTATCCTGAATATCCATCAAGCATACTAAGATATTCGAAACCAGCAGCAGAATCTACTAACATTTCAGCCACAGACATTGGATATTCATCTTTAGGAGTTAAAGAATTTAAATCACGAAAGTCTATGCATACTCTAAGTCATCCATTTTTCTTAATTACTGGTACTATATTTGTAATCCATTCGACATACCTTGTGGTCCGGATGAACTTGCAGCGCAGAAGTCTTTTGACTTCTTCCTTTATCTTCGAGAGAATCTCTGGTGTGAATCTTCTTGGCGTCTTCTTGATGGGCTTCTTGCCATCCTTTATGGGCAGCTTCAATTCAACCAGGTCCCTGTTCAAACTAGGAATTTCGTTGTAGTCCCAGGCGAAACAATCTTTGTACTTCTTAAGCAACTGGATCACTTCTGCTTTTACTCCTGGATTAAGCTTCAAACTGACACACGTGGGTCTTTTTACAGTCCTATCTCCTAAATCCACTTCTTCAAGAGGGTCATGTGCTAGCATCTTTGCATTTGACGCCACTGGATCCTTCTCAAATCCCAAAGGCCCATCATCTTATATAGCGTCCAGCCTTTGGTCTTTTTCTTCGACGGACTTCTCTTTGTCGGGGGGTTTTGGCTTGAAGAACACCCCAGGTCCTTTTGTATGATTTGTTTCTTCATTGGCCTCCATAGCCATCATATTCACTTCGGCTTCCAAAGCCAATTTTAATCTGCTTTCATCCAAATAGGATGAAATCTTTTCGAAGAAGGAGGACTCAGACATGATCATTGTCTTCGTCATCCCATCTTGTAGGCCATATTCCTGGCAGTCCAGGTGCATCATCTTCTTTCCCCAGAGTCTTCCTATCATAGTAAAATCCATGCCTCAAATGTAGGGTCAGAAAATACATAGTATTGTTGTTTGGAATATATGCGCCATCTGCAGCACTGCAAGGCCCTCTGTTGGCCAGATTTAGATCAAAATTTCTTCGATCAACTTGATTCGCCTCCACCATATAATAGCTTTGGTCAGCTTTGATGTTTTATACAATTCCATCTTCTCTCCAAATTGCCACACACTGGTGCATTGAGGAGGGAATTGCGCCTATTCCATGAATCCACTCACGGCCCAAGAGTAAGTTGTAATTTGTCTTGGCCACTATGACCATGAACATAGTTGTTCTTGTAATGGTTCCTAAAGTGAGATCAACTTGAACTACGTCGAGAGTATGATCAATCTTCCCTTCTTAGTTAGATAATACCATATTATGGGGTTTTATATCTGTATCATACATAACTATCCTCTCCAGCAAGAATTGTGGCTTTAGGTTGACAGCAACACCCCCATCTACCATCCCTTTGTTGATCCTCACTTGTTAGATCTTTCCTCTAATAAATAGATGCTTCAGGTGATTCTTCATACCTTGGTATGGTCTTTCAAAAACTGCATTATGTTCTTCGAATGCTCCATTATTCATAACATAATCGCACACAGGCTTGTGCTTCGCCTTTTCTAATTCATCAGCTTCTTCAGAATATTCTATCTTCATCACTTGGTCATATTCATGTGGTAGTACAGAAACTACATTGCAGTTGATATTCAAAGAGGACTCCCCATCTGAGTCGAAGTTATCAGTAAGCGTGTCCTTATTATTGGTTGGTTCTTTGTTAGTTAGTTCCTCTATAGTCCTTTCGACGGACACCTCCGTCTTTTTGGGGAAAAAAGCCTCCTTCGTGCTAGGGACTTGTCTTCGATAGGTGCAGCAGACTAAGTCTGATTCGTACTTGATTCCCCTACGTCGTTGCTTGTGAGTTCTCTTTGAGCCCTCTTGTTCCTCTGGTATATTCTCCATTAGGATCTTGTCATTGGGTTTTTCCCCTTATAGTTCTCAGGCACATAGGCTTTCCGCTTCGTTGATTGGAACTGCCTTCGATATGACCATGTTGATCTGCCTCCTTCCTCGAAACTCTTCCATTTCCCTTTGCCTTTTCCTTCCCCCTTGCTTTGACTAGACTTCAACCACTTGTCTGTTGGGATGTTGGCTGGTGGCTTGAAGGTGACTTGTCAATTCACTTTGGGGTGTGGGATATCTTCCCTTTTCATAATTCCTTTTGCATTAGTTACATACCTCTCCCTGCTACTCCTTCGATTGTTCCAGCATTGAGCATACGGAATCCTCTCAAACGCTCCAGCTGCCTTTCTATCATAAACATCGCTACACCATGGGCACATTAAGACTTCTGATCCTGTCTTATGATAGCGAACAAGAAAACCCATCAAGCTTTCTCCCATTTTTGGGTATGGCAGCAACTCTTTGTCACTCCTCCAGTTGTTTCCAGCCTTCTCTTGGTACACTTTCTGGTATGTTTCTGCAGCGCCTCGATCATTTATTATGCTACACCTAGGACACATTAATCCTTTAGGATTCTTCATATGACAATGAAAAAGATACTCGACCAGGCTTACTTTTTGGTGCCCAGTTCTCATCCTATCATTCTCCATCTTCAAACGTCTTTTGATCTCCTCCATTTCTGGGGACAGATGGTTAAGATCCACCATGTTTACCTCTAACTTAGGACCTTCAGCAATCTAAAGCTCTTAGAATCTTACTCTAAGACCCTCGGTAGTCTTGGCCTTGCCAACAACTTTGGCATTGCCATCAGTAGCATTACCTTCTTATGAGACCCTCGGTAGTCTCTATCCCCTAAGTACCTTCAGATAACTTATCTGTATCAAGTTGACCCCCTTCGATTTCGACAACATCAACCATGTTGATATCTACAAGCTCTAAAAAGTTTGTCTCAACAATCTGAAGAGGATCGGTGTCGACCTTCATCGGGCTCTTGGGCTTCTCACCGAACTTTAGCCTTCCTTCCTTGATATCACTTTGTATCAAGTCCCTGAAAAGATAACATTGTGAGGTTTTATGGCCTAAGAAATTATGATATTTACAGAAGACCCTTTTCTTCTGTTGTTCTAACAGATAAATTTTAGCACCGGGGGGCACTATCATCTGGCCATCTTTTACTAACAAATCAAAGATTTCATCACACTTGGTGATGTCGAAAGTATAGGTTTTCTTTGGGAATTTGTCATTCCTTTCTGGTTCAACGGGATTCTTCCCGTTCGCATGCATTAGCACTTTGCAAGGATATGGTGGTCCTTGCTTTAACTCTGCAAGATCTATCTCGTGTTCTTCAACCTCTGAAAAACCATCTTCGACATCTATTTCGTCTGAGCAGGCTTCGATATAATCCACTCTCTCTTTCCTGTGGCTTTTATTAGCCCTTGTTTTTTTAATCTTCAAACGCTCCACCTGTCAAAACCTATCTTCCAGTTGTGCCATATCTCTCAGATACTAAGGATCTAACTTCTTCTTGATAGAGAATTCAAATCCTCTTGCTGCCATTTCGACCAACTCGTGTTCAGGAACTTGTGTGAAACACCTTGCCTTCAATAGACGGAACCTGTTAAGATAGTCTTCTATAGGCTCTCTTCATTTGAACTTACCATTTGCCAATTCGCTTAGGATGATTTTGGTTTGACCTACATAAAATTGTTCATGAAATAATCTCTCTAAGCGAGTCCAATCATGGATGGAGTTTGCTGCAAGAGTAGGAAACCAAGTAAAAGCATTTTTGGTTAGTGAACTAGGGAAATACTTAATCCTTAGATTCTCATTGTTTGCTATATCCCTTGCTTCTGTAAGATATATAGCAACATTTTATATGGTTTACTCACTGGTGTCACCAGAAAACTTTGTAAACTTTGGCATTTTCCATCCCCTAGGAAACTCAGTTTGGTGAATGTATTCAGACAAGGGGGCTGTATAATTTGGCCTTCGCATGCCAATATTTACTCCATTTTATGCCATGATTCTTTCGACTATGGCTGCTAGATTATTATTTCCTACCATATCATCTTGCCGACATCCTTGGAGAACTTCGTCAGCATCTTGGTTTTGATTCACCATGACTACCCTTCTTCGTGGTTCCTCCCTGGGAATAGCCTGTTGGAATCTGGGTGGTTCTTCCCTTTGAACTGGTTGTTGAATTTCGACTTCTGGGTGTATCACTGGTTGGGCCTAGTCAATGGTTGGTTCTTCTTGAAACATGATTCCTTGATTCTCCTTTATCCATGTAGGTTGTGGTTGTCGAGTTGGTTCTCTGGGTGCACCAAATAAATCTGCAAGGTTCCCATTTTGTGATGCTATTTGTTGGTTTGCTTGGGCATTCTGCAAGTTCGTCTGTGTGGTGCTTTGGATTAAAGGGTTAAAAATTGTACTCATTTGCTGGGTGAGCACTCCCACCATTTTATGGTTACTACCATCCATCTGTTTCCTCAAGACTGCCTGCGTATTTGTGGTAATAGGAGGCAATTGAGCAACATATCTTGGCAACGAATTATTTCATGCCATATGGTTTACCTCTGAACATGGTCCTTGTAATGGCGAAAAGGAAGATGTTAAAGGGCGTGTATATGTCGAAGTGTTATTTTGAAGTCCTGCCATGAACGAAGTTGGCATGCCATATATTAGATCTGATGTTGGGATTGTGAACCCTGGTGCATATATTCAAGAGACACTGCCTACTGAAGGTCTGGGGGTTACGGGTGGAATTTGACTGGCCACAAACATTATAAAAGGTTCATTTTGTGTATTTGATAATATGGATGAAGCATTTGTATTTGGGGGTATGATTGTAGCATTTGTAGTCGAGGGGATAATTGCAGTCCCTTTACTTGTTGCCATGGCTTCGGTTGTATTCGAAGCGCTCGTATTCCCTCATGTGGGAGGAGGAACTTGTTGCGCATTGCTAACGGGTGGGTTAGCCATTTTCCTATTGTATTGCCTTTTTGGTCTAGGATTTGTGGTATTGGCTAATTTTCCACTTCTTAATCTCATGTAACAAAACAAGTTAGGAATCACAGACTATCGAGAGAAAAAAATAAATACTAGACATTGGGTCCCACTGGGCGTGCCAATTTGTTTACCCTGGAATTTGGTAAACAACCACTGATCCTCTAAACCCTTTAACAGATTCAGTTATTCACAAGATCGATCAGATTGATCTCAGGACTATTGTGTTCTATTATTAAGAAAGCATGTTTTGATGATAATCTCTTTAAACAAAAAGAAACATTTCGCATGTCGAAGTGAAACTTCTTTATGAAAGTAATGAAATAAAAACTAGTCTAGACTGGGAATTGGAAAGAACTTAAATAGCGTAAAGAAATTTCATTGAATATAAATGAAATTGAATATAAAATATGGTGCATCATACGTACATTCTTGTTAACTCTTTTCTCTAACACTGGTACTTTGAGTATTTTGTACAAAGATGTGAACACACTGAATCGAAACACAAAAGCTACAATTTATAGAACTTTGACCCTAACGGTCTCCTAACAAACTAATTCCACGTTTCTGCTGGCATGTCTTTGACAATCTAGGAGATTCCACGCGTCCTTCTGGATAAGAATGAATATTTGAATTCAAACCCTTCGCTATCCGTCTTGAGTGCAAAAACCAATAAAATGTGATAACGGTCGAAGTATAAAGTCTTAAACCATGTTTCAAATAATAACTTTATTTTGCAATTCGAATTATAAAGTATCCATCAATCTCTTAATGAATTTTGAATTCGAATATTCATGGCTTTTAACAAACAAAATAGCCAAACAATTCTCTAAGTATATTCAGACCATTTACTCACCTCAATTTCTCCTTAGTTAAAATTTCCAGCCAACAATATGGGAGTCCATTTTCCCCCTTTCCCCCAGGATCACCTTGTGGTAGAATGATGCGCTTTATTACCAAATCAGCAGCTTGGTATGCCCGATGTTTGACCTTCTTGTTAAAGGCTTTGATCATGTGCTTCTGATACATCTGACCATGACAAACATCCGCAAGCCTTTTTTCATCAATCAAATTTATTTGGTCGAGTCGAGTTTGAATCCATTCGTCTTCATCTAAACCTGCATCTTTCATAATCCTTAGGGAAGGAATCTAGACTTCAACAGGTAAGAAGGCCTCCATACCGTAGACTAGAGAGAACGGGGTTTCCCCAGTTGATGTACGGAATGAAGTGAGATAACCATGAAAATAAAATGGTAACATCTCATGCCAATCTTTGTATGTCACCGTCATCTTCTGCAAGATTTTCTTGATGTTCTTTTTGGCGGCTTCCACTGTGCCGTTCATCTTTGGCCGGTACAAAGAATATTTGTGGTGCTTAATCTTGAGCTGTGTGCAGATTTCTGTGATCATAGTATTTTTAAGATTGGTACCATTGTTCGTGATGATCCTTTCAGGGATGCCATACCAACATATAAGGTTATACTTAATGAACCGAGCCATAACATTCTTGGTAACGGAGGCAAACGAGGCCGCTTCTACCCACTTCGTGAAGCAGTCAATAGCGACAAGGATGAAACAATGCCCATTAGAAGTAGTAGGCTTAATCACTCTGATTATATCCATGCCCCACATTGCAAACGACCAAGGAGCAGTTAACACATTCAAAGGAACGAAGGAACATATACTTTGTCAGCATAAATCTGGCATTTGTGGCGAGTTCTTGAATGATGATGGAAATCAGTTTCCATGGTAGACCAATAATAACTTACTCTCAGAATCTTCTTAGCCATTGTATGTCCACTGGAGTGACTACCAAATATACCTTCGTGCATATCTTCCATAATTTTCTCAACTTCCTTCTTGTTTACATAATGAAGGAGAGTCAAATCATGGTTGCGCTTGTATAAGATTATGTTACTAAAAAAGAACTTGGCAGAGAACCTCCTTAGAAATTTATTATCATTGATTGATGCTCTTTCAGGGTATTCTTGAGTTTCGAGGTATCTTTTTACTTCTTGGTACCAAGTATTTTCCTCTACTCCGTTAGTATCAACTTCGTAGCAATGTGCCGCTTTGTCTAGTCTCTCAATAGTAATTCCAGGAGCTTCATTATTCTATCTAATTTTGAACATAGATGATATGGTATCTAGGGCGTCTACCAATTGATTCTCTTCTTGCGGAATGTGTTCAAAAGTGATTTCTTCGAAGTACGAAATGAATTTCAACACATGCTCTCAATAAGGAATGAGATTTGGATGCTTTGTATCCCATTCTCCCTTAATCTGACTGATTACTAGGGGTAAGTCCCCATTTACATTTAATAATTTAATTCTCATATCGATGGCAACTTTGATACCCATGATGCATGCTTCATATTCGGCTATATTGTTGGTGCAATCAAAACATAATATGGCTATAAAGGGTGTACGGCAACCCTTGGGAGAGACAATCATAGCACCAATTCCATTACCAAGCAAGTTGGAAGCTCCATCGAAAACCATAGTCCATCGAGATCCTGGTTTAGGTTCTTCATAATCAGTATCTAACATGATATTCTCGTTTGGAAACTCAAAATTCATAGACTGTTAGTCATCTATCGCTTGATGAGCCAAATGATCTTCCAGTATACTTTCTTTGGTTGCCTTCTGAGTAGTGTACTGAATGTCGTATTCTGTCAAGACCATTTGCCATCTTGCTATTCTTCCGAAGAGAGTGGGTTTCTCAAATATGTATTTTATTGGATCCATTTTAGAGATCAACAAAGTAGTATGAGTCAACATATACTGTCTTAGTCGGCGAGCAGCCCATGCCAAAACGCAGCAAGTTTTCTCAAGCAGTGAGTATCTTGTTTCACAGTCGGTAAACTTTTTGCTAAGGTAGTATATTTCATACTCTTTTCGACCAGACCCGTCATGTTTCCCCAATATACACCCCCATTGAGTTCTCTAATACTGTCAGGTATATAATTAGAGGTCTTCCTTCAACTGGTGGCATCATAATTGGAGGTTCTTGAAGATATTCCTTGATTTTGTTGAAGGCTATTTGACAATCATCGTTCCACTTCACTACTTGATATTTCTTCAGTAACTTGAAGATTGGATCACACATAGCAGTAAAGTGGGAGATAAATTTGGCAATGTAGTTCAATCGTCCCAGGAAACCCCTGACTTCCTTCTCAGTATGGGGAGTTGGAATTTCTTGAATAGCTTTAACCTTGGCAGGATCAACTTCAATACCTTTACCAGTGACGAAGAAACCTAGGAGTTTACCGGATCTTACCCCAAAGGTGCACTTGTTTGGATTCAACCTCAACTTGTATTTCTTCAATCTCTCAAACAGCTTGTGTAGGTGGTCGAGATGTTCTTCTTCAGTTTGAGACTGGCTATCATGTCGTCAACGTAAACCTTTATCTTATGATGGATCATATCATGGAATAAAGCTACCATAGCACGCTGATGTGTTGCATTGGGGTTTTTCAAACCAAAAGGCATAACTTTGTAACAGAAAGTGCCCCACTGTGTGACAAAAGTAGTCTTCTCCATGTCTTCAGGTTCCATCTTGATTTGATTATAACCAGAGAAACCATCCATGAAGGAAAATACTTTGTGTTGAGTGGTGTTGTCAACCAGAACATCAATATGTGAAAGTGGAAAATCATCTTTGGGGCTTTCCCTATTCAAGTCCCTGTAGTTTATACACATGCACACCTTACCGTCCTTCTTAGGTAGCGGCACCATATTTATAACCCATTGCGGATAGGAAGTAACAACTAAGAAACATGCATTGAGCTGCTTTATAACCTCGGCTTTGATCTTTTCAGACATTTCAGGACGCATGCAATGAACGTTCTGATTTATAGGAGGACAACCATCCTTTATTGGTAGACGGTGAACCACAATGTCAGTATCAAGCCCTGGCATGTCTTCGTACAACCAAGCAAAGATCTCAACATAGTCACACAACATATGAATTAACCTTTATTTTACATTGCCTTCTAGGTTGGCACCTATCTTAATTTCTTTCATGTCCTCTTCGGTACCTATGATATGGTGGTAGAACCGACAGTTTAATACTGGTTTTGTGTTTGTGTTTGCAAATGTTGCAGTAAGCAAGAGTCGCCACCGACTTTTCTTTTATCCAAATTAAGGAAAGGGTGAAAAGTACAGAAAAATACCTTTTTGAGAATTTTCTGAGTAAGGGGGTAGATTATGGAAAGGGAAGGTGTTAGTACACTTTCTATCTGTAGTTATCTACGGGCTCTTAGTTGCTTGCTAGTTCACTTTCTTTTGTTTGAATATGTGCTTTGTGGTGTGGGTTTGAAGATATTTAGAAAAACGTCTTTGTAACGATTCTCGTCTCTGTAAGAATGCGTACAAAGTGTTGGTTTTGAAAATAGTTCAAAGAATTGTTTGTGGAATGTTTTTTTGAAAGTGATTTTGAAAAGTGCCTTTGTAATGATTCTCGTCTCTATAAGAATGCGTACAAAGGACTTTGACTTTTGAGAAGTTTCAATTGAAAGTGTATGTGTAAAAATGATTTTTTTTTTTGTGAGCAAGCAGGCAACTAGGAGCATCCTACCTACTAAAAAAAAGGTCTAATATTCTTTTCCTCCTCCTTTAGATGTTGCTATATTACCATTGATTTGGTAAGAAGCCCCACCGTTGGATGTATGAGGGACATTCCATGGGACATACAATCATAAAGGCAACAATATAGAGACACTTTAGTAATTTCTGTTTAGGGACTAGATCATTTGCCAAAAGGAAACTGTATGGTCATCGAGGGACTATGATCTTTTGATTTTATGGGTCTCTGCTAAAGCGTCCCTGTCTCGAGGGACATGACTATTTTATTTTCGAAGGCAACAAAAGTGGGGTACCCTAGAGGTGCATATGTGCAAGTGTGTTATATTCAGTTATTTTTGTCTTTTTGTTAAGTTTGCTAGCGTTTGATTATTAGCCTTTCCATACAAGCCTAATTACTAGCACTTTATATATATATATATATATATATATATATATATATATATATATATATATATATATATATATATATAGGAATTTAAAGTGCAGAAATGTAAAATGCGGGAATGTAAATCCTACGCTATTACATGGCTTTGTGAGAGGTACATTACAAAAATGTGAAAAGTAAAGTCCTAGTTACTATTACAGACTAAGAAGCATTTACAATAAGATAAAAAAATGCGAGAATACATAAATGCGCAAACCGATTAAAACAGACGTCTAAATCCTAAGGAAAATAAATATTTTTGTTCGTTTTGTTTATTTTAAGAAAATACAACCTAATTCTATTTAATTTTAAATTAAGGAAAAGGTTAAAATAATTATTAATTTATTTACAAATTAATTTTATTAATAAAAACTATCCTAATGTTTTTTTTTGTGATTTTTTTATTTAAAGTTAAAATAAAAACAAGAAATCAATAAAGAAATGAAAACAAAAGTAAAAATGCAAAAGGAGGCATCCTTCCATTGCAGGGTGAGATGGGGGCTTCGATTCAGAGGAAGAAAGTTTCCTTTCGATTCTGTGAAGGGTGTTATTTTCTTCGATCCAATGACAAGATGTAGCTTTCGATCCAGAGGGCGTTGCTGGAAAGGCCTAATGGATTACCTGTGAGGGCACTGAATCTGCAAAGATGTGTTAGCAAAACAAAACACAGGACCTGGGTATCAAACCCAGGTCCTTCGATCCTGCATGCATTGGGTCTATTCAGGCTACATCTGCAGCAAGTATTAGCAACAAAACAAATGCAGACCTGGGTGTCGAACCCAGGTCCTTAATCTTGAATACAGATCGAATAAGCTACAAATACTAATATGTCATGCAAATGTAAGTTTGATATTTTTACCCATTCTTACCAAGGGTTATGTATGAACATGTGGCTTTAGGCATGGAAACCCTTGTTTAAGGATTTCTTTGATTTTGTAAATTTTGGATATGGGGATACTTGCTTAAGGGCTGGCGATGATTGGAAAAGCTTTAGGGAACCTCCAAGAATATGTTTTTGATTTCGTGTGACTCTCCCTCCTGTTGTGTCCAGCCTCTATTGTGCGTATGTATGTGGTTCTTTATATAGAGGGGATGGAGGGGACAAGAAAACAAAGGTTTAAACAACCATAAACAAGTGTTTTCAAAACCATGAATGATGTTTTGTAACATTGCAAAAGTCATGGAAACTTGTCCCTTTTTGAATTTGAATGAATATGGACAATTTTGACTTTCAAATGCTCTCTAGTGTTGCTCTTCGATTGGCCTATTTCCTTCTTCGACTGGACCTCTTGTATAGCCTTCGAATGGGCTTTGGCTGCCTCCTTCGAAGGGGTCTTTTGAATGGACCATTTGTGTACCCTTCGAATGGGCCTTTGGTTGCCTCCTTCGAATGGACTATTTGTGTACCTTCCGACTTGCTCATGTTCTCATCACTGGGGATTCTTCGTTTGAACCCTTATTCATCTAGCCCAAACGAAAACTCTTTCCTGGCCAATCAAAGCCTCTTTTGGCGTGAATGTGCTTGTGCATGTTGGCTTGAAACTAGAAGTATATTGGCTTTTGGGCCAGCAGGCCTCTTTGAATATTTTTCTTTCGTTTTGGCTAGCAATATCCTTTGTTTTGAACCAATGTGTGTGCTCTCTTGAAGGGAACCCATGCATCATTTGTATACATCACTTGTCATTCCTTCGAATGGGCCAACAAAGTAAGTCCTTCGAATGGAACACCCACGTATGCCCCTTTAAATCCATCAATACATGTCTTTCGAATGGGGAAAATATAAGTCCTTCGAATGGACCATGTGTCTGTCCTTCGAACACGCCAGTTGTGTACCTTTTGAAAGGGCATCCGGGTACGTCACAGTGCAGAAAATTTGTGTGTTGAAGGGTCTTGGAATTGAGAGCAAGCACAGAAGAAGTCTTTGCCTTATGCTTCCAACACAAGCATGGAGTGACTTTTGGCCTAGTGAATCAAAGTCATGCTGATGGGTATTTGCCTTGTGAAACTAAGGCAAGCATGAAGATGCATACGTGCGCTGGTGACAAGCTAAGGGGCCTTTTGCCCAGTGGGAACTTTATGAATCGAAGGCCAGTTAAAAGTAGTCTTTTGCCTTATGGATCGAAGGCCAGTCTGAAAAAAAAAACATTTCCATTGTGAATCCAAAGCAAGCATGAAGAAACCTTTTTCCCTGAACGAAGTTGGCATGCAAGAACCCACCGTTTTGTGAATCGAAACACACTTGTAGGGGATTCTTGATTTGTGCATTGAAGGCACGCACAGAGGGAGTATTTGCCTAGTCAAAGAAGGAATTAAGCTAGCACGCAGGTAGCCATTGCATTGTGAATCAAGCCATAATACAAAGCCAATGGTGCAATCGAATGGGCACTAACAGGAGGACCTTCCCTTTTGGATCGAAGGAGGTTGTTTCAAAGGAAACACATGCCCAATCGAAGCTGGTATACAACAAACAAGCAAAAGACCAAGGCTTCAATCGAAGCTTGGAAGTTTGAGGCAAGCTTGGAGGAGGTTAGGCGCTCAATCGAAGCCTGTCAAAATGCCAATTGAAAGATACCTTGTTCATGCCAATCGAAAGACCTTGTTTATCTTCAAAAAAATTTATTTTTCTTTAATCAAGTGTTTGTAATCACCTATGTAAGAGAAAAATCTTGGGAAAATACGAGAGGGAAAATTTTGGGGTACAACGGCTGCCCTTGTTCAATCTTCTTAAACCTGGGGATTTAGATTGGCTTGTCTGCCTTTCATGATCTGAAGGTGGAAGATGATTGAACACTATATTGCCCAGAAATTTGCACTCGCATGAAATAACACTGATGGTTGATGATGTAGGGAATGGGCTTACAGATTCCATTTGAAGGAGATGGCAGAGAGTCATCAGAGATGGGCTTAAAGATGCCATACAAAGTAGATGTTGATTTCAGACATGGTCCCTTTGGGGGTTCCTGTTTCTGTTGTCTGAGGAGGAGTCCATTGGGGAATGTGGGTTTCTATTGTTCTCCTGCTTGAGGAAAACTCTGGGGAATAGAGTCTAGGAACTTCAGTTGTCCAAGACTCTGCTGAAGAGTTATCTCTAGAGAGATGATAGTTTGTTGTATTCTGGTTGAAGTCCAGGCTTCTAGTAACTTGCTAGGGATAATGGAATTAACCGTTATCTGGAAATATACTAGAAATAGCCTGTGTAGGGTTGTTTCACCTGGTCGTGTAGATAGTTTTCCTGTCTGGTTTCAGGTATTGATCTACAAGTCAGTTGTTCGCAGATAGTTGTCCTGTCTGGTTTCAGGTATTAATCTAGAACTTGAAAACTGCTGGTCGTTGAGATAGTTTTCCTGTCTGGTTTCAGGTATTGATCTACAAGTCATCCGTTCGCAGATAGTTATCTTGTCTGGTTTCAGGTATTAATCTAGAACTTGAAAATTGTTGGTCGTTGAGATAGTTCTCCTGGCTTGTTACAGGTATTAATCTTTGACCTGAGAAAGATAGTTTTCCTATCTTGTTACAGGTGTTAATCTTAAATCTATTCATGTGGATAGTTCTCCTGGCTTGTTATAGGTATTAATCCACAGTCGGTCGTCCACAGATAGTTCTCCTGGCTTGTTACAGGTATTAATCTGAAACTTGTTTTTGTTGGTCGTTGAGATAGTTGTCCTGGCTGTCTTCAGGTATTAATCTATGACCTGAGAAAGAAAGATAGTTTTCTTGGCTTGTTACAGGTATTAACCCATGGCTTGTTGTATTTGTTGGTAAACCCGTCTTGTTCTGGGAGTTCACACCACTTGGTCATGCAGATAGTTTCCCCATCTAGTTTCGGACATTAATCTTTGACCTCCTGCATTTGTTGGTAAACCCGTCTTACTTCTGGAGTTCATACCACTTGGTCATGTAGATAGTTTCCCCGTCTAGTTTCGGGCATTAATCTTTGACCTGTTGTAAAAGTTGATAGTGTTTGTCTGTCTGCTAAGTTAACCTGAAAAGGTAAAATCAGTTTCATGCGATGTCATGATGTATGAATTGCATGATGCTCCCAAAATAAATGAGATTGTGATATATGTATTTGTATGCACATGCCATGATGTACGAACATGTAATGTTGTTGTGCAGTATCTTTGTCTGGGAAAATAAATTCCTGACTGCTGCTGAAGAGTACCGGGAAGTTGAATCCTGGACTGTTGTTGGTGAGTGAAGAAAGTGATTCTTCAATTTCCGCTGGGGATAATGAATGGAGATAGTTTTTTTGGCGATTCCCTTTCTCTTCCTATTGTACCCCAATTTTTTCCCCTAAGATCCCCTCATCATACCATTTTGATTCAATCACAACAAGATCATATTAGGGCTTTTGGATCTCCTCCCTATATTTAGCTTTGCTCTTTGAGGAATCACCAAGCACCTTGACTTGTTTTTCTTTTGTGATGATACATTTCTTGTTTTGACTATCCTTTTAATTAATAAAATGCAATGTTGTTTTGTCTTACTTGTTACTAATGTAGGTAAAGGCAATAAGGTTTAGTAAGTTGCTCCATGGGTTCATGAGTTTATTTCCATGCCCTAGTCAATAAATCTTGAGAAGTCCAAACCTCACCGTTAAAGTTGTTTTGGAATGGATGGCATGGCAAGGTTATTTTGGTTCACTACATTTCCAAGATATCAAGATTGATTCAAAAGTATAAGGGGTTGATTGAAGAAGTTTCCATGGTTGGACAAGGTCTTGTTCCCATTGGTCACAAGTGCATATTTCTCTAAATTCTGAAGATATGGAAGTGGTTTTGGTGGCTATGAATTCTCATTTTCATCCTCAATAACTTCTATCTACAAAGCAAGAGTGTTGGTACAAGAAGGTGGTTCAAATTTGTCAAGGTTCCTCAAAGCATTTTCTTGATCTAGGAGCTAGGGTTTTGAACTTCAAAGAAGTATATCTTGCTCTTCTTTTGGTATTTTTGAGTGATTACAAAGACATCCTTCTATTCAAAGGGATATTAACAAATCACTTCAAAAGTTTCAAGGAGTTTTCATGTGGAAGAAACTTGATGATGAAGAAAGATTACAAGTCCTCCAGATGAACCCCCATTTTCTCATGTGTGACTTCAAATGATCATAACTTGGTCAATGTTTATCACCTTAGGCCCATTTTTTTCCATAATGATCTTGAGGATGTGAACTTTATCCCTTCTTTTATATGCAAAGTGATAAAATGGATGAAATATGCCCTAAGGATACAAAGGATTATAGGTCATTTCATGATTTTTTGCCAACTTCAACAATTCATAACTCCCTCAATTTTTGGAGATTTTGAATGGTTCAAGTTTCAAAGTGTCATTTAAGAGGTCTATTTCATGCCATCTTTTTTAGTAAAGAGAAAATTCCAAGTGGAAGGCCATGTTTGGATGGAAAACATTATAGGTCACTTTTGAAGAAAAATTTGAAATGTTTCTAAGTATGGAAAGTCAACCCTTTTTCTCCAACTTTGACTCAATGCAATTTTAGCTAAAACATCCATTTGACTCCATTCTTTTCCCATTGCAAATCTTGTAACTTCATCTTTTTAAAGCATCAAGAATCATGCCCTAAGACCCCTTGAGCTGAGAATGCCATTGATTTGAACTTGGTCACTTGGAACTGAAGTTTCTTCAAAAGTCAGAATTTGAAATCATTGATTTAGCTTCTAAACACTTTTTTTCTGCATGTTTTTTCCTCTAAACATGTTTAGTGAACTTCCAGAAGTAATTAGAAGAATAATACGCGCGTTTTGGATGAGTTTTGATCGAATTAGAAGTCACATTTTTCTTGTTTGCAACTTCACACGATTTCCCTCCAAACTTCATCATTTCACATGCTTGGACATTCCATTTGATTCCCTATAAATAGAGGGTCATCCCTCATTCATCTTCTTAAGCTTGGATAGCCAGAATCACCCTGCCAAACTTGTTCCATAACTCAAAGTTCTGCAACTTCGAAATCTATGTTCAAGCCTTTTTCAATCCAATTTTTCAATCAATTTACCTCCCTTGATCTTCCCTGAAGCTAACCATATAATTGCCTTCAAGAATCGTGCCCTATATTGCTCCATAGAAGTCCAGTTTCAGAGCTATGCAACTCAACTTCAATAGGTAGATTTCTTCATCAATTCTTCAAAACATTGATATCATTGTGATGCTCTCATTGCCCTGGTTCTAGTCACAACACTTACTTTTATCTGGAGACATATTTTGACCATGAAATTTCAAATCCCTTTTCAAAACTTTCCTTCCAAATTGCTTGAGCTATAGTTTATATAAATTTATCGTGAAGGTGTGGTTGTCTTCGTCTTGAATAGACAAAGCAAATGGCATAGGTCTCGTGCTCTAATTTTACAGATTGAGCAACCTGGTTTTGGGACTGGCTGGAGGTTGAAGATGACCAACGTGTCATCCTTCAACCAATGAAACAGCGCCATTTGTATTTTTTTGAATTTCTGATTTACATTTGATTAAGTGCTTTATTTACTAATGACCATGATATGCACAGCGCGCCAGATCCCTTGGATTTGATTACTAACGCATTTTGGCTCTCATCCAATGGTCCACATATTTTTGACTTTATTTTTCTTTTCTGATTTTTATATTTAATTGTTTCAAATTTCAAAAAATCATAGAAAATTCATTTTTAGTCCAAAAAATCTGAAAAAATTATGAAAAATATTTTTTATTTTTCTCTTTTTGATTTTAATTTTTTCATGACTTTATTTTGTGTTTTTATATTTTTTATAAATTTTCACTTTATTTGATTTGTTTTAAATGTTCAAAAATACTTTTATGCATTTTTAAATTCTGAAAAAATTATGGAATGATCCAATGACATTGTGACAAATATTTGGTGACCTCATTCATTTTTTATTTCTGACTTTGGTATTTTTTATTATTTTTAGTTCATTTTACTCATTTCTTTCAATTTAAAAAATAGTTTCTGGCTTTAAAAAATTACCAAAATATTTATAAAATTATTTTAGTTCATTTCTGATTTTTTTATGGTCTTACTTTTTATTTCTTGATTAATTTGAACATAGTTGATATTTTTCTCTTTATTCCTATTTTAAAAAACTTTTTAAAACTTTTTTTAATGTATATACTAAATGCAATATTATTTTTGTGATTATTTTCTGGCTGATCTTTGGTTGAATTTTTTATTATGAACTTTGTTAACATCATTGGATCCATGGTGTTGAGTCTAACTCTATAAAAATGGATGAATGATTTTAATAATAGTTTAATTAAAATTTAATTCAAATGTGGTTTGTATGTTCTTTCCCACCCCTCTTCATCTTATCCCTTTCTTATTACACTAAGTGTTATTGGAGCATGATCTCTATATCATGTATCAAAGCAAATGGTGCATATATTGCTATTGACCGGCCTCAAAATAGGCGTGACTTCTATATAAGTCCACTTACGATTGCTTGACATAGTGCTAAATTTTGTCCCGATTCGAATAAATGATCATTCGTGGCCCAAACTTATGTTTGCAAGCCCAAGTATGTTAATTTTATCTCTTTGATCCAATAACCTTGAGATTCATTATGTGGAGGCTTTGGATCTACCAATCCTCTAATGGGTCTACAACACTTATGGTCAACGTGAATCACTTAAACATGGTTGATCATTAAATGATACTTTTTGAGGATTCCAAATGGATGATATACTTGACAAAATGCAAATGCAACTTGTTGTGTGGAGGCTTTGGTTCTACCAATCCTCTAATGATTTCCAAATGCAAGTTTCAAGATGGTCATCCAACTAACCACTAATCACTAAATTGTTTTTGCTTTATGCTTTGTGTACCGTTTACTTTAAGCATTACATTTCATGCCATTTTTAATTTGCTCACTTGAGCTTTTCTTTTCTCTTCTAAGACACCTAATAATCAACATGAACCATAAAAACATTTAATGATACTTGGAATATTTGGTTACTATCCTTGGCATTATGGAGTATTGGACTTCTTGGACTTAGGAATAGAAACCTTGGCATATGTTGGAAACCTTGTGACCTTGATGGATATTTTGTATGGAGTTCTTGATGAAATTCTTGCTGCAGATACTCAATGTCACGTTCAATGTTATGACACCGTATCTGACTTACTATATGACAGTAAATACAAAAGCAATAAAGAACACACTCAATTGTTTACCCAGTTCAGTGTGCAACAACACCTACTCTGGGGGCTACCAAGCCAGGGAGGAAATCCACTATAAGAGATGTTAATTCAGGAATAAACCAACCAGTTTATCTCCTTCACTTAAGACCTACCCAATGCAATTCCAATCTAAGTACAACTTAAACCTGAGTTCCTACTCAATCCCCCTCAATCACAGCAGTGATACATAAACCAATTTGACTTAAAAATTGATGAAGACACTCTTCAAAAACAAACACTTGATTAAGCTTCACAGCTTTTTAATCAAGCAACACAATCACTCGTGCTTCACAGCTTTGAGTGATGCACACAACTAACTTGACTCTGCTTCACAGCTTTAGTTAAGGAACATTCAAACACTCTTGCTTCAAAGCTTTGAGTGCTACACAGCCCTTACAATTCGAAACCTATTCCAAGTCACTTATCACAATGATAATTGCTTGGAGTACAATAATCAAATCTATACAGATTACAAATGATCTTCTGATCAATAAAAGGGATGCCTTGAAAAACAGCAGCTCTGTTGAATATATAGCAGCTGCAACTTCAGTTAGGGTTTCCACAAAAACCTAGGGTTAATTCCGTTTGACCTAAAGACCAGGTCACAGGACTTTATTAACCAGGTTAAGGTTGAGCTAGGTTACCCCTCAGAAAACGCAGGATTCTGTTCAGGAAAGACTGAGTTATTTTCCTGAAAAAACTCAGACTTATCCAACCTGCAAACCTGTTAGTTCAGAACAGGATGTCATAACATTTGTTATGACATCTGAGAAAACCTGTCTACTGTTTTAGCAAAATGTGATCATTTTGCAAAATGCTCAGATACACACTTATAAACATCAGTACTTGAATTACAATATTTTTCTGCAAAGGTACCTAATGAGTCAGTACAAACTGAACTAGAATGTTATGACATCAGTCATGACATTCACACATACACTTGGGATTTACCAAAAATGCAAGCCAATACCTAAACACCTACAAACTCCCCCTTTGGCAGATTTTTGGCTAAAGACCCTAAGCAATCAGAGATAGATAGCAGCAGAAATAAGTGACAGCAGAAAAATAGAATGTCAAGTACTAATTAAGTAAGTACCAAAATATTCTCCCCCTCTTTAGCCACAAAAGGGCCAAAGATACATGTTCATAAAATTATACAGTTATCCAAAACAAAATAATAAGAGCAGCAGCAGAAAACAATTGAATACACTTCCAAACTCCACCAGATATCAGCACCAACCAAACAGCAACCAACCTTCAAGCACTGTCATCAGACTCAGAGGAGCTAGTTCTGAGATGACCTTCAGCTTCTACACCTTCTTCCCTTCTGTTTTCTTCAGCTTCCTCCTTTTCTAGCCTGGAAATTAGAATTTCTAGGTTCCTTTTTCTAGCATCCAGCTCTTTGCAAGTTTCTTTTAAAACAGCTATGACATCTGATGTCTTGGACTGGGTCTTCACAGACGATGTCTCAGCTGATGTTATGACAATGTCTGGAGCATGAGATCCCTGAAATAGTTTGTAGTGCAGGCCAAGGGAAGGAGCTCTTTTGCAGACTGTATCTCTTGCCACAAGGATATCAGGGTATTGTGCAAGGATGATTCCACAAAGGAGGGAGGGAAAGGCAATTGATCCTTTGACAGCATAACTGCCAGCATGCTTTAAAGTTTGTTCAAAGATGTACCTCCCATAGTCAAAAGCAGTCTTGGTTCCCACAACATAGATAAATCTCCCCAATCCTGTGGAGATAGTTGATTTATGATTTGTAGGCACCCAGTTGGCTGCACCTATTTTATGCAAGATGGCAAATTTCATGCTGAGTTTACTAGCATTCAACTTGCCTTTCAAGGGCCAGCACTTTACTTGCCTGGCTGTGATGGTTAGACAAACTTCATTGTCAGTTGCCTCTAGATCAGGACAATCCTCATTTGTTCTTCCAAGAAACTTGTTGATTTCTGATGGAGAGAACTTGACCTTTCTTCCTCTAACAAAAACACTTTCAAAGTCAGCTGACCTTCCATCAGCACAATCATTAGACAAGTTCACTACAAACTCTTTGACCAGATTTTCATAACATTTGTTAAACTTTATCACTGTCTTCATTAGTCCAGCATTCTTGATCTGGTCCATGATGTCTTTGCCCTCCAAGGCATCATTGTTGAGTTCTCTCTCTAAGGTTATTCTCTTTAAGCAAACATACTTCCATCTGTTTGCATTGTCAGGATGATGAAAAGAGATGTTGTCTGTTGGCACTTCAGGCACTCTAGCAATTTTGCTGGAGGGGAGCTTCCTTTTGATAGGAGTTTCTTCAATATCAATCTCAAATTCTGATTCCTCATCAGAATCAGAAGATACAGGTTCTTTACTCTTCTTAGAGATTGGTTGTCTAGCAGTATGCACCTGGGCCTTCTTCCCTTTTGTCTGAATACTTTTCTCAGCCATGCCTTCAGCCTTGGATTTCTTAGCATTAGGTTTATCATTCTGACTACTCTTTCTTTTCATCAATCTCCTAGCTATGCTAGGGTTCACATTAGCAATCAGATCATTATCTGAGTAATCCTCATCCACATCAATGATAGGTGGATCAACAGCCTTTTCTGAAGGGTTCTGAATGTTGTCTTTTTGTGTCACAACATTCTCAGTGACATCTACATTTTCAGAAACTTCCACATTTGGACTTTCTGATTGATTTAAAGGGATAGAAATCCCCGGTACAGATTGGTTGCCACTCAGTATGCTAGTAACCAGCCTAGCAATAGCTTGGTGTACTTGAACTGATCCTTCTCTATTAGGTACAGAAGACGAAGGATGAGAAGAATTACCAGAGGCTGTAGCTTGAGCTCTTCCTGCATGTCTGGTTCTGAGCTTTTTGACTCTGGCTGGGTCAGTTGCCATCTCTCTGAGAGGAGTGACCTCAAGAACTTCAGATTCTATGCATGTGGTGATTGCCCTAGAATCTTGGTCAGATGATGACGATGATGAGGATGACGAAGTTGCCATGGTTGAAGACGATGTCTGAGACATTTTGATTGACTTTGAGTAATGGTAGAAGTTTGAGAAAGATCTTTGATTGAGAGGAGGAAACAGGTTGCAAGGACGAGAGAGGTAGAGGGTAAAAGGGAGTCTTTTCAACTTCTTAAAGATTTTGAAAGAATTGTGAAAGTATATGATTAACCCACTAAAGATAGACTTAATAAAATTAATTCCTTCAACCTTTGTTTTAAGCAAAATTAATTGCTATAAAATCTTATGTTGGTGAATACCCAACCTGCCCCTCAAATTTTCAAGTTTATTTCCAACAAGAGCCTTGGTAGAAGAATCAGTCAGCTGAAGCTTAGAGAAACTATGTTCCAGTTTAAATGACTTCTTCTCTTCAAAGTCAATAGGTTTCAAGGAAATGTTGATTGTATTCAGATTGTCACAACACAATGTCACAACATCTTGTGTGACATTGTACTCAGGGAGCATCTGTTTTGACCAGATGTTTTGAGAACAGTTTTTCCCAGCAGCAACTATTTCCGCACAGAATTGGGAAGGCATTCTTTTGATATGAATCATAGTTCTGGTTGATTCTTGAATAATTTTCTGTTTGTCCAGTCCATTTTGATGGAGAGTTATAGGAGAGGAGACTTCAAGCCTCATTTCTTCAGGGAAACAGAATTTATTGGACATGTTATTTCCAACATCCTTGTCAAGATGACTTATGGTTCTGACAGCACATCCTTCTTCAAGTTTATTTGCCACATCACAGATATTATCATCCTGTAGTTTTGGAGTTCTTCTGACTGCTTCCATAGAAATAGCTCTTTTCATTCTTCTTAGATGAAGGGGACCAGGCTTATGCTGCCACAGTTTCATCTCTTTTTCTTCTTTGATAATTGGACACATAGTGGAGATATCAGTGTTCTCAGGCTGCCACAAGTAGCAGTTATCTTTGGATCTGATTCCTCTCATTACAACTTCTAGTTTTTCATTAATTACTAGACATTCAGATCTTGAGAAGTTGACCTTGAATCCTAGATCACATAATTGACTGATACTAATGAGATTATCAGTCAACCCTTTTACCAGCAGTACTTTATTCAGACTTGGAACTCCAGGACAGTCCAAATTACCAACTCCTTTGACTTCACCTTTAGCACCATCTCCAAAGGTCACAAAACTGGTGGTGTGAGGCATAACATTATTGAGGAGATCTTTGAATCCAGTCATGTGTCTGGAACATCCACTGTCAAAGTACCAGCCTTCCTTTGCAGACACTCTCAGGGAAGTATGGGCTATCAGGGCAGTAGCCTTTTTCTTCCAATGAGGAGTATGTGGTACCCTTTTTGGCTTAGGTTTAGCACCAGAGTTTTGATTAGGGTATCCATGCAATTTGAAGCAGAAGGGCTTTATGTGTCCATACCTCCCACAATGATGACATCTCCATCTTTGGTATTTTTTCTTCATGTATTTCTGATGTTGAGAGTTGTGTTGAGACATCTGCTTTGACAATTGTTTAACATGCCTGATCTTCTTGTCTGCACCAGGTTTCTTAGCTTCCACAAATCCTAGACCAGATTTGTTTCCCACATTTTGTCCCACTTGTAGGATCTCTTCCAATTTATCTGATCCATTGGTCAACATCTTGACAGATTTTATCATTTGGTTCAGTTGTGAGTTCAGTAATTGAACTTCCCTTTCTAGGTGACTTATAGTTTCAAGATCTGCCCTTTTTTTCGCCTCCAGCTTTATAATGAGTTTTGATTGTTTCTCATTCTGCACACAGACTTCAGCACTTCTGATACACAATTTCTTGTAGGTATCAGCCAGTTCTTCAAATGTCACTTCTTCATCACTAGTGTCACTTTCAGAAGTACACACACTAGTTAGAGCAGTAATTAGTTTGGCAGATTCTTCTTCAGAATTACTTTCTGAATCATAGTCAGACCAAGTAACAGTCATTCCTTTCTTTTGTTTCTTAAGAAAGGTAGGACATTCAGCTCGAATATGTCCATATCCTTCACATCCATGGCATTGAATACCTCTGCCTTGGTTTCCCTTATCTTCTGACCTTGGTCTTCTGCTGGAACTGTCAATGTCAGAGGGAATGTTATGAACATTAGACCTTGACTTTGGATCCATTCTTTTGATGAGCTTGTTGAACTGTCTTCCAAGCATGGCAATAGCTTCTGATATATTTTCTTCTTCATCCTCCTTGTTTTCAACATCAGTGTTGGATACAAGTGCTATGCTTTTGTTCTTCTTGTCACCATTATCAGTGATCCCCATCTCAAAAGTCTGAAGAGACCCAATAAGTTCATCCACTTTCAACTTGCTGATGTCCTGGGCTTCCTCTATGGCAGTTACCTTCATTGCAAATCTTTTAGGCAAGGATCTGAGAATCTTCCTTACCAGTTTTTCTTCTGACATCTTTTCTCCCAGTGCTCCTGAGGTGTTGGCAATCTCCAAGATGTTCATGTGAAACTCATGAATGGTTTCATCTTCCATCATTTTTAGATTCTCAAACTTGGTGGTCAACATCTGAAGCCTTGACATTTTTACTTTGGAAGTACCCTCATGAGTAGTTTTGAGAGTGTCCCAAACTTCCTTGGCCAGTTCATATTGATGTACTAGTCTGAAAATGTTTCTATCAATTCCATTGAACAAGGCATTTAAAGCTTTTGAATTTCCCAGAGCTAACTCATCTTCTTCTTTACTCCAATCTTCCTCAGGCTTCAGACTGATTGTCCCATCTTTCTCAGTTATGGTGGGATGAATCCATCCTTTGTCAGCAGCTCTCCAAGCCTTTTTGTCCAGAGATTTTAGGAAGGCAATCATACGAGGTTTCCAGTAGTCATAATTAGTTCCATCCAGAATGGGGGGTCTATTTCCAAAAACTACTTCTTTGTCCATAGTGCCAGAAAGTGATATCCCTAGATCTCACCCAGTAATACAGGCAGGGTGCCAGCTCTGATGCCAATTGAAATTCTGGCTGCAGATACTCAATGTCACGTTCAATGTTATGACACCGTATCTGACTTACTATATGACAGTAAATACAAAAGCAATAAAGAACACAGTCAATTGTTTACCCAGTTCAGTGTGCAACAACACCTACTCTGGGGGCTACCAAGCCAGGGAGGAAATCCACTATAAGAGATGTTAATTCAGGAATAAACCAACCAGTTTATCTCCTTCACTTAAGACCTACCCAATGCAATTCCAATCTAAGTATAACTTAAACCTGAGTTCCTACTCACTCCCCCTCAATCACAGCAGTGATACATAAACCAATTTGACTTAAAAATTGATGAAGACACTCTTCAAAAACAAACACTTGATTAAGCTTCACAGCTTTTTAATCAAGCAACACAATCACTCGTGCTTCACAGCTTTGAGTGATGCACACAACTAACTTGACTCTGCTTCACAGCTTTAGTCAAGGAACATTCAAACACTCTTGCTTCAAAGCTTTGAGTGCTACACAGCCCTTACAATTCGAAACCTATTCCAAGTCACTTATCATAATGATAATTGCTTGGAGTACAATAATCAAATCTATACAGATTACAAATGATCTTCTGATCAATAAAAGGGATGCCTTGAAAAACAGCAGCTCTGTTGAATATATAGCAGCTGCAACTTCAGTTAGGGTTTCCACAAAAACCTAGGGTTAATTCCGTTTGACCTAAAGACCAGGTCACAGGACTTTATTAACCAGGTTAAGGTTGAGCTAGGTTACCCCTCAGAAAACGCAGGATTCTGTTCAGGAAAGACTGAGTTATTTTCCTGAAAAAACTCAGACTTATCCAACCTGCAAACCTGTTAGTTCAGAACAGGATGTCATAACATCTGTTATGACATCTGAGAAAACCTGTCTACTGTTTTAGCAAAATGTGATCATTTTGCAAAATGCTCAGATACACACTTATAAACATCAGTACTTGAATTACAATATTTTTCTGCAAAGGTACCTAATGAGTCAGTACAAACTGAACTAGAATGTTATGACATCAGTCATGACATTCACACATACACTTGGGATTTACCAAAAATGCAAGCCAATACCTAAACACCTACACTTGAGATTTACCTCAAGACATTGGGTTGTTTGTTTGTTTTGTGTGTAGGTTATTGTGATTACATACTTTGTTTGTAATCTGGAATTCACCCGTATACAGCCGTTACTCTGTCCAATTTTTGTGAAGACTTAATACACTTGAAGTTTGGTTCTCTCAAGAGGTTTAGTATCTTTGCTTGCTTGGTTTCAATCCAAAGAATGGGAATTATATCTTGGCTCATAATGTCAAGTATTTGCTTCTTGTTGGTTATATGGTTCTTATCCCTAGATTTTACCTTATGCTTTAGGATAGTCTCTTCTTATCCTCTAATCTTCTTTAATTTCAAAAATCTTCTCTCTCCTTTTGAAAACTCTTCTTTCTTGTTTTAAACTTGAACCACTTTCATAATAAACTTGGACTTAGGTCCATTCATTTTCAAAACCTTTTCATAAATAAACTTCAATCAACTTAATAATACCTTGACATTTTTTGTGAGAAGACTAAAAGTCAATCAATCTCATTTCAAACCATTTTTCCACTTTGTCTTTTTATTTTAAAACCTTTCTCAAAAGATTGGACTCTTGTCAATCTTTATAGTGATGCAAACAACTATACTTCTACAATATGTAGTGAAGAGATATATTTTCCACTTGGGTGTTGAGTGAGGCATTGTTGATTTTAAAATCCAAGCCATATCCTCCACTTTGAGATGATGCAAATTCTCCTTTCTCATGATTGTGGGTAGTAAGTATGTTTTTTTCACACGGACAATGACGATGATGTCTTATCTTATAAAATTAATTAACATACTTATGTTTCAAAATATTTTAAAAGAGGAACTACGTGTACCCTGATCCCCTATTGCACGAAAGGTGGTACGTAGGCACTAAAGGTTTGCAACCGCGGCGGGTGCAAAAACCATAAAAATATATTTCTTTTTTCACCTCCACAATCTATTTTTATACAATATTTTATAGCCAAAATATACAGATTTTACAAAGAGGTTCTTGCGGAGTATCGTAGATGTTTAGGGTGCTAATACCTTCCCTTTGCATAACCAACCCCCTTACCTTGAATCTTTCCCCCTCTTTTTGGGTTACTCGCTCTTTTCCCATTCCTTTGGAAACAATAAAGCGCGGCGGTGATTTTTATTTTGATCTGTATAAGTCTAGCCAATCCAATGGCTTAGTCTTAAACATTTCTACCGCTACAGAAAAAATGGCGACTTCATTGGGGAAAATTGACCTTTTGTTGGTCCATCCCTAAGTAGGTTGAGCCTATCTTTGCTTATATTTGTATATGTGATATTGTTGTTTATGTGTTATATGTTGTATATATGTTTATCTGGATTTTCCAGGTTTTCAGGGTGCTTGGTGATTACTCATAAGTCCTATACTCGGACTTGGGCAAACTTTAAGATAGGACGGGCGGTACAGTCATGTTAACTTTGAGGGAGTAATCCCGAAAAAGGAGGCATGAGATCCCCCACTCAGTGGACGCCCCTTTGACTGTAGTGTCATTTACCGAGTAGTCGGGAATACGTACTGCTTTCGACCTGGGAGCCTGCTGAAGCTGAGGACCGTAGAATACCTAACCCATCTTGGCCTTTTAGGTGTAGCGCGGAAGCTATGACGGAGTAATCTGGAAATAGTTATCACGTGATACTACGCTTGGACGAGTTTTTCTTGAGAATATTACTAATTACCGAGTTAATCGGTAAGTTGGTATCCAAAGGAAGGATGTAGACTCTGGGAACCTCTAGAACCTTGTTCGGCAGGTGATAACTTTTAGACCAACACCTTATGGGTAGTACCTTCGACCTCATGCTCGTGACGTTGAACCTATGAACCCTATATGTGTGATCTTGTGTGTGATTGTTGCATCATGCATCCATGCACTCATAAGCATCTTTTGAAGAAATTTTATTTCGAGGGACTTAAAAGTTGACCATTTGTGAATATCTCAGGTACTTTTTGACCATGGATTTTGGAAAAATAAAGACTGGAAAATACAGTTTCAGGGATCCCAAGATAGATGAGTTGATCAGTCTAATTCCTGAGATTGTGATCAGTCTAATTCCCGAGATTGAGTGCTCTGCAGATTTTCAGAAGAAGTATGGATCCATCATTCCTATTATGAAGCTTAGGATGAAGGAGGGTCTTCTCTCGACCTTGGTCCAGTTATATGGTCTAATGTATCGTTGTTTTACTTCCCCCAACTATCAGTTGATGCCTACACTAGAGGAGTATTCTTATCTGCTAGATTTACCTGTTACCAATCATGTTCCTTTTATTGGTTTGGAGGGTGAGCCAAAACCACATGATATTGCTGCTTTGATCCATCTGGGGAAGTCTGAGGTGGAAGCCCATATGACTACTAAAGGAGGGATTAGAGGATTACTAGCCCAGTTCTTATTAGAGAAAGCTCGTTAGTTTTCCAGGATGAAGAGTACAATCGCTTTTGAGGCCATCTTTGCTCTACTTGCTTACGTGTTGTTTTTATTTCCTAATGTGGATAAGTTTGTTGACCTTAATGCTATCATGATCTTCATCATTGGAAACCCAGTTCCTTCATTGTTGGGTGATGCTTATTATTCTATTCATCTTCGGAATTCTTATTATGGGGGGATGATTATCTGTTGCACGGCTTTATTGTATCGGTGGTTTATCTATCATATGCCTCAATCTGATGCTTTTTGGGATGTCAGGAAGGAACCCCGATGGGCTCCTAAGATCATAGAACTTACTCACTCGGATATTGATTGGTATCATCGAGCTTACCAGGATGTAGAGATTGTTGACAGTTGTGGTAGTTTCCCCAATGTACCTCTTCTTGGTACAAAAGAAGGAATTAACTATAACCCTGTTCTTGCACGACGACAGCTTGGTTATCCAATGAGGGATAAAACAAATAGTATTCATTTGAGTAGTTTCTTTCTGAAGGAGGGAGAAGACCATAAGGAAGCTAGGGAACAGATTGCTAAGGCCTGGCGTCACATTCATAAGAAGAGTAGGAAATATTTGGGACCAAGAGGGGCTGTTTCTTTGGAACCTTATCTTCAGTGGGTCCAAACGAGAGCTATTCAGTTGAAGATGCCATATTCTTGAGAAACACCTATGCCTGATTTTTTTGCAAAGATCACTCCTCCTTTATTGGATGGTATAGAAGAGCTACAACTTTCTTTGGTCAGGATGCAGCAGGAAAAGGATGCTTGGAAGAATAAGTGCCAAACTTTAGAGATTTCCTATAGAGCAGACTTGAAGAAGAAAGAGGACATGATTGAGATTCTTGAGAGTCGGGATGTAGAGACCATGGAGAGGAAAGGGGATTTATTTTCTCCTAAGCCTCACTCAGATGCTAGTTTCTCAGGAGATTGGAATGAGGTTGCCACCAGGTATGCGGAAGAAAACCAGAGGTTGAAGGCTCAGATTGCCAAGCTTACAGGGAAGCGCCAGCGTATAGAGTGATTTCTGACAACTTTACTTCTCAGGGTTTTAGACTTTATTTTCATCTTGTACTTGGGATTGTTGATACTTGTAACCTATTTTGAAGTTATTATAATAAGAATTTTCAGTATTTCAAATGTGTTATTACTTTGATATTTGCAATGTGTCTATAAATCTTTAAGTCCCTTGAAATATTAATATAAAAAATAAATCATGTGCACCACATATCATGAATCATGTTACACATATTTCTTGCATTTGTTATGCATATCCAGGTATCTTACCAAGCTTCTTTACTTCGTTCAGCAAGTTGACTCACCACTACAAAACTCGGGCTAATTTCAGAAGGAAGATGGGAAAACTTAGAACAAGAGAATCACGAGCTGCACGAGGAGGTTTCTGCTTTGAAGGTCGGCATGGCCAATCTTACTGCTTTGATGGAATCTCTGGTGGCTGCTCAGAATCATCCACTGAGTGTTTAACCTCAACCGACAAGGGCTACTGCTGAAACGCTGACTGTTCATGTGTCTGCTACCCTAGTTGTTATTCAGAATCACATGCCTCAAGGTTATCCATGGGGAATTCCAGAGAATTTTGCACCTGAAGGTTTCAATGTTGGCCCTCAAGAAACTCCAGTTTTTCAGACTATTGTTACTCCTGCACCTCCTGTGGTGCATGCTGCTCTTGCTGCACCTCCTTCTGTGAATTTGGTTCCATTTGTTAATGATGATATGTGTCGTCCTTTTCCTCCATCAAGTGAAGACTTGGATCTTTATGACATAATGGATGATTTTCAAGAGCAGTTTGACAAGATGCAGAGGGAGATGAAGGCCCTCAGGGGAAAAGAGTTATTCGGGCAGAATGTGAATGAATTATGCTTGGTCCCGAATGTTAAGATACCTGCAAAATTTAAAGTCCCGGAGTTCTAGAAGTACAAGGGAAACACTTTCCCTTGTGCTTATCTTGTGATGTATATAAGAAAGAATTTCTACCCATACTGATGATTAGCGTTTGCTGATTCACGTTTTTCAGGATAGTTTGACCGGTGTTGCGCTGAAGTGGTATATGAGTTTCGATAGCGTCAATATCCATACTTTCAATGACTTGGGAGAAGCATTTATCATACAATACAAATACAATGTAGACATGGCGCCTGACCATGATCAACTCAGGGCCATAGTTCAGAAAGATAGGGAATCATTCAAAGAATATGCACAGAGATGGCGTGAGGTAGCCGCCCAAGTGATTCCTCCCATGGAAGAGAAGGAGATGACTAAGTTTTTCTTGAAAACTCTGGGTGCTTTCTACTATGAAAGGATGGTAGCAAGTGTGCCAAGTGACTTTACTGAAATGGTAGGCATGGGTATCTATTTAGAAGAGGTTGTAAGAGAGGGTCCTCTAATGAAGAGTAAAGGATCTGGAGGTGCAAAGAAGCCATCTTATGGGTTTACCAAGAAAAAGGAAGGGGATACAAATGATGTTATGCAAGAGAGGAGAGTTAATCCTCCTAGAAGAAATTATCAGCGTCATCAGCAAGTCGCCTCAGTTACTCTAGTTGTTGGTGTAGCTCCAACCACCGTTGCTTATCAGAGACCATCCCAGCAGGGGAATCAAGGGTATAATCAGAGAAGGGAGAGTTATGACCCTATTCCTATGAGTTATACAGAGTTACTATTGGCATTGATTCAGAAGAAGTTGGTTAAGACCCGACCACCTCCCTTTGTACCATCACCATTGCCTTGGTATTACAAAGCAGACCAAACATGTGCTTTTCATCAGGGAGCACCAGGGAATAATGTTGAGAATTTCTATCCTTTGAAGACTGAGGTGCAGAAATTGGTGAAGTCTAGTATTCTATCTTTCAAGGATGTGGTCCCTAATGTGAAAGACAATCCTCTATGTTGTACCCCAAAATTTTCCCTCCCATTTCCTCAACATTTTCTCACCACAAGACCCTTGGAGCTCAAGATCCAGTTAAGGTTTGCTCTGCTCAAGACTCCTCCTTGCACTGTTGACCCAAATTAGGGTTTGTGTTTGCACAAAGATGTTTTGACCTAAAAATCCTAAAATGACTTTCATGCTTCATGTTGAACTCACAAGTTTATCCATACCAAGTTTCAAGCCTTGATTCCAATCTTTGCCCAGTCAATTGGACAGTTGACCTAGAAATCAGTTGTATTGGAAAAAAGTCAACTGTGGTCAATTGACAGTCAAACCTCATGATTTTTTGACCCACATCAAAATATTGAACTCATATGAACCATTTGATCAAGTTTGGATCACAACTCCACAAGAAATTTGATCAGATCACCAAAAGGGCAAAATGGTCATTTTTAGGGTTTTGACTGCACAAAGGCAATTTTTGACTGTTTGACCTAGCTAATGGCAAACCAAGCTCACATATGGACTCAAGAACCCCATGGAATTTTCTTGACATGTTCAACAAGTTCAAAAGATCCCAAATGCACAAGATTGATAGATAAATTTTCCAGTCAATTGATCAATTTTTGACTGTATACTAAAAAGTCAAACTTTGACTTTTTGGTCAAAATCAAGTGTCAAGATTCATTTTTCATCAAAACATGCCAAATCATGAAGCTTGTTCATCAAGAAATCAAAAATCACAAATTAGGGTTTGAAATGAAGGATTTTCATAACTTAGAATTTTTCTAAGTTATGAAAAACCCTAATTGTTTCCTAACTTTGCCCCACTTTTTCATCAAGATGCATTTGGATTCAAACAAAAGTCAAAACATGAAAGTTATAGTCCATTTCAAAATCTATAACTTTGATTCACAAAGTTTCCTTAAAATAATCTTGTAGCTCAAGTTACAATTTTTGGAATAAGGGTGCAAAACCATTCTTAACTTAGAAAAATTTTGACCTATTCTAGGCAGGATTTTTGCCTAACTTCATGGCCACTTTTCACATGCTTCCACTTGTAATTTCAATTTTCATTACAAAGATGGATTGTAGTACACATTCCAAGCTTTCCAAAATGTCCAAGAACTCATCAAACAACCTTGTGGTTAGAGAGAATCGAATTGGGCAATATAGGCAAAACTCACTTTGTTCATGAGCCATTTCCATGTCCATAACTTTGCATTTTGAACTCAGCAGGCTCTAAGATAGATTACAGGTCTTTTATCCCATCCACTCTCATAAATTTAATGCCAATCCTTCATGTTTAAGTCTTATCTTGTGTGTTTAGGCATTGCATACAAGATTGAGCCATAAATGGAAAAAGCACTTTATCCATTTTTGAAAAGTATGGCTTTATGTCAAGTTTGCAAATCAAGAAGTACAAGGCCATATCTTTGGACACAGGATTCATGGACATAACACACTGATCAAGACAAAAAGATGCAGCATACATGAGGGGCCTAGAGAAGCTTGTAAACGAATTGGCCATTTCTTGCTTAAGTTAGAAGAAACTTGACATATTGAGGACCAACTCCCATAAATGCCAAGAGAAGCTTAGACAAACTTGTTGTACACTTTCCATACTCCTCAAGTGACCTAAAACATGACCAAGCCATCCCAAAAACTCCCTCATCCATCAAAACACATTTTTCTGCAAAACAGAGTCATGGGTGCAGATTGACTTGGCCAGCAACATTCCATCGTGCGTTTTCATCCAAACCACCTCAAACACCTTTCATAACATCCATACAAGCCATTCCCAACCTTGGATACAGACTGTAACAGCCATAGCACAGTTGGCCATTTTCATTTTCCTCTCTTGCAGGTTGACTTCCATGGAGTGATTCAGCAAGATTCAAAGCATACCAAGCATTGGAATAGCATCCCTGGACCTCAAGCAAGTTGTACCAATCCTCACCTTGCACTGAAAGTACCTCCATTGTTGCACACGATTCCAACTGAACAGGTAAATCTTTGGAATTCTATCACTCAATCTAGGAAGAGTTAGCTTTAGGTTTATGAATGAAAAATGCTCTACTCATGGCCATGAAGCTATACATATCTTCACTTTCCATTTACATTGCATGTGCTGAGAGAATTTGGAACCTGAACATTGACAAAAACTTAGGTTAAGAATTAGGGATGGAGAAATTCTCTCTCATTTCTGAGAGTTAAGTTAAGTTTTTTATATGTATGAAATCGTGGCTTGATGCTTGACATTTTTCATGTTATAAGTTTGTGCTAAAAGTCCAGGAATCAAGATGTTTGAATCAGTGTAGGAGGCGCGCGTTTTTGACAAGTTTCTGGCCAGAGGTTAAAGACAAAGTCCTTTGGGCTGGGCTTGTCTTGTTTTTTCTGTTTACACCATATTTTCACACATGCACCCCCTGGCCCATTTTGAGTTTTATTTGTCATTTTTAACTTTTTCTTTTTGATTCTGATTTGTTATTTTTTATTAAGGCATAAAAAATATTAAAAGTATTTTTCTCACATTTTTTGCATTTTATTTTATATTTATTTTGATTCATTTAGTTATACATATAAATAAATACATAACATCTTTCATTTAAAAAATACTAAAATTAACACCAATACATTTTATTTTCCAATTTTTATTTAATTTTATCCTTTGAAAATATTTTATGAAAATATATTTTTTTATAAATATTAAATATTTTATCTTTGTACATATAATATATATTTAACATATAATATAAATACTTATATGTTTATTAGTATATTTAGGAATAAAAATACAAAAAATAATACATTTTTATCTTTATTAATATTTAACATCAAAAATACCTTTTTGACAAATATACTTCTTTTTATTTATTTTTGTACATAAATAATAAATATTATACATGATAAATAATTAATACCTTTTATTTAGCAAAATTAGGGTTTTGCCCTAACCATTGAAAATATTCAAAAAAAAAAATTAACCTTTTTATTCATTTTTATTTCACTTGTAAATAAATAATATACATTTACACAAAAATATTTACACATACACATTTGTTTATTCTTGTACATTATTTCCCATTTACATTTGCGCAATTCGATTTGGTTGTAAATATTAGATACCATTCTCCTATGAAGTCTCATCCCCATTTGAACATTTGTACCCCGCTTCCCATATATCGTGTTGTAATAATTTAGGACCTTTAAATTCCGCACTTTTAAAGCTTTCTAAATATGCCATGTTAGAATTAGGGTTTTGTATGCAAATCTAAAACAACAAATAGTTTGACCTAAATTCAAGATAAACAAGCATGAAAATGGACAACACTAATCACACTTGCACCCCTAGGGTACTCCACTTGTTGCCTTCAATAATGGGCCATGTTGCATGCTAGGTACCTTTGGCAAAACAAAACAAATTCAAATGATCATAGTCCCTCGATGACGCTTTCAAAATTACTTAAAAATGATCAAGTCCCTTAAAGGAAAAATTGCCCAAAGATACTTGGCACCATTTCAATCATGGTCTAAATAATGACCCGCGCTCGTCCCGTTCACATCCTAACACAAGATTGTCCACCAAATGCAATGGTGGAACAAAATTGTTAAAAGGGTTAAAACATAGAAAAGATCTTTGAGGAATTTAGGGTAGATAGCTCTTGGTTACTTGCCAACTTGCAAAACAAAAACACTTGACTATTTTTCAAAACCACAATCCACAATACACTTTCAAAAACAACTTTCAAAAACATCGAAAACTTTTTCAAAAGACATACACCTTTGTAAACATCCAAACATGGGTCATTACAAAGGTTGCCACCACATTGGCCTCTTTTCAAAATATTTTCAAAACCCACACACAAAGCACCATTTCAAACAATTGAAAATCAAGGCAAGATGATCTAAGCAAGTAATTAAGAGCCCATGGATAACCATGGATAGAAAGGGTGCTAATACCTTCCCTTTCTATAATCTACTCCCCGAACCCAAGAAAACATCTCAAAGGTTTTTGCTGTGCTTTTTAACCTTTCCTTAGGATAAAATAAAAATTCGGTGGCGACTCTTGCTCAACCGAAACATTTGCGAAAACAAACACAAAACCCAAGTCAGTTCTCCCACCGTATCACAGAACTGGCGACTCTGCTGGGGATAACTTTTAAAAGTGGAGTAACCTTAGGGCTTAGATCACCTTTGTTTTCAATTAATTGCTTTGTTTGCTTTTATATTTGTGGGCTTTGCATCGGAGTTTTATAGATCCTAACCCGGATCTGGGGAATACCCTTTTAGGTAGCATAATCTGTGAGGGACCTGTCCGGCGTAGACCGACATGGGTGAAGCAGTGGCTACGTTGGTGTGGCACCTTGGTCTGTACCGATATCCCTTGTGTTGCAACGAGGAGAATATGGGTCTTCTAAGGAGTCATTAAACACCAACCGACCTTAGAACCTTAAATTGACCTAACTTGGCCATAGAACAGTAGCAGTATGCTACACTCATTGAGGATAAACTCTCGCGATGGTTCTGGCCGCAAGAAAAGATTGCGATGCTGGAGTTATGACCGATTGAGGGTAGTAAATGATATTGAGATCCTCTAGAACCCGGTTACTTTTGATAGGACAGGTTTTAACCAACGAAACTAAAAGAGGGTAATACCTAAACTTCATGCTGGCCTAAACCCTAAGGGTTGTCTTGTGTGACTTGTGTGCCTTATCATGCTTGCCTTTGTGAATACTTGTGGTGTGTTTTATCATAGCATCATACCATCATACCATTGCATGCATCCTGTATAAGGACTGACCCATTTCAAAGACAAGAGGGTTTCATCTTTGCTCTGTTTTGTAGGACATCATGATGCCCGTGCGTAGGAACACTATCCGGCTCAACTTTGTTCAACCACCTACTTTGCTCAAGGAATTGGTTGATAGGATTCCAAACACTACCTCCTTCATCAAGAAGCATGGTTCTCTCCTGGGTTTAGTCACTTCAAAGTGGGACCACCAACTGATGAGTGTCCTGACCCAGTTTTATAATCCCCAATATCATTGCTTCACCTTTCAAGACTTCCAGCTGGTCCCTACCCTGGAAGAATTCTCTGATTTGCTTGGTATCCCTGTTTTGGAGCAGACCCCATTCACTGGTTGGGAGAAGACTCTTAGGCCTGAAGAGATTGCTACAGTCCTTCCCTTGACCAAAGAGGAGGTATTGGCTAACTGGGAAACTAGAAGTGGAGTTAAGGGCTTTTTGGTTAAGTTTCTGATTGGCAAAGCTAATGGTTTCTGGAATGACTTAGACTTCAAGGCGTACGAAGACATTCTGGCTCTTTTTATTTATGGTCTGGTATTGTTTCCAAATCCTGATACCTTTATCAATATCTATGACATAAGGATTTTCATGTCTCGGAACCCTGTACCCACTCTCTTGGGTGATATCCTGCAACAACTCTATGCTCGTACTGCCCGAAGACGGGGAACTCCGTGGTGTTGTGCTCCTTTACTAGTGAGGTGGTTTATTTTGCACCTTCCTAAATTCGTGTTGAAGAATGAAGAAGGAAAGGGTTGGGCTCATAGGTTAATGTCTCTCACTGATAATGACGTCACTTGGACTCTCAGAGGTTTGGATGAGGTAGCTGTTATTGATTGTTGCGGAGAATACCCTAATGTTCCATTGATCGGTACCCAGGGGGAATCTCTTATAATCCATGTTTAGCTCTCCGTCAGTTTGGAAGAGCCAGAAGAGTAGGGCCTCATGAGATGTTGATTCCTCAATTCCATTTTGAATTTCAGGTAGGCAGTGACAAACTGCGCCATGGATTCATTAAGGCTTGGGACAGAATTCACAAAGCTGACCCACATGAGTTGGGACCAAAGACTTCTCTACCTATGGAATCCTATTGCAGATGGGTCCGCATCTGTGCTCAGAAGTTAGGTATGCCGTACGAAGCTGTCAGGCCTATCATTCTTGAATCTCCTAATGAAGACGGGGTTCCTCCAACTGTCCTCCCTCCTCAGATACCCAATGATATTGATACACTAAAGAGATCTTGGGAGCAGCTACAGGAAGAACGGGATTATTATCGGGAAAAGTACAACGAACAGGAACAAAAGATCCAGTAGCTAACTAAGCAATTGGAGAGTGAGCGGGTCCTCAACGACTATATCCGTACCGAGAAGAGGAGGCCATGGGAGCACTGATGGGCTTTGGATGTTTCTTTTACAGCTTTTATTTCCTTTTTCAGTATTTTCATTCCTGTAATGCCTAAGGGCCAATTGTTGAACAATTTAAAGTTTGAATCTAATGAAGTGTGTTTCCTTGTTGTCTACAAAGTTGAATCCCGATTGTCTTCTGAAAACATAAATCATACGCATCTCATTGCATCATATGCATAACAGGTACCCTTTTCTTACAGGTTGCTTAATCTTCTTCGCTGTTTATTTGAACAATCATCATGAATCCTGAATCATCCAATGAGCAAGCTATCAAGGCCCTCCAGGCCCAAAATGCCCAGTTTCAAGAGCTGGTCATGAGCTTAGCCCAGGGTCAATAGGAGTTGAAGACTCTGCTTTTGAAGAAGAAGAAGAAGAGGACTACGCTGTTCAACACTGGACGCAGGTTCAGGAATACACTACATAATGAGGCTGATCAGGCTACTTCCTCTGTAGAGAAAGACGGCCCCCAAGGGGGAGGGGTTCCTAGTCCTGCAATCTCCGACAACGAGACGGATTACAACGACGAACAATACCCTCCTGTCGAAGACAGGTATAAGCAACTAGAAGACCGTTTAAGTGCCATGGAGATTCAAAATGTGTCGGGGCTGGATTTTGGAGATTTAGGCTTATCTTCTGGGGTGGTGATCCCACACAAGTTTAAGGCACCTGCCTTTGCGAAGTACGACGGGGCTTCCTGTCCTAAGTTGCATCTCAGATCATATGTAAGGAAAATCCAACCTTATACTGCAGACAAGAACCTTTGGATTCATTTCTTCCAAGATAGCCTTTCAGGGGGTCAACTCGAATGGTTCTATCAGCTGGAGGGAACCAGTATTCGAAGCTGGGAGGACTTGGCCACTGCCTTCTATAAGCAATATCAGTACAACGCTGATCTCGCTCCTACTCGTACCCAACTCCAGGGTATGTCACTAGGGACAGGTGAAGGTTTTAAGGAGTACGCACAAAAGTGGAGAGACTTGGTTGGCAGGGTGCAGCCACCGCTGACGGACCGTGAACTTGTTGACATGTTCCTTGGGACCCTGTCTGGTCCGTTCTTTAACCATCTGATTGGTAATTCTTCTGCTGGGTTTACAGATTTGATCTTAACTGGTGAGAGGATAGAAGCTGGTATCAAGTCAGGGAAGATTCAGAAGGGTGCCTCCTCGAATATTGAAAAGAAGCCCTTCAAGAAGGAAGCCAGTGCTGTTTATGGTCCAAGGAGACAGATTAAATCGGAACTCCGCCAAACTATCAATGCATTAGTAATTTCAAAACCTGTTGCTGCTCCTCAGCAGTATAATCAACAAAGGGGTGAGAGTCCCAAAAGGCAGTACACTCGGCTTAGTATGACCCTGTCTCAAATTTTGCCGCAACTACTATCAACCAATCTGGTAACTGTCAAAGAAGCTCCGAAGGCAGTTAACACAACTTCTCCAAAGTACAACCCCAACTCCCGTTGCGCTTATCACTCTGATATCCCCGGGCATACTACGAACGATTGCTGGGCTCTGAGGAATAAGGTTCAAGACCTTATTGATGCTAAAGAAATACAGTTTGAGGCGCCCGAGAGACCCAATGTTGTGACCGCTCCCATGCCCCAGCATGGAGTGAACACTGTGGAAGAAGACCGATATGTAGCCTCCGTGGAAGAGATTATTACTCTGTTATCGACTGTTAAAAGGAATCTGTTGCTAGCCGGTTTATTTCCGGGATGTGATGAAGATTGCCTTCTATGTGTTGTTTCCCCTTTTGTTTGTCCATTACTGAAATCAGGTATCCAAAGCCTGATGGATAGCAAAGAGATCTTATTCGAGAAGATTGTTGTTCCTGCTGTCCCTACTGAAGAAGTTTCTATTGTCACTATTTTCAACAACCCTCCTAAGGCTCCTTCAAAGAAGCCTGTCAAAATCATGTCCACTCAGAAGATTGCTCCTATCATCATTACTGTTCCGGGGCCCCTCCCCTATACATCCGGCAAAGCTGTCCCATGGCACTATGGGGAAGATATTTATGTTCTTGGAATAAAACAAGAATTTGATACAAGTACCAGCGTAAGTAACATCACCGGGCCTGCCAAGGTTAGTCGCAGTGGTAGGCTGTTCTCGCCAGATATTGCGTCACCAGCTATTCAGAAACCTCTTATCATCACACCCGCAAGCGTACATGTTCCATCTCCTATTCAAATTCCTGTTTCTACCCCTGCCGCCGAGTCCTCTGATGCTCGGGGCAAAGGGATTGCTACTGATTTGCCTGCCCTGACGGAGGCACCAAAGACAACCACTATTGAAGCCTCCCAGCAAGAGATGGAGGAGATCCTCAAAATTATCAAGAAAAGTGATTTCAATGTTGTTGAGCAGTTGGGGCACACCCCATCAAAGATTTATATGCTATCACTGTTGCTGTGTTCAGAGACCCATGCCAAGGCCCTGATCTCCTTCCTGAAATCGGCCCATGTGCCACAAGAGACGTATGCTGATCAATTTACTGATTGTGTGGCCAACTTGACTGCCGATAATGGTCTGGGCTTCTCTGACGCCGATCTAACTACAAAAGGAAAGAACCATAATGACGCCCTGCATGTCTCTATCGAATGCAGGGGCACTACTCTTGCCCATGTGTTGGTAGACACCGGTTCTTCATTAAATGTGTTACCCAAGAAGGCCCTAGACAGATTGGATTGTGAGGGTCTGGAGCTCAAGCCTAGTAACATTGTTGTCCGAGCCTTTGACGGCTCGAAAAGGATGGTACATGGGGAAGTTGACATTCCAATCAGGGTTGGCTCTCAAATTTTTTATTCAACTTTCTATGTGATGGACATCAATCCATCCTATTCTTGTTTGCTGGGTCGCCCGTGGATCCACAAGGCTGGAGCTGTGACCTCCACACTACATCAGAAGCTTAAGTACCCGGTTAGAGGGAAAATTGTTACAGTTCAAGGGGAAGAGGAATATATGGTCAGCCACCTCAACTCGTTCTGGTACATAGAAATGGATGGGGAATTCATCGAAACCCCCTTTCAACATTTTGAAGAGGTGCCTCAGACATTGGCGTCAGCAGAAACTGTGATGAAAGACCCTCCTTTGAAGATGGCATCCTTAAAGGATGCCCGGGCTGTGATTGAGAAAGGTGGATGTGCAAACTGGGGCCAACTTCCTGACTTCACTCCAAAGACTGACAAGTTTGGGCTAGGTTTCACTACAGAGGCTCAGAGGGCTGTTCGTAAGGCAAGAATTGGAAGACCTCATGTGTTCATCACCAACCCGGGAGTGAATGCTATTGAAGACGACGTGGAGGAATCGGAATTCGACAGCTGGATCTACCCAACAACCGACAATGGATCAAGAAACTGGACCGCCAAGGACTTTACACCTATTACTTTTGTCACTCAGTGATGAACTCTTTTGTTTTCAATTTGTAACAAACAATATGTTGAACTTTTATGGCTCGGCGTCCTACCTGGGGCACCGCGGCTCCATTTGTGAGGGCTTTTGTATGACATTTTCATATATCATTAATCAAAACATTGGACGTTTGTTGCATTTCAAATCTTGTGCTCCTTTTCTTTCTTTATCATATATTGCAAAACAGCTATATTTACACACACTCACTTATACAGGTTCTAATCCACTCTGGATCTCACTGGTAACGACTCTGCTACTGCCAGTTATGACTTCGAAAATCCGATCAACTTGGCCGAAGACGAAGGTGAAGATGATTGCGAAGTGCCTGGTGAACTTGCAAGACTGTTACTCCAGGAAGAGAGCTCCATTCAGCCACATGAAGAGCCGGTGGAAACGGTAAATCTGGGTACTGAGATGGACAGAAAGGAAGTCAAGATTGGTGCTAATCTAGAGCTCAGTGTGAAACAATGGTTGATTCAGATGTTGCATGACTACATGGAAATATTTGCTTGGTCTTACGAAGACATGCCTGGTTTGGATGCCGACATCGTGGTTCATCACCTGCCTACCAAGGAAGACTGCCCTCCGGTAAAACAGAAGGTCTGCCGTATGCGTCCAGAAATGTCCGAGAAAATCAAAGCCGAGGTTATGAAACAATTTGATGCCGGGTTTCTAGCAGTGACTTCTTACCCTCAGTGGGTTGCCAACGTGGTTCCGGTGCCAAAGAAAGATGGTAAGGTCCGAATGTGTGTCGATTACAGGGATTTGAATAGGGCCAGCCCCAAGGATGATTTCCCTCTGCCTCACATCGACGTTCTGGTTGATAATACTGCTCAGCATAAATTTTTCTCCTTCATGGATGGATTCTCCGGTTATAATCAGATCAAGATGGCTCCTGAAGACATGGAGAAGACGACTTTCGTTACTCAGTGGGGCACCTTTTGCTACAAGGTCATGCCTTTTGGGTTAAAAAATGCTGGGGCAACTTACCAACGTGCCATGGTTGCTTTATTTCATGACATGATCCATCATGAAATAGAAGTATATGTCGATGATATGATTGCAAGGTCTCAAACTGAGGAGGAACACCTTGACCACCTACGGAAGCTGTTTGACCGTCTGAAGTTGTACAAGCTGAGGTTGAACCCAAACGAGTGCACCTTTGGGGTGAGATCTGGAAAATCGCTAGGCTTCATCGTAAGCGATAAAGGTATTCAAGTGGACCCTGCCAAAGTGAAAGCCATACAAGAGATGCCAACTCCCAAGACAGAGAAAGAGGTCAGAGGCTTTCTAGGATGTTTGAACTACATTGCCCGATTCATCTCACATCTAACTGCTACCTGTGAACCAATCTTCAAGCTGCTGAAGAAAGATCAAGTAGTACGTTGGAACGATAAATGTCAGGTTGCTTTCGAAAAGATCAAAGAGTATCTCCAAGAACCGCCCATTCTTATGCCACCGGTTGAAGGAACACCCCTAATCTTATACTTGACAGTACTTGACAACTCAATGGGGTGTGTGCTGGGGCAGCATGACCAGTCTGGCCGAAAAGAGCACGCTATTTATTACCTGAGCAAAAAGTTTACCGACTGTGAGACTCGGTACTCACTGCTCGAGAAAACTTGCTGCGCTCTGGTATGGGCTGCTCGCCGGCTGAGACAGTATATGTTGGCTCACACTACCCTGTTGATTTCAAAAATGGATCCAATCAAGTACATATTCGAAAAGCCTGCTCTTTCCGGAAGAATAGCAAGATGGAAGATGATCCTGACGGAATATGACATCCAGTACACGACTCAAAAAGCAATCAAGGGAAGTGTATTGGCAGACCATTTGGCACACCAACCAGTGGACGATTACCAGTCATTGAACTTTGAATTTCCAGACGAGGATATCCTGGTAGTGACTGATTGTGAAGTACCTGGACCGGATGAAGGACCTGAGGAAGGATCCCGATGGTCTATGCACTTTGACGGAGCCTCGAATGCTTTGGGTAATGGTATCGGCGCTGTGATCATATCCCCTAAAGGAACTCATACTCCACTCACCGCCAGGCTTTATTTCAACTACACCAACAACATGGCAGAGTATGAGGCATGTATCATGGGTCTTCAAGCTGCAATTGACTTAAGGATCAAGTTTCTGAGTGTCTTCGGAGATTCCTCTCTCGTGATCAATCAGATCAAAGGCGAGTGGGATACGAAACACCCAAATCTTATACCTTACAAGGAGTGTGTGTTGACATTGCTTCCCCATTTCGAAGAGATAACTTTTGAACACTTCCCAAGAGAGGAGAATCAGTTAGCGGACGCGCTAGCTATGATGTCTTCCATGTTCAAAGTCAAATGGGACAACGAGGCTCCCCGGATCATTATCTGGAAATTGGACGAGCCTGCATATTGCTGTGATCTTGAGGCCGAGGAGGTAACTGAAAAACCCTGGTATCATGAAGTGAAGAGGTACTTGGAAGCTCAAGAATACCCCGAGGGTGCATCTGTTAATGACAAGAAATTCCTGAGAAGGTTTGCAGCAAAGTTCCTCCTCAGCAACGACATTCTGTACAAGCGAAATCATGATTCAACCTTGCTGCGTTGTATGGATAAGACCGAAGCAGAAAGGATTATGGCAGAGCTACATGAAGGTACCTTCGGAACACATTCCAGCGGACATACCATGGCAAAGAAAATCCTTCGGGCAGGATATTTCTGGTCCACAATGGAAGCCGACTGTTACCAACACTCTCGGACTTGTCATAAATGCCAGATCTACGCAGACAAGGTTCACATTCCTCCGGTTCCTCTAAACGTCTTGACAGCACCTTGGCCTTTTGCAATGTGGGGCATTGATATGATCGGCGAAATCAGACCTACGACATCTAACGGGCATCGCTTCATCCTAGTAGCGATTGATTACTTTACAAAATGGGTTGAAGCAGCTTCCTATGCTACGGTAACCAAGAATGTCGTGGCACGGTTCATTCGGCACAACTTGATCTGTCGATACGGTGTACCTAAGAGGATCATTACGGATAATGGTACAAATCTCAATAATATGATGATCACCGAGCTCTGCAAGCAGTTCAAGATACAACACCACAACTCTTCTCCTTACCGGCCGAAGATGAACGGGGCTGTAGAAGCAGCGAATAAGAATATCAAGAAGATTGTGCAGAAGATGACAGTGACCTACAAAGATTGGCACGAAATGTTGTCGTTTACTCTTCATGGGTACCGTACCTCAGCACGGACGTCAACCGGGGCAACTCCTTTTTCCTTGGTCTATGGCATGGAGGCAGTCTTGCCTATTGAAGTCCAGATACCCTCTCTCCGGATAGTGAAGGATGCAGACTTGAGCGAAGATGACTGGATCCAGACTCGGCTTGATCATTTAAACCTAATCAACGAAAAGAGACTCATCGCTATTTGTCATGGTCAGACGTATCAAAAACGGATGATCAGGGCATTTAACAAAAAGGTCAGACGACAAGAGTATCAAGTCGGAGACTTGGTAATCAAGCGCATCATTCTTCCTCAAAGTGATCCCAGGGGCAAATGGACCCCTACGTACGAAGGGCCATTTGTGGTTAAACATATCTTCTCAGGAGGAGCGATGATTCTAACCACCATGGATGGTGACGACCTTCCTCACCCTGCCAATGCAGACATGGTAAAAAGATACTACGCATGAATTAAAGACCCACTAGGTTGACACACCTAGGCAAAAATAAGGGCTTCCCGGCGAACCAAAAGGGTTCGGGAAAAAATAAGGGATGAAATGAAAAGAATATGTACACCCGGCAAGTCGAAAACCTGAAAAGGCGGCTTGGGCAAAAATGGGTATCTCGGTGGACTGAAAACCCGAAAGGGCGGTCCAGGCAAAAGTTAGGGATAAGCGTAATACTACGTCTCATTGGATCACCTTGCATCCAGAATTCGGCATCAGTTATCGGGCTCAGACGGCATCGATCAATCAGCTTCATCCTCAACTAAGCAGCAAAGTGATGAGACACTTGAAGACATAAAGGCGATAGCAGAGTTGGAACCCAGTAGGATTATTTTTCACATAGCTGTTTTGTTTCCTTTTCAAATTTGTATAAACTCTATGTTGATCGGCGACGTTCTCTTACTAGGACGTCAACCTCTTATACAAAAACGCCTATTTACGGGCAAATTTCAAAATCAATACAAGTTCAATCTTTCAGACAAATTATCCATTATTTTTCCTTTTTCTGTTTTGTTTTGCGAAGAACGTCCAATGTTCGTTTTTGATATATGCATTTACCGTTAATTGCTAACCTTGAATATTTGCATACGAGACAAAAGATTAATTACAGATGACATCAGAAACAGGGGGGAATGTAGAATTGTCCAAGCAGTCTAGTTTCTCTGTCCACCAAGGTACCAAGATGGGCTCGGCTGAAGAACGTAACCAAGTTACCTCAACTCCCCGCAGAGTAAGACCAGATTCAGCAATACACTCTCCAGGCAGAATTGGTCTCCCGTCAGCCCTGAGAAGGCACATTGTTCCCCTAGCAAGTCAGCGATACTCTCCTCAAGCATATATAGTCTACTGTCAGCCTAAGGGAAGTTGGGTATTCCCCGAAGACCTCAATTCCCCAACATAGTATAGGCATTCCTCAGCAAGCATCCCCGACAATCTTAATATAAGATTGTTCCCCGGCGGAATACAGACACCCCAGTGGAAACATTTTCCAGTACAGTCCGAAAAGTTTATTCCCCAGGAGAGTTGAATCATCATCCCCAGCAGGTCTTGAAGCTTATCCCTAGTAGATTCTGGAAGCTTATCCCCTGCAGAGTACGAGCGCGTCTCCCCGACTTTATTCAAAGGTTATTTCCCATCAGGGCTTATAACTGGGTTATCCTCAGCTAATTACCACAGAAAGATCGTCCTCGGCGAAGTTCTTCCTATCCCCAGCGGAGTTTATCGTGGAAATCCCCAAGCAGAGTTCTCATCAAAACCTCAGCGAAATATCTCTTTCCATAGAGTAGTTCCCCACAGAGTAATTCCCCTCAGAGTAATCTCTCCAACAAGTTTTTTCCCCAACGGAGTCATCTTCTCCTACCGGTTTGTTCTTGCAACCATCATCCCCAGCGGAAGCGAAGAACTCTACTCTTCAACATCAGCCCAGGATTCCAAAAACTCCCGGCACTTGTCAAGGATTTATTTTCCTAGACGAAAATGCATTCACCGACATTTGACATTTCATACATCCTGCTTACATATATGATAAAGTGCATACAACACTATCTCATCTTGAACATCATGACATCATGCATTTCATGCATCATGACATTGCATATGACTGATGTTTTACCTTTTCAGGAAAAGGTCAACCCAAAGATGATTACTATCAACTATCGCAATTCCAGATTCGATACCTGTATCTAGCCAGGGCACATCTGTGAGTGATTGATTGTAGATTCGATACCTGTATCTAGCCAGGGCATATCTGCATGAAGAGTTTGAAGATCAACCCCTGTAACAGGCCAGGAAATTATCTTTCATTCTCAGGTCAGAGGTTTACACCTGTATCCAGCCAGGAAAGCTATCTCTACCAACCTCTTGCAATTTCCGGATTCGATTCCTGTATCTAGCCAGGGCACATCTGTGAGCAACAATTCCAGATTCGACACTTGTATCCAGCCAGGGCATATCTGTAGACAACAATTCCAGACTCGACACCTGTATCCGGCCAGGGCATGTCTGTAGACAACAATTCCAGATTCGACACCTGTATCCAGCCAGGGCATATCTGAAGACGACAAGTTCCAGATTCGATTCCTGTATCCAGCCAGGGCACATCTGTGAGCAACTAATTGTAGATTCGATACCTGTACCTAGCCAGGGAATATTTGCATGAAGAGACTGAAGATCAAACACCTGTAACAGGCCAGGAAACCATCTTTCTTTCCCAAGTACGCAAGTTCTCGCTAAGGAATCTCTTACGCGATCGACACCTCCAAATGGAATCTATAAGCCCATTTCCAACAAGATTCTGTCACGTCTCCAGATGGCATCTATAAGCCCATCCTCCAATCCATCCTATCTCCAAATGGCATCTATAAGCCCATTCCCGCCATCACATTTCTGATACTCCAAGCATGCGAGTGCAGATTTCCGGGCACTCTAGTGTCCAATCACCTTTTACCCTCGAGTCACGAAAGGCAAACTTGCCAATCTAACTCTTCAGGTCTAAGAAGATTGAACAGGGGCAACTGTTGTACCCCAAAATTTGCCCTCCCATTTCCTCAACATTTTCTCACCACAAGACCCTTGGAGCTCAAGATCCAGTTAGGGTTTGCTCTGCTCAAGACTCCTCCTTGCACTGTTGACCCAAATTAGGGTTTGTGTTTGCACAAAGATGTTTTGACCTAAAAAGCCTAAAATGACTTTCATGCTTCATGTTGAACTCACAAGTTTATCCATACCAAGTTTCAAGCCTTGATTCCAATCTTTACCCAGTCAATTGGACAGTTGACCTAGAAATCAGCTGTATTGGGAAAAGTCAACTGTGGTCAATTGACAGTCAAACCTCATGATTTTTTGTCCCACATCAACATATTGAACTCATATGAACCATTTGATCAAGTTTGGATCACAACTCCACAAGAAATTTGATCAGATCACCAAAAGGGCAAAATGGTCATTTTTAGGGTTTTGACTGCACAAAGGCAATTTTTGACTGTTTGACCTAGCCAATGGCAAACCAAGCTCACATATGGACTCAAGAAACCCATGTAATTGTCTTGACATGTTCAACAAGTTCAAAAGATCCCAAATGCACAAGATTGATAGATGAATTTTCCAGTCAATTGATCAATTTTTGACTGTATACTAAAAAGTCAAACTTTGACTTTTTGGTCAAAATCAAGTGTCAAGATTCATTTTTCATCAAAACATGCCAAATAATGAAGCCTGTTCATCCAGAAATCAAAAATCACAAATTAGGGTTTGAAATGAAGGATTTTCATAACTTAGAATTTTTCTAAGTTATGAAAAACCCTAATTGTTTCCTAACTTTGTCCCACTTTTTCATCAAGATTCATTTGGATTCAAAAAAAAGTCAAAACATGAAAGTTATAGTCCATTGCAAAATCTATAACTTTGATTCACAAAGTTTCCTCAAAAGAAGCTTGTAGCTCAAGTTAAAATTTTTGGAATAAGGGTGCAAAACCATTCTTAACTTAGAAAAATTTTGACCTATTCTAGGCAGGATTTTTGCGTAACTTCATGGCCACGTTTCACATGCTTCCAGTTGGAATTTCAATTTGCATTACAAAGATGGATTGTATTACACATTCCAAGCTTTCCAAAATGTCCAAGAACTCATCAAACAACCTTGTGGTTAGGGAGAATCGAATTTGGCAATATAGGCAAAACTCACTTTGTTCATGAGCCATTTCCATGTCCATAACTTTGCATTTTGAACTCAGCAGGCTCTAAGCTAGATTACAGGTCTTTTATCCCATCCACACTCATAAATTTAATGCCAATCCTTCATGTTTAAGCCTTATCTTGTGTGTTTAGGCATTGCATACAAGATTGAGCCATAAATGGAAAAAGCACTTTATCCATTTTTGAAAAGTATGGCTTTATGTCAAGTTTGCAAATCAAGAAGTACAAGGCCATATCTTTGGAAACAGGATTCATGGACATAACACACTGATCAAGACAAAAAGATGCAGCATACATGAGGGGCCTAGAGAAGCTTGTAAACGAATTGGCCATTTCTTGCTTAAGTTAGAAGAAACTTGACATATTGAGGACTGTGATCGGTGGATCTGGAACTGACTGTTTAACGCTGGTTCGCGAAATGTCGCGGAAGCAAGAGTTGCCACCGTCTTTTATTTTCTCCAAATGGAAAGGACAAAAGCACAGAAAAATTCCTTAAAGAGATTGCTCTCGGTTCGCGAGGTAAGTTATAGAAAGGGAAGGTGTTAGCACCCTTTCTATCCATGGTTATCCATGGGCTCTTAGATACTTGCTCATTTGTGTTTTCAAAAGTGGTTTGTTTGCTTTTCAACTGTGGGTTTTAAAAAGTTTCTTTGAAAAATTTCAGTTCGACTCGTGCGTCAGAGCGTTTGAAAAATTGTTTTGAAAGCTTTTGAAAAGTGTTGGTGTGAAAAGATTTTTGTTCGTTTTGAAGAGAGCAAGTATCTACGAGAACCTACCTACCCTAAGGAATTCGTCTGTGTAAATGTCCTTTAAAGTAGCGCCATCCCACCATTGAGAGGTAGGTAGCACCACCGTTGGAGGTGTTCGGGTCAATTCGAGGTTCGGGACATGGTGATCACCAGAGCAATGGGAAGACACCTTAGAAGCTACCCTCATGCCAGGTTCCCGGATCATGAGGACTTACTAAGACATCCTCTACTCGACGATCACCTTTCGAAAGGCAACAGTGAGGCGTACCCTAGGGGTGGTGTGTGCGATTCGTGTGTCGTTTTCATTTGATATTTGTCTTGTCATGTTCATTGTGATCTACGCTTGATTTTAATTAGGGCCATTCATTCTTGCATGCTTTTTAACAGTTATAAAGTTTGCGGGAAAATAAATCTAAGGCTATTACAAAGGCGCGGGTCCACATCGCCAAAATTAAACCGGACCCGATTTAGCGGAAAATAAATAAAGCAATAAAGTGCGAGAAATAAAATGGTTACATCGCTTTGGGAGAATTACACAATTATAATAAACGACATAAAATAAATGCGCGAAATTAAATAAATTATGAACATCGGCGTTGGACCCTTTCGCAAAAAAAATTAAAGTTAACGAGGAATTAAGATTAAAAATTAAAAGAACATGCTTTTTTTGGTATTTTATGTTTTTGAAGATTTAAAAGAAAAAAGACTTTTATTGAAATTAAAATAAAATGCTAAACCCTAGTTCTAATGTTTTTTAAGTTTATTGTAAAAAATATTAAGTTTTAACCTAATTTAAATCTAAGTTAATTTACATGAAAAATTTAATTTATGAAAATAAATAAAATAAATATTATTATTGTAAAAAAAGAAATTAAAAGGAATGAAATTAACAATTAAACCTAAATTCTACATATTTTTGGATTTTTATTAAAAAGAATTAAAATTGTAACCTTAATTAAAACTACATTTATTTACATGCTAATTTATTTAGAAAAAATAATTAAATAAAAATATTTATTATTTCTGGTCTTTTCTGATTTTTATAATGTTTTTTTGTATTTTTCTAAAAAAGGATAATTAATTAAATTAGAAAAGAAAATAACAATTAAAAATAAAATAGAATAAAAAACAAACCAGGGGGGGTAGCCCCAAATTAGAGGTGCAGGCCTTAGGATGCTGGCCCAATTAACTTTGAACTTGTTGACTTTTCTGGATCATGTATGATGCGTGGACTCACGCTCATGGTGTACACCAATCTTCAGCCTTGGATGGGAATCTCCTGGACACGTGGGCATCTGGATGATGGTGGTACATGATATGCTTCAACGTTGTGCCTGCATAGGAATGAGTATAGAAAAATAATGTGGAAATTGTATAGACCTGGGGTTCGAACCCAGGTCATGAACATAGCAAACGCATCCACCTGCCACTGAACCACTTTGACTTCTTTTAATATATAATAACAATTAATCAATATAAAGGAAAAGCAAAGCTAGTGGGCACCAACGCGCCAATTTTTGAACTGACGAATCACAGCGTGCCATGTACTCATCTTCCTCGCGTGCCTGAAATATAAAACACAGAGGCAACGGTTTCAACGCGTTGTGTTAGGCATGTTTATGAAAAATAGCGACTAGCGCTGTGACATCAATAAATTGATCGCGAGGGTCCATATCTCCTCGTCTTGATGAGCTGGTTTGAATGGCATAAGTCTCATGGGCTAATTTTTCCTTATCGCTAAAGCCCCAATTTTACAGTCCTGCAAAACCTAGAAATCGCGCATGGTGGAATTTGATATACATGATAATAACGCGATTAAACATGATGGTTAGCTCACAAACTTCATCAGGAACATGAATATATAAACAAAATTCACAAATAACGCGTATAATAGAATGTATGATTATGCCATTTGTTTGATACAGTTGCGGTTCTAGGTACCAATTTCTTACGCTTTTGTGGTTGATATTGATTGGAATGTGTTCTATGTCACCCAAGGAAGCTAATGGGATCAGTATTACGCCTTGAATCCACCTCCAACCTTGAAATCAGTTTTGAGTTTTTTAAGCAATTTCTCAAGTTTGTATATTGGCCTTCTGCGCAGCTTTCAGTCCTCTTGCTTTAGGTTTTGATTCAAGCATATGTAGTGAATAATTTAGGTCAACAAAACTGGCCAAAATCTCTTGCATTCAAGGATTCCAATATTTGATTTTCCTTAAGGATCTTCCATATCTTTTCATGTGTATTTTGTGCAAATCATATCCCAATGCTCCAAATCTTTCCAAATTGGCTTAGGCACGAATTATTGAGCCTAAAATGTGTACAAAAAGATTCATTAGGTCAAGTTAGACATTTTCTATATATTTAAATAATTTAAATGAATTAATACTAATATAAATTCAAATAAATAAATAAAAAATGAGAAAATACTTCCCTTTGGGCCCAATGGTCGTGCATAGGCTTGGAATGATGAATCATGGAAGAAAAGTAGGCCCATTGGCAATTTTAGACCATTTGAATCAAAGTTGACTTTTCAAAATTCCCAAAAATATCCCAACTTCCACAAGGCATAACTTGCTCAATTTTTAAGCTTTTCACATGTTCTTGGACATTTTGGAAAGGTCTTTGAGTCCTTTAACCAATGCCTTTGGTCCCATGTCATTTTGATTTACCAATCTCAAGTTATGGCCTTTGACTTAAAGTCCCTTTTTGTTGACTTTTGAAAATGACCTATAATGTTGAAATTGATAACTTTTTGTGAGAGCATTTCTTGGACTTGGAATATGAAGATGATTTGTAGGAAATGTCTTTCTCTTCAAAATGAGCTTTGGATGGAAATTTTCTGATAATCCATGTGAAAGTTATGCCTTGGTCAATTTCAGTTGACCTTTTCAGCTGTCCAAATATAGTAACTTTTGCATCTTGATGATTTTCTGAGCCAAATTTTGAGAATCATGATCAAGCATTGATCAAATGATGTTTATGGCTTCAAAATGATATGTTGACCAAAAATTTGAACTTTTGACTGTCAAATGACCATTTTGCCCCTACAGTTGACTGTAGTGCAATTTAGGGTTTTGACTGTGCAATTTTGAGCTGAATGCCTTGAAACTTGATATGAGGATACTTAACCATCTTTGTAGGCATATGAGACTTGATTGGGCCTTTGAAAACTTCCTTTTCTTGATCAGAATCCAAACCCTAGTTTTGACTGTATGGGAGACTGTTGTACTGCACAACCCTTGGGGAATTTTGTGACTTGACTTGGCAATTTTCTTGAAGAATATGGGAGGGCAAATTTTGGGGTGCAACAGTTGCCCCTGTTCAATCTTCTTAGACCTGAGGATGCAGATTGGCTGACGTGCCTTTCGTAATCCGAGGGTAGAAGATGATTGGACACTAGAGTGCCCAGAAATTTGCGCTCACATAGTGGCAGTGATGATGGGGGAATGGGCTTATAGATGCCATTTGGTGATTGCTGGATAGGGTGATGGGCTTATAGATGCCATCTGGACATTGATCGCGTAGGAGATTCTTTAGCTAGAACCTGCATACCTGCAAAAGAAAAAATGAGTACCTGACACGTTGCAGGAGCTGGTTTTCAGATGCTTGGTATAGATGTGTCCTGACTGGTTACAGGAGCTGAGTCTGGAGCTTCAAACGCTGATGAATGAACCAGGGATGGTTACTGCCTTAGCCTGAATGATAAGAGAACCTTGGGTGACTTTAATCTCAACAACGCTCGTTGAGAAAATCTTGATGGGAATTATTATCTTCGCAATATCGGGAAGAGAGCCATAGAAAATTATAATCTGAAAGGAATGATCACCTCACACTCATCGTCGGAGAGGGAAACATCTGAAAAGGACTTACCACCTCACACACCGTTGGAGAGGGAACCATAGGAGAATATCACCTCACACTCATCGTCGGAGAGGGAAACATCTTTAAAAAGGGATTACTACCTCACACACCGTTGGAGAGGGAACCATAGGGAGAATATCACCTCACACTCATCGTCGGAGAGGGAAACATCTGAAAAAGGGATTACTACCTCACACGCCGTCGGAGAGGGAACCATAAGAGAATATCACCTCACACTCATCGTCGGAGAGGGAAACATCTAAAAAAGGGGATTACTACCTCACACACCGTTGGAGAGGGAACCATAAGAGAATATCACCTCACACTCATCGTCGGAGAGGGAAACATCTAAAAAAGGGGATTACTACCTCACACACCGTTGGAGAGGGAAACATCTAAAAAAGGGATTACTACCTCACACACCGTTGGAGAGGGAACCATAAGAGAATATCACCTCACACTCATCGTCGGAGAGGGAAACATCTAAAAAGGACTTCTGGAAGCAGTATCAGAACGTCACCATATCTGGTTTACATCTGAAACTATATCTGGAAGGCAATCTGGAAGCAGCATCAGAACGTCACCATCTCTGGATCATATCCGAAACTATATCTAGAAGGAAATCTGGAAGCAGCATCAGAACGTCACCATCTCTGGATCATATCTGAAACTATATCGAGAAGGAATTCTGGAAGCAGTATCAGAACGTCACCATATCTGGATCATATCTGAAACTATATCTAGAAGGAAATCTGGAAGCAGCATCAGAACGTCACCATATCTGGATCATATCCGAAACTATATCTAGAAGGAAATCTGGAAGCAGCATCAGAACGTTACCATCTCTGGATCATATCCGAAACTATATCTAGAAGGAAATCTGGAAGCAGTATCGGAACGTCACCATCTCTGGATCATATCCGAAACTATATCTAGAAGGAAATCTGGAAGCAGCATCAGAACGTCACCATCTCTGGGTCATATCTGAAACTATATCTAGAAGGAATTCTGGAAGCAGCATCAGAACGTCACCATCTCTGGGTCATATCTGAAACTATATCTAGAAGGAATTCTGGAAGCAGCATCAGAACGTCACCATATCTGGATCATATCTGAAACTATATCAAGAATGAATTGCGATTAGTTGATAGTAGTCATTTTTGTATTGATCTTTTTCCTGAAAAGGTAGAACATAATTGTATGCCAAATCATGATGCATGAACTGTATGTCTTCAAAATCAATGAGATTCGTGTAATATGATGCATATGTATGCTATAATGATGTATGTGACGTTTTATGAATGTATGTTTGTCTAAGAAAATAAATCCTTGACGGGTGCCGGGAAGTCGTATCCTGGGCTGATGTTGCAGAATAGTTGCAAGAATTCCAATAGACGAAGATAACTCCGTTGGGGAATAAACTTGGCGAATGGAGGCTTCTGCGGGGAGAAAAATATATTCTAGCGACCATGCTGGGAAGAAATACTCTGGGGAGATGCTTTTGCTGAATTGTTGAGGATGACTCGCTGAGGATACCTTGCTGTATTGGAAGTATGAATGGACTTCGCTGGGGATAAGAAGATTCTGTCGAAGACGCTCTTTCCGTGGCTTTTGGCTGAGGATAACCCAGTTATATCCTGTTAAGGAAATAACTCTTTAAATAAAGCCGGGTGACGCGTTCGTGCTCTGCGAGGGGATAAGTTTACTGCTTGGGGAGATGAATTCCAAGTTTCCTGGGGAGACTGGATTGGACTCTCTGGGGGAGTTTTGATCTGTGGGGAAAGTGATTCCTTTACGGAACCTACCCTGATACCTTGAAGGATAGAACAATTGGACTACTCAGACAACCCTTTATTGCCCCTGTTTCTATAGGAGATGAAGACATGTGAGGTACTGATAGTTGTTGAGGGTCAAACCTTCTTCTGGTAGGCAAGTGACAAGATGACAGGACATAGTCGTACGCTTTTGATCCCTAAATTTTGCCTGGACCGCCCTGTCGGGTTTTCAGTCCATCGGGATACCCATTTTTGCCCAAGCCGCCTTTTCAGGTTTTCGACTTGCCGGGTGTACAGATTTTTTTCATTTCATCCCTTCATTTTGCCCGAACCCTTTTGGTTCGCCGGGAAGCCCTTATTTTTGCCTAGGTATGTCGACCTAGCGGGTCTTTGATTTTGCGTAGTATCTTTCGACTGTGTCCACGCTCTTAGAATGCAGGGAGGTGTCCCTGGCTGCTTGTGTTTTGTCATGCCACCAGAAGATTTCTGACCAGGCCAGATTTATTGTTGAAATGCCCCAGGTGATTCATGCGGAGATTTGCCCCAGGCTATTTGGCCTTTTAGAGATTCTCCGAATCTTGATTAGATTGCCCCAGATGATGGCTAATTGTCATGCCATGCCCCTTGATTGGAAATGTTTTCGTTCACTAGGTATTCATCATGCGAATTTCCCTGCTGTTCAAACAAATTGTCATATGCAAACAATGTTATATCAAAAATGCAAAGCTTATGTCTGTCATGAAGATTTTGAAAATGCATTCTTTTTCATAAAACAAATGAATGTTTGTAAAACATGATGTCAACTCTGTATTTACCGCAGGCCTTAAGGAGTCAGGATACCTTTCGTAACAGTATGCTTTCGAACCAACCCATGCTTCTGCTAGGACTTTTAAGGGTTATAATGTGGCCTGGTTCACGGTTTAAGAAACAAAGGATAAAGGCTCAAATTATTTGTACCCACCCGCTCTTCGTGATGTTCTCCAAACCTAAACTCAGTTGATCGTGCGTTAGACCTTGCTTGAGTCTTTGCTTTGATGTTCCAATAATGGTTCAGATGTTGAACGTTTATTTGAGTAGGCAGTCATCTCCTTTTTTGCTGAGGGTTTGTAAGACCTCTTTCTTGATTTTTGTTATCCCTATTTTTTGCCTGAACTGTTTCCTTTTTGGAATTACAGTCAGCGGGATGCCCCAGTTTCATAAGTCCCCTTTGTAGGTTTAGACTTTTTTGGGCTTTTCATTTATGAAATTTTTTTGATAATGACTGCCTGTCCTTTTGATTGTTCTGAACCATCACTGTCTTTGTTCGTTTGGTAAAGATCTCTTCGGTGCCATTCGTCATGCACTTGGATCAACTGAGGAGACTACCCTGCCCCGGGTTATGATTAAGGGTTTAATTTTCGAAAATAAAAGCTCCTACTTCTTTGGCTCAGAGGGGTTGACGAGGGATTATCTTCCTTATTACTCCAGTGTTTAGGGATTTGAAACAATGCCTGTACCTCATCAGCGGGGTCTGTTCAAAAGCATACTGTAAAGATCGTGGTATCGTTTTCGTCATCCTCCCTCAAGAGGCTCAGAGTTATTAACCGAGAGTTGACATCAGAAAAAATATGAAAAGAATATAACAAAAATAATTGTATTAATTCCCCAAAACAGACATATGCGATGCATTGATAGAATAAAAGAGTTTGCTATGACATTAATTGTTTGTATAAGCAAAGAAAAATACAACTCAAAAATTCAAATAAACAAAAGGTCTTCAATGATTGGGCAACGGAGCAGTGATTATGTTCGGAGTCTCAGACACTTCAAACTGAATCTCCCCGGCGTCGATCATGTCTTGAATTTTGTTCTTGAGAGGCCAGCAGTTGTCTGTAGTATGCCCCGGGCTATCTGAATGATATGCGCACCTATCGTTGGGATGATAGTTGGGTGCAGAAGTGTTCGGATTCCGAAGAGGAGCCCTTAAGGTGATCAGCCCTGCCTTCAACATTTGTTGCAGTGCTTGATCCAGCGACATGTTGAGTTTGGTATACTGTCGTTTCTCCTTGCGCTGCTGCCCCTGTCCTTGTTGAGCAGGTCCGGGATTGGAGATTTGGATTGCCCCTGCCTCATGACGGCTCTTTTTACCGTGCACGGCATTGGATTCTTTCTTTCCATGATGAGGCTTTTTATCAGCAGGTGCAGCCTCTTGAATTTTCCCAGACCGGATACCAGCTTCTATTCGCTCTCCAGTCAAGATAAGATCTGTGAATCCAGCAGATGAATTCCCAATCAGGTGGTTATAAAATGGACCAGACAAGGTCCCCAAGAACATGTCCACAAGTTCCCGATCAGTCAGAGGTGGTTGTACCCTTCCAGCAAGATCCCTCCATTTCTGCGCATATTCTTTAAAGCCTTCACTTGATCCTAACGACATACCCTGGAGTTGGGTACGCGTAGGGGCAAGGTCGGCATTATATTGATACTTCTTATAGAAAGCAGTAGCCAACTCCTCCCAGTTACGAACTTTGGTCCCATCCAGCTGATAGAACCATTCGAGATGAGTCCCTGAAAGACTCTCCTGGAAGAAGTGGATCCATAAATTCTTGTCCACCGTATATGGCTGAATCTTCCGAACATAGGACCTTAAATGCAGCTTGGGACAAGACGCCCCGTCATACTTAGTAAAGGATGGTGCTTTGAACTTCCGAGGAATAACCACACCAGTTGACAAACCCAGATCTCCGAAATCTAGCCCAGGTACCTGTTGAACCTCCATAACCTTCAACCTATCCTCCAACTGTTTGTACTTGTCCTCAGCCGGAGGGTACTGTTCATCGTCGAAATCTGTTTCATTGTCAGAGACCACTGGACTGGGCACCTCCCTCTCATGGTGACTGCTTTCCCTCACAGATGGGGTAGTCCTCTCAGTTTCAGTCTGCGGTGTATTCCCAGATCTGCGTCTAGGGCTGAACAAAACAGTCCTCTTCTTTTTCTTGTCCTTCTTCAAAAGCAGAGCCTTCAGGTCTTGTTGCCCCTGGGTCAAATTCATGATCAGCTCTTGGAACTGGGCGTTCTGAGCCTGGAGGTCCTTGATAGTCTGCTCGGCTGATGATTCAGGATTCATGGCGATCGGCTGAAATAAACAGCGAGGAAGGGTAAGCAACCTGTCAAGGGATACCTGCAATGCAATGAGATGTATGACATGCATGTAATGTTTTCAAGGACCTCGCAGGGTAAACAGAGAAACTTGTTAGAGTTGGAAACTGGCAACTTGATTGAAGGAACTTCCTGCTGTAGAGAGCCCTTCTTCAAGGGTCAAAGGCTCACCATATCCAGTGGGTCATAGCCCCTGACACCCTTGGCTAGAGGAAAATAAATCCTCTTTGCCCCTGGCTAGACAGTTGGTTCATCCTGACCTGCATCACAAGCCCTTGAGATCCTTGAAATTGGGTTAGGATGTATGCAATGGTATGATGTCATGCTATGCATGGGGTGATGTAGGTAAACCCTGTTATGAGTCCCAATTAAGGACTATAAACAAACCCTGCAAGAAATTCAGTATACTTTGTTATGAGTCCCAATTAAGGACTATAAACAAAACCTGCAAGATATCTAGTAAACCCTGTTATGAGTCCTAGTTAAGGACTATAAACAAAACCTGCAAGTGGTTAGTACACCCTGTTATAAGTCCCAATTAAGGACTATGAACAAAACCTGCAAGACATCAAGGGTCAGATAACAAGCATGCAAGTAGTCAAGTACGAAGGCACGCAAGTCACACAAGAGAAACCCTTAGGGTTTAGGCCAGCATGGGGTCTAGGTATTACCCTCTTGAAGTTGGTGGGTTCAACCTGTCCTATTAGAAGTAACCGGGTTCTAAGGGTCCCAATATCACCGGACTGCTTTCATTGTTCATCGTTTCGATTTAGCCACTGAACTGGCGACCGAAATATTCCAGGAAAGCAACCCTCAATTGAGCGTAGTATCGAGTATCAACCAACCTCGGACTGCACCAAAGTCAGTTATCTCACTACCCTAAAGAGGCCAAGATAGTTCAATTAAGGTTCCTAAGGTCTGTTGATGCTTCACGACACCACGCGGAGGCCCCGTACTCTCCTTGACTGAACTCAAGGGTTACCGGTACACACCAAAGTGCCACATCAACGTAGCAGACTGTTTCAACCATGTCGGTATACCCCGCACAGTTCCCTCACAGCCTTGTTGCTACTTTCTAAGAAAGGTATCCCCAGATCCGGGTTTAGGATCTATAGAACTCCCATGCAACCCACAATTTAAAGCACACAAGGAAAACAATTGAAAACATAGTTATAAGCTAGCCCTAAGGTACACCTCACTTTAAGGGTTCCCCAGCAGAGTCGCCAGTTCTGTGATTGGTGGATCTGGAACTGACTGTTTAACGCTGGTTCGCGAAATGTCGCGGAAGCAAGAGTCGCCACCGTCTTTTATTTTCTCCAAATGGAAAGGACAAAAGCACAGAAAAATTCCTTAAAGAGATTGCTCTCGGTTCAGGAGGTAAGTTATAGAAAGGGAAGGTGTTAGCACCCTTTCTATCCATGGTTATCCATGGGCTCTTAGATACTTGCTCATTTGTGTTTTCAAAAGTGGTTTGTTTGCTTTTCAACTGTGGGTTTTAAAAAGTTTCTTTGAAAAATTTCAGTTCGACTCGTGCGTCAGAGCGTTTGAAAAATTGTTTTGAAAGCTTTTGAAAAGTGTTGGTGTGAAAAGATTTTTGTTCGTTTTGAAGAGAGCAAGTATCTACGAGAACCTACCTACCCTAAGGAATTCGTCTGTGTAAATGTCCTTTAAAGTAGCGCCATCCCACCATTGAGAGGTAGGTAGCACCACCGTTGGAGGTGTTCGGGTCAATTCGAGGTTCGGGACATGGTGATCACCAGAGCAATGGGAAGACACCTTAGAAGCTACCCTCATGCCAGGTTCCCGGATCATGAGGACTTACTAAGACATCCTCTACTCGACGATCACCTTTCGAAAGGCAACAATGAGGCGTACCCTAGGGGTGGTGTGTGCGATTCGTGTGTCGTTTTCATTTGATATTTGTCTTGTCATGTTCATTGTGATCTACGCTTGATTTTAATTAGGGCCATTCATTCTTGCATGCTTTTTAACAGTTATAAAGTTTGCGGGAAAATAAATCTAAGGCTATTACAAAGGCGCGGGTCCACATCGCCAAAATTAAACCGGACCCGATTTAGCGGAAAATAAATAAAGCAATAAAGTGCGAGAAATAAAATGGTTACATCGCTTTGGGAGAATTACACAATTATAATAAACGACATAAAATAAATGCGCGAAATTAAATAAATTATGAACATGGGCGTTGGACCCTTTCGCAAAAAAAATTAAAGTTAACGAGGAATTAAGATTAAAAATTAAAAGAACATGCTTTTTTTGGTATTTTATGTTTTTGAAGATTTAAAAGAAAAAAGACTTTTATTGAAATTAAAATAAAACGCTAAACCCTAGTTCTAATGTTTTTTAAGTTTATTGTAAAAAATATTAAGTTTTAACCTAATTTAAATCTAAGTTAATTTACATGAAAAATTTAATTTATGAAAATAAATAAAATAAATATTATTATTGTAAAAAAAGAAATTAAAAGGAATGAAATTAACAATTAAACCTAAATTCTACATATTTTTGGATTTTTATTAAAAAGAATTAAAATTGTAACCTTAATTAAAACTACATTTATTTACATGCTAATTTATTTAGAAAAAATAATTAAATAAAAATATTTATTATTTCTGGTCTTTTCTGATTTTTATAATGTTTTTTTGTATTTTTCTAAAAAAGGATAATTAATTAAATTAGAAAAGAAAATAACAATTAAAAATAAAATAGAATAAAAAACAAACCAGGGGGGGTAGCCCCAAATTAGAGGTGCAGGCCTTAGGATGCTGGCCCAATTAACTTTGAACTTGTTGACTTTTCTGGATCATGTATGATGCGTGGACTCACGCTCATGGTGTACACCAATCTTCAGCCTTGGATGGGAATCTCCTGGACACGTGGGCATCTGGATGATGGTGGTACATGATATGCTTCAACGTTGTGCCTGCATAGGAATGAGTATAGAAAAATAATGTGGAAATTGTATAGACCTGGGGTTCGAACCCAGGTCATGAACATAGCAAACGCATCCACCTGCCACTGAACCACTTTGACTTCTTTTAATATATAATAACAATTAATCAATATAAAGGAAAAGCAAAGCTAGTGGGCACCAACGCGCCAATTTTTGAACTGACGAATCACAGCGTGCCATGTACTCATCTTCCTCGCGTGCCTGAAATATAAAACACAGAGGCAACGGTTTCAACGCGTTGTGTTAGGCATGTTTATGAAAAATAGCGACTAGCGCTGTGACATCAATAAATTGATCGCGAGGGTCCATATCTCCTCGTCTTGATGAGCTGGTTTGAATGGCATAAGTCTCATGGGCTAATTTTTCCTTATCGCTAAAGCCCCAATTTTACAGTCCTGCAAAACCTAGAAATCGCGCATGGTGGAATTTGATATACATGATAATAACGCGATTAAACATGATGGTTAGCTCACAAACTTCATCAGGAACATGAATATATAAACAAAATTCACAAATAACGCGTATAATAGAATGTATGATTATGCCATTTGTTTGATACAGTTGCGGTTCTAGGTACCAATTTCTTACGCTTTTGTGGTTGATATTGATTGGAATGTGTTCTATGTCACCCAAGGAAGCTAATGGGATCAGTATTACGCCTTGAATCCACCTCCAACCTTGAAATCAGTTTTGAGTTTTTTAAGCAATTTCTCAAGTTTGTATATTGGCCTTCTGCGCAGCTTTCAGTCCTCTTGCTTTAGGTTTTGATTCAAGCATATGTAGTGAATAATTTAGGTCAACAAAACTGGCCAAAATCTCTTGCATTCAAGGATTCCAATATTTGATTTTCCTTAAGGATCTTCCATATCTTTTCATGTGTATTTTGTGCAAATCATATCCCAATGCTCCAAATCTTTCCAAATTGGCTTAGGCACGAATTATTGAGCCTAAAATGTGTACAAAAAGATTCATTAGGTCAAGTTAGACATTTTCTATATATTTAAATAATTTAAATGAATTAATACTAATATAAATTCAAATAAATAAATAAAAAATGAGAAAATACTTCCCTTTGGGCCCAATGGTCGTGCATAGGCTTGGAATGATGAATCATGGAAGAAAAGTAGGCCCATTGGCAATTTTAGACCATTTGAATCAAAGTTGACTTTTCAAAATTCCCAAAAATATCCCAACTTCCACAAGGCATAACTTGCTCAATTTTTAAGCTTTTCACATGTTCTTGGACATTTTGGAAAGGTCTTTGAGTCCTTTAACCAATGCCTTTGGTCCCATGTCATTTTGATTTACCAATCTCAAGTTATGGCCTTTGACTTAAAGTCCCTTTTTGTTGACTTTTGAAAATGACCTATAATGTTGAAATTGATAACTTTTTGTGAGAGCATTTCTTGGACTTGGAATATGAAGATGATTTGTAGGAAATGTCTTTCTCTTCAAAATGAGCTTTGGATGGAAATTTTCTGATAATCCATGTGAAAGTTATGCCTTGGTCAATTTCAGTTGACCTTTTCAGCTGTCCAAATATAGTAACTTTTGCATCTTGATGATTTTCTGAGCCAAATTTTGAGAATCATGATCAAGCATTGATCAAATGATGTTTATGGCTTCAAAATGATATGTTGACCAAAAATTTGAACTTTTGACTGTCAAATGACCATTTTGCCCCTACAGTTGACTGTAGTGCAATTTAGGGTTTTGACTGTGCAATTTTGAGCTGAATGCCTTGAAACTTGATATGAGGATACTTAACCATCTTTGTAGGCATATGAGACTTGATTGGGCCTTTGAAAACTTCCTTTTCTTGATCAGAATCCAAACCCTAGTTTTGACTGTATGGGAGACTGTTGTACTGCACAACCCTTGGGGAATTTTGTGACTTGACTTGGCAATTTTCTTGAAGAATATGGGAGGGCAAATTTTGGGGTGCAACAGTTGCCCCTGTTCAATCTTCTTAGACCTGAGGATGCAGATTGGCTGACGTGCCTTTCGTAATCCGAGGGTAGAAGATGATTGGACACTAGAGTGCCCAGAAATTTGCGCTCACATAGTGGCAGTGATGATGGGGGAATGGGCTTATAGATGCCATTTGGTGATTGCTGGATAGGGTGATGGGCTTATAGATGCCATCTGGACATTGATCGCGTAGGAGATTCTTTAGCTAGAACCTGCATACCTGCAAAAGAAAAAATGAGTACCTGACACGTTGCAGGAGCTGGTTTTCAGATGCTTGGTATAGATGTGTCCTGACTGGTTACAGGAGCTGAGTCTGGAGCTTCAAACGCTGATGAATGAACCAGGGATGGTTACTGCCTTAGCCTGAATGATAAGAGAACCTTGGGTGACTTTAATCTCAACAACGCTCGTTGAGAAAATCTTGATGGGAATTATTATCTTCGCAATATCGGGAAGAGAGCCATAGAAAATTATAATCTGAAAGGAATGATCACCTCACACTCATCGTCGGAGAGGGAAACATCTGAAAAGGACTTACCACCTCACACACCGTTGGAGAGGGAACCATAGGAGAATATCACCTCACACTCATCGTCGGAGAGGGAAACATCTTTAAAAAGGGATTACTACCTCACACACCGTTGGAGAGGGAACCATAGGGAGAATATCACCTCACACTCATCGTCGGAGAGGGAAACATCTGAAAAAGGGATTACTACCTCACACGCCGTCGGAGAGGGAACCATAAGAGAATATCACCTCACACTCATCGTCGGAGAGGGAAACATCTAAAAAAGGGGATTACTACCTCACACACCGTTGGAGAGGGAACCATAAGAGAATATCACCTCACACTCATCGTCGGAGAGGGAAACATCTAAAAAAGGGGATTACTACCTCACACACCGTTGGAGAGGGAAACATCTAAAAAAGGGATTACTACCTCACACACCGTTGGAGAGGGAACCATAAGAGAATATCACCTCACACTCATCGTCGGAGAGGGAAACATCTAAAAAGGACTTCTGGAAGCAGTATCAGAACGTCACCATATCTGGTTTACATCTGAAACTATATCTGGAAGGCAATCTGGAAGCAGCATCAGAACGTCACCATCTCTGGATCATATCCGAAACTATATCTAGAAGGAAATCTGGAAGCAGCATCAGAACGTCACCATCTCTGGATCATATCTGAAACTATATCGAGAAGGAATTCTGGAAGCAGTATCAGAACGTCACCATATCTGGATCATATCTGAAACTATATCTAGAAGGAAATCTGGAAGCAGCATCAGAACGTCACCATATCTGGATCATATCCGAAACTATATCTAGAAGGAAATCTGGAAGCAGCATCAGAACGTTACCATCTCTGGATCATATCCGAAACTATATCTAGAAGGAAATCTGGAAGCAGTATCGGAACGTCACCATCTCTGGATCATATCCGAAACTATATCTAGAAGGAAATCTGGAAGCAGCATCAGAACGTCACCATCTCTGGGTCATATCTGAAACTATATCTAGAAGGAATTCTGGAAGCAGCATCAGAACGTCACCATCTCTGGGTCATATCTGAAACTATATCTAGAAGGAATTCTGGAAGCAGCATCAGAACGTCACCATATCTGGATCATATCTGAAACTATATCAAGAATGAATTGCGATTAGTTGATAGTAGTCATTTTTGTATTGATCTTTTTCCTGAAAAGGTAGAACATAATTGTATGCCAAATCATGATGCATGAACTGTATGTCTTCAAAATCAATGAGATTCGTGTAATATGATGCATATGTATGCTATAATGATGTATGTGACGTTTTATGAATGTATGTTTGTCTAAGAAAATAAATCCTTGACGGGTGCCGGGAAGTCGTATCCTGGGCTGATGTTGCAGAATAGTTGCAAGAATTCCAATAGACGAAGATAACTCCGTTGGGGAATAAACTTGGCGAATGGAGGCTTCTGCGGGGAGAAAAATATATTCTAGCGACCATGCTGGGAAGAAATACTCTGGGGAGATGCTTTTGCTGAATTGTTGAGGATGACTCGCTGAGGATACCTTGCTGTATTGGAAGTATGAATGGACTTCGCTGGGGATAAGAAGATTCTGTCGAAGACGCTCTTTCCGTGGCTTTTGGCTGAGGATAACCCAGTTATATCCTGTTAAGGAAATAACTCTTTAAATAAAGCCGGGTGACGCGTTCGTGCTCTGCGAGGGGATAAGTTTACTGCTTGGGGAGATGAATTCCAAGTTTCCTGGGGAGACTGGATTGGACTCTCTGGGGGAGTTTTGATCTGTGGGGAAAGTGATTCCTTTACGGAACCTACCCTGATACCTTGAAGGATAGAACAATTGGACTACTCAGACAACCCTTTATTGCCCCTGTTTCTATAGGAGATGAAGACATGTGAGGTACTGATAGTTGTTGAGGGTCAAACCTTCTTCTGGTAGGCAAGTGACAAGATGACAGGACATAGTCGTACGCTTTTGATCCCTAAATTTTGCCTGGACCGCCCTGTCGGGTTTTCAGTCCATCGGGATACCCATTTTTGCCCAAGCCGCCTTTTCAGGTTTTCGACTTGCCGGGTGTACAGATTTTTTTCATTTCATCCCTTCATTTTGCCCGAACCCTTTTGGTTCGCCGGGAAGCCCTTATTTTTGCCTAGGTATGTCGACCTAGCGGGTCTTTGATTTTGCGTAGTATCTTTCGACTGTGTCCACGCTCTTAGAATGCAGGGAGGTGTCCCTGGCTGCTTGTGTTTTGTCATGCCACCAGAAGATTTCTGACCAGGCCAGATTTATTGTTGAAATGCCCCAGGTGATTCATGCGGAGATTTGCCCCAGGCTATTTGGCCTTTTAGAGATTCTCCGAATCTTGATTAGATTGCCCCAGATGATGGCTAATTGTCATGCCATGCCCCTTGATTGGAAATGTTTTCGTTCACTAGGTATTCATCATGCGAATTTCCCTGCTGTTCAAACAAATTGTCATATGCAAACAATGTTATATCAAAAATGCAAAGCTTATGTCTGTCATGAAGATTTTGAAAATGCATTCTTTTTCATAAAACAAATGAATGTTTGTAAAACATGATGTCAACTCTGTATTTACCGCAGGCCTTAAGGAGTCAGGATACCTTTCGTAACAGTATGCTTTCGAACCAACCCATGCTTCTGCTAGGACTTTTAAGGGTTATAATGTGGCCTGGTTCACGGTTTAAGAAACAAAGGATAAAGGCTCAAATTATTTGTACCCACCCGCTCTTCGTGATGTTCTCCAAACCTAAACTCAGTTGATCGTGCGTTAGACCTTGCTTGAGTCTTTGCTTTGATGTTCCAATAATGGTTCAGATGTTGAACGTTTATTTGAGTAGGCAGTCATCTCCTTTTTTGCTGAGGGTTTGTAAGACCTCTTTCTTGATTTTTGTTATCCCTATTTTTTGCCTGAACTGTTTCCTTTTTGGAATTACAGTCAGCGGGATGCCCCAGTTTCATAAGTCCCCTTTGTAGGTTTAGACTTTTTTGGGCTTTTCATTTATGAAATTTTTTTGATAATGACTGCCTGTCCTTTTGATTGTTCTGAACCATCACTGTCTTTGTTCGTTTGGTAAAGATCTCTTCGGTGCCATTCGTCATGCACTTGGATCAACTGAGGAGACTACCCTGCCCCGGGTTATGATTAAGGGTTTAATTTTCGAAAATAAAAGCTCCTACTTCTTTGGCTCAGAGGGGTTGACGAGGGATTATCTTCCTTATTACTCCAGTGTTTAGGGATTTGAAACAATGCCTGTACCTCATCAGCGGGGTCTGTTCAAAAGCATACTGTAAAGATCGTGGTATCGTTTTCGTCATCCTCCCTCAAGAGGCTCAGAGTTATTAACCGAGAGTTGACATCAGAAAAAATATGAAAAGAATATAACAAAAATAATTGTATTAATTCCCCAAAACAGACATATGCGATGCATTGATAGAATAAAAGAGTTTGCTATGACATTAATTGTTTGTATAAGCAAAGAAAAATACAACTCAAAAATTCAAATAAACAAAAGGTCTTCAATGATTGGGCAACGGAGCAGTGATTATGTTCGGAGTCTCAGACACTTCAAACTGAATCTCCCCGGCGTCGATCATGTCTTGAATTTTGTTCTTGAGAGGCCAGCAGTTGTCTGTAGTATGCCCCGGGCTATCTGAATGATATGCGCACCTATCGTTGGGATGATAGTTGGGTGCAGAAGTGTTCGGATTCCGAAGAGGAGCCCTTAAGGTGATCAGCCCTGCCTTCAACATTTGTTGCAGTGCTTGATCCAGCGACATGTTGAGTTTGGTATACTGTCGTTTCTCCTTGCGCTGCTGCCCCTGTCCTTGTTGAGCAGGTCCGGGATTGGAGATTTGGATTGCCCCTGCCTCATGACGGCTCTTTTTACCGTGCACGGCATTGGATTCTTTCTTTCCATGATGAGGCTTTTTATCAGCAGGTGCAGCCTCTTGAATTTTCCCAGACCGGATACCAGCTTCTATTCGCTCTCCAGTCAAGATAAGATCTGTGAATCCAGCAGATGAATTCCCAATCAGGTGGTTATAAAATGGACCAGACAAGGTCCCCAAGAACATGTCCACAAGTTCCCGATCAGTCAGAGGTGGTTGTACCCTTCCAGCAAGATCCCTCCATTTCTGCGCATATTCTTTAAAGCCTTCACTTGATCCTAACGACATACCCTGGAGTTGGGTACGCGTAGGGGCAAGGTCGGCATTATATTGATACTTCTTATAGAAAGCAGTAGCCAACTCCTCCCAGTTACGAACTTTGGTCCCATCCAGCTGATAGAACCATTCGAGATGAGTCCCTGAAAGACTCTCCTGGAAGAAGTGGATCCATAAATTCTTGTCCACCGTATATGGCTGAATCTTCCGAACATAGGACCTTAAATGCAGCTTGGGACAAGACGCCCCGTCATACTTAGTAAAGGATGGTGCTTTGAACTTCCGAGGAATAACCACACCAGTTGACAAACCCAGATCTCCGAAATCTAGCCCAGGTACCTGTTGAACCTCCATAACCTTCAACCTATCCTCCAACTGTTTGTACTTGTCCTCAGCCGGAGGGTACTGTTCATCGTCGAAATCTGTTTCATTGTCAGAGACCACTGGACTGGGCACCTCCCTCTCATGGTGACTGCTTTCCCTCACAGATGGGGTAGTCCTCTCAGTTTCAGTCTGCGGTGTATTCCCAGATCTGCGTCTAGGGCTGAACAAAACAGTCCTCTTCTTTTTCTTGTCCTTCTTCAAAAGCAGAGCCTTCAGGTCTTGTTGCCCCTGGGTCAAATTCATGATCAGCTCTTGGAACTGGGCGTTCTGAGCCTGGAGGTCCTTGATAGTCTGCTCGGCTGATGATTCAGGATTCATGGCGATCGGCTGAAATAAACAGCGAGGAAGGGTAAGCAACCTGTCAAGGGATACCTGCAATGCAATGAGATGTATGACATGCATGTAATGTTTTCAAGGACCTCGCAGGGTAAACAGAGAAACTTGTTAGAGTTGGAAACTGGCAACTTGATTGAAGGAACTTCCTGCTGTAGAGAGCCCTTCTTCAAGGGTCAAAGGCTCACCATATCCAGTGGGTCATAGCCCCTGACACCCTTGGCTAGAGGAAAATAAATCCTCTTTGCCCCTGGCTAGACAGTTGGTTCATCCTGACCTGCATCACAAGCCCTTGAGATCCTTGAAATTGGGTTAGGATGTATGCAATGGTATGATGTCATGCTATGCATGGGGTGATGTAGGTAAACCCTGTTATGAGTCCCAATTAAGGACTATAAACAAACCCTGCAAGAAATTCAGTATACTTTGTTATGAGTCCCAATTAAGGACTATAAACAAAACCTGCAAGATATCTAGTAAACCCTGTTATGAGTCCTAGTTAAGGACTATAAACAAAACCTGCAAGTGGTTAGTACACCCTGTTATAAGTCCCAATTAAGGACTATGAACAAAACCTGCAAGACATCAAGGGTCAGATAACAAGCATGCAAGTAGTCAAGTACGAAGGCACGCAAGTCACACAAGAGAAACCCTTAGGGTTTAGGCCAGCATGGGGTCTAGGTATTACCCTCTTGAAGTTGGTGGGTTCAACCTGTCCTATTAGAAGTAACCGGGTTCTAAGGGTCCCAATATCACCGGACTGCTTTCATTGTTCATCGTTTCGATTTAGCCACTGAACTGGCGACCGAAATATTCCAGGAAAGCAACCCTCAATTGAGCGTAGTATCGAGTATCAACCAACCTCGGACTGCACCAAAGTCAGTTATCTCACTACCCTAAAGAGGCCAAGATAGTTCAATTAAGGTTCCTAAGGTCTGTTGATGCTTCACGACACCACGCGGAGGCCCCGTACTCTCCTTGACTGAACTCAAGGGTTACCGGTACACACCAAAGTGCCACATCAACGTAGCAGACTGTTTCAACCATGTCGGTATACCCCGCACAGTTCCCTCACAGCCTTGTTGCTACTTTCTAAGAAAGGTATCCCCAGATCCGGGTTTAGGATCTATAGAACTCCCATGCAACCCACAATTTAAAGCACACAAGGAAAACAATTGAAAACATAGTTATAAGCTAGCCCTAAGGTACACCTCACTTTAAGGGTTCCCCAGCAGAGTCGCCAGTTCTGTGATTGGTGGATCTGGAACTGACTGTTTAACGCTGGTTCGCGAAATGTCGCGGAAGCAAGAGTCGCCACCGTCTTTTATTTTCTCCAAATGGAAAGGACAAAAGCACAGAAAAATTCCTTAAAGAGATTGCTCTCGGTTCAGGAGGTAAGTTATAGAAAGGGAAGGTGTTAGCACCCTTTCTATCCATGGTTATCCATGGGCTCTTAGATACTTGCTCATTTGTGTTTTCAAAAGTGGTTTGTTTGCTTTTCAACTGTGGGTTTTAAAAAGTTTCTTTGAAAAATTTCAGTTCGACTCGTGCGTCAGAGCGTTTGAAAAATTGTTTTGAAAGCTTTTGAAAAGTGTTGGTGTGAAAAGATTTTTGTTCGTTTTGAAGAGAGCAAGTATCTACGAGAACCTACCTACCCTAAGGAATTCGTCTGTGTAAATGTCCTTTAAAGTAGCGCCATCCCACCATTGAGAGGTAGGTAGCACCACCGTTGGAGGTGTTCGGGTCAATTCGAGGTTCGGGACATGGTGATCACCAGAGCAATGGGAAGACACCTTAGAAGCTACCCTCATGCCAGGTTCCCGGATCATGAGGACTTACTAAGACATCCTCTACTCGACGATCACCTTTCGAAAGGCAACAATGAGGCGTACCCTAGGGGTGGTGTGTGCGATTCGTGTGTCGTTTTCATTTGATATTTGTCTTGTCATGTTCATTGTGATCTACGCTTGATTTTAATTAGGGCCATTCATTCTTGCATGCTTTTTAACAGTTATAAAGTTTGCGGGAAAATAAATCTAAGGCTATTACAAAGGCGCGGGTCCACATCGCCAAAATTAAACCGGACCCGATTTAGCGGAAAATAAATAAAGCAATAAAGTGCGAGAAATAAAATGGTTACATCGCTTTGGGAGAATTACACAATTATAATAAACGACATAAAATAAATGCGCGAAATTAAATAAATTATGAACATGGGCGTTGGACCCTTTCGCAAAAAAAATTAAAGTTAACGAGGAATTAAGATTAAAAATTAAAAGAACATGCTTTTTTTGGTATTTTATGTTTTTGAAGATTTAAAAGAAAAAAGACTTTTATTGAAATTAAAATAAAACGCTAAACCCTAGTTCTAATGTTTTTTAAGTTTATTGTAAAAAATATTAAGTTTTAACCTAATTTAAATCTAAGTTAATTTACATGAAAAATTTAATTTATGAAAATAAATAAAATAAATATTATTATTGTAAAAAAAGAAATTAAAAGGAATGAAATTAACAATTAAACCTAAATTCTACATATTTTTGGATTTTTATTAAAAAGAATTAAAATTGTAACCTTAATTAAAACTACATTTATTTACATGCTAATTTATTTAGAAAAAATAATTAAATAAAAATATTTATTATTTCTGGTCTTTTCTGATTTTTATAATGTTTTTTTGTATTTTTCTAAAAAAGGATAATTAATTAAATTAGAAAAGAAAATAACAATTAAAAATAAAATAGAATAAAAAACAAACCAGGGGGGGTAGCCCCAAATTAGAGGTGCAGGCCTTAGGATGCTGGCCCAATTAACTTTGAACTTGTTGACTTTTCTGGATCATGTATGATGCGTGGACTCACGCTCATGGTGTACACCAATCTTCAGCCTTGGATGGGAATCTCCTGGACACGTGGGCATCTGGATGATGGTGGTACATGATATGCTTCAACGTTGTGCCTGCATAGGAATGAGTATAGAAAAATAATGTGGAAATTGTATAGACCTGGGGTTCGAACCCAGGTCATGAACATAGCAAACGCATCCACCTGCCACTGAACCACTTTGACTTCTTTTAATATATAATAACAATTAATCAATATAAAGGAAAAGCAAAGCTAGTGGGCACCAACGCGCCAATTTTTGAACTGACGAATCACAGCGTGCCATGTACTCATCTTCCTCGCGTGCCTGAAATATAAAACACAGAGGCAACGGTTTCAACGCGTTGTGTTAGGCATGTTTATGAAAAATAGCGACTAGCGCTGTGACATCAATAAATTGATCGCGAGGGTCCATATCTCCTCGTCTTGATGAGCTGGTTTGAATGGCATAAGTCTCATGGGCTAATTTTTCCTTATCGCTAAAGCCCCAATTTTACAGTCCTGCAAAACCTAGAAATCGCGCATGGTGGAATTTGATATACATGATAATAACGCGATTAAACATGATGGTTAGCTCACAAACTTCATCAGGAACATGAATATATAAACAAAATTCACAAATAACGCGTATAATAGAATGTATGATTATGCCATTTGTTTGATACAGTTGCGGTTCTAGGTACCAATTTCTTACGCTTTTGTGGTTGATATTGATTGGAATGTGTTCTATGTCACCCAAGGAAGCTAATGGGATCAGTATTACGCCTTGAATCCACCTCCAACCTTGAAATCAGTTTTGAGTTTTTTAAGCAATTTCTCAAGTTTGTATATTGGCCTTCTGCGCAGCTTTCAGTCCTCTTGCTTTAGGTTTTGATTCAAGCATATGTAGTGAATAATTTAGGTCAACAAAACTGGCCAAAATCTCTTGCATTCAAGGATTCCAATATTTGATTTTCCTTAAGGATCTTCCATATCTTTTCATGTGTATTTTGTGCAAATCATATCCCAATGCTCCAAATCTTTCCAAATTGGCTTAGGCACGAATTATTGAGCCTAAAATGTGTACAAAAAGATTCATTAGGTCAAGTTAGACATTTTCTATATATTTAAATAATTTAAATGAATTAATACTAATATAAATTCAAATAAATAAATAAAAAATGAGAAAATACTTCCCTTTGGGCCCAATGGTCGTGCATAGGCTTGGAATGATGAATCATGGAAGAAAAGTAGGCCCATTGGCAATTTTAGACCATTTGAATCAAAGTTGACTTTTCAAAATTCCCAAAAATATCCCAACTTCCACAAGGCATAACTTGCTCAATTTTTAAGCTTTTCACATGTTCTTGGACATTTTGGAAAGGTCTTTGAGTCCTTTAACCAATGCCTTTGGTCCCATGTCATTTTGATTTACCAATCTCAAGTTATGGCCTTTGACTTAAAGTCCCTTTTTGTTGACTTTTGAAAATGACCTATAATGTTGAAATTGATAACTTTTTGTGAGAGCATTTCTTGGACTTGGAATATGAAGATGATTTGTAGGAAATGTCTTTCTCTTCAAAATGAGCTTTGGATGGAAATTTTCTGATAATCCATGTGAAAGTTATGCCTTGGTCAATTTCAGTTGACCTTTTCAGCTGTCCAAATATAGTAACTTTTGCATCTTGATGATTTTCTGAGCCAAATTTTGAGAATCATGATCAAGCATTGATCAAATGATGTTTATGGCTTCAAAATGATATGTTGACCAAAAATTTGAACTTTTGACTGTCAAATGACCATTTTGCCCCTACAGTTGACTGTAGTGCAATTTAGGGTTTTGACTGTGCAATTTTGAGCTGAATGCCTTGAAACTTGATATGAGGATACTTAACCATCTTTGTAGGCATATGAGACTTGATTGGGCCTTTGAAAACTTCCTTTTCTTGATCAGAATCCAAACCCTAGTTTTGACTGTATGGGAGACTGTTGTACTGCACAACCCTTGGGGAATTTTGTGACTTGACTTGGCAATTTTCTTGAAGAATATGGGAGGGCAAATTTTGGGGTGCAACAAGGACCAACTCTCATATCTGCCAAGAGAAGCTTAGACAAACTTGTTGTACACTTTCCATACTCCTCAAGTGACCTAAAACACGACCAAGCCATCCCAAAAACTCCCTCATCCATCAAAACACATTTTTCTGCAAAACAGAGTCATGGGTGCAGATTGAGTTGGCCAGCAACATTCCATCGTGCGTTTTCATCCAAACCACCTCAAACACCTTCCATAACATCCATACAAGTTATTCCCAACCTTGGATACAGACTGTAACAGCCATAGCACAGTTGGCCATTTTCATTTTCCTCTCTTGCAGGTTGACTTCCATGGAGTGATTCAGCAAGATTCAAAGCATACCAAGCATTGGAATAGCATCCCTGGACCTCAAGCAAGTTGTACCAATCCTCACCTTGCACTGAAAGTACCTCCATTGTTGCACACGATTCCAAATGAACAGGTAAATCTTTGGACTTCTATCTCTCAATCTAGGAAGAGTTAGCTTTAAGTTTATGAATGAAAAATGCTCTACTCATGGCCCTGAAGCTATACATATCTTCACTTTCCATTTATATTGTATGTGCTGAGAGAATTTGGAACCTGAACATTGACAAAAACTTAGGTTAAGAATTAGGGATGGAAAAATTCTCTCTCATTTCTGAGAGTTAAGTTAAGTTTTTTATATGTATGGAATCGTGGCTTGATGCTTGACATTTTTCATGTTATAAGTTTGTGCTAAAAGTCCAGGAATCAAGATGTTTGAATCAGTGTAGGAGGCGTGCGTTTTTGACAAGTTTCTGGCCAGAGGTTGAAGACAAAGTCCTTTGGGCTGGGCTTGTCTTGTTTTTTCTGTTTACACCACATTTTCACACATGCACCCCCCTGGCCCATTTGGAGTTTTATTTGTCATTTTTAACTTTTTCTTTTTGATTCTGATTTGTTATTTTTTATTAAGGCATAAAAAATATTAAAAGTATTTTTCTCACATTTTTTGCATTTTTTTTATATTTATTTTGATTCATTTAGTTATACATATAAATAAATACATAACATCTTTCATTTAAAAAATACTAAAATTAACACCAATACATTTTATTTTCCAATTTTTATTTCATTTTATCCTTTGAAAATATTTTATGAAAATATACTTTTTTTATAAATATTAAATATTTTATCTTTGTACATATAATATATATTTAACATATAATATAAATACTTATATGTTTATTAGTATATTTAGGAATAAAAATACAAAAAATAATACATTTTTATCTTTATTAATATTTAACATCAAAAATACCTTTTTGACAAATATACTTCTTTTTATTTATTTTTGTACATAAATAATAAATATTATACATGATAAATAATTAATACCTTTTATTTAGCAAAATTAGGGTTTTGCCCTAACCATTGAAAATATTCAAAAAAAAAAATTAACCTTTTTATTCATTTTTATTTCACTTGTAAATAAATAATATACATTTACACAAAAATATTTACACATACACATTTGTTTATTCTTGTACATTATTTCCCATTTACATTTGCGCAATTCGATTTGGTTGTAAATATTAGATACCATTCTCCTATGAAGTCTCATCCCCATTTGAACATTTGTATCCCCCTTCCCATATATCGTGTTGTAATAATTTAGGACCTTTAAATTCCGCACTTTTAAAGCTTTCTAAATATGCCATGTTAGAATTAGGGTTTTGTATGCAAATCAAAAACAACAAATAGTTTGACCTAAATTCAAGATAAACAAGCATGAAAATGGACAACACTAATCACACTTGCACCCCTAGGGTACTCCACTTGTTGCCTTCAATAATGGGCCATGTTGCATGCTAGGTACCTTTGGCAAAACAAAACAAATTCAAATGATCATAGTCCCTCGATGACGCTTTCAAAATTACTTAAAAATGATCAAGTCCCTTAAAGGAAAAATTGCCCAAAGATACTTGGCACCATTGCAATCATGGTCTAAACAATGACCCGCGCTCGTCCCGTTCACATCCTAACACAAGATTGTCCACCAAATACAATGGTGGAACAAAATTGTTAAAAGGTTTAAAACATAGCAAAGATCTTTGAGGAATTTAGGGTAGATAGCTCTTGGTTACTTGCCAACTTGCAAAACAAAAACACTTGCCTATTTTTCAAAACCACAATCCAGAATACACTTTCAAAAACATCGAAAACTTTTTTAAAAGACATACACCTTTGTAAACATCCAAACATGGGTCATTACAAAGGTTGCCACCATATTGGCCTCTTTTCAAAATATTTTCAAAACCCACACACAAAGCACCATTTCAAACAATTGAAAATCAAGGCAAGATGATCTAAGCAAGTAACTAAGAGCCCATGGATAACCATGGATAGAAATGGTGCTAATGCCTTCCCTTTCTATAATCTACTCCCCGAACCCAAGAAAACATCTCAAAGGTTTTTGCTGTGCTTTTTAACCTTTCCTTAGGATAAAATAAAAAGTCGGTGGCGAATCTTGCTCAACCGAAACATTTGCGAAAACAAACACAAAACCCAAGTCAGTTCTCCCACCGTATCACACTCTACCTAAGCATGGAGGAGTAAATCCTATGAATATGGTGGTCGGTTATCCAGGCGACTTCCGGATTTTTGATATTCATCTGGTTAGAGGAGATTTGGTTAAAATGTGTGCAGACCTCTGTGAATTTAGCTATTATACGCATGACCATTCCGGTTGTGCTATTTGCAGTACAGACGTACAGGGTTGTGATAAGATAAAGGCTGATTTGTAGGAGATGATGGATGAGGGCCTCATCCACATAATCAGGCCTAAGGCAGAGTATGAAGAGGAAGTGAACATGGTTTCTAGATGTCCTGGAGAGTTCAGAATTTTTGATGTGGAGTATATGAATGAGGATCTTGTATAATTGCATGCTACTTTCTGCCACATGGCTGGTCAGGTGGAACATCAGTATGGATCTTGCCAAATTTGCTTCCGAGACTCCCGAGGATGTTCAATTATGAGGAAAGGTGTTCAGTTATTATTGGATAATGGAACTATCAAGGTTACAGGTCAAAGGGGTGATTACCATGAAGTTGATATGATTGATTTTTGTTTGGCTGAAGAAGAGTCAGATGATGAGTATGCATCTGCAGATGATTTCTTCTCCTCGGATGAAGATTTGTTTTCCAGAGATGACTCCATGATGACTGATTGTGTTGAAGAAGGGGTAAACGTCATTGTGCCTTGTTTTGGTGCACCCGCCCATTTTAAAGTTGAGTATCATAGCAAGCCGGCTATTACCCCATTGGTGATTAGTTTGCTGGGTCTTGTCCCCTACAAGTCAGATAAGGTTGTACCCTACAAATATAACGCTACAATCTTAGAGAATGGTATGGAAGTTCCCATCCAGCCAATGCCTGATGTTGTAAATATTGTTGAGACTAGCAGAGTGACCAGCAACGGTCGTGTATTTGCACCAGTTTTTCGTGGAGATGTTAGTGTTGGAAAGAAAATTTCTGAGAATGTTGAATCTAAGAAGGTTACGGGTGAATCTAGTGGAGCTACGTTAGAGAAAGAAGTGGATGATATTTTGAAGATAATCAAGATGAGTGACTACAGAATTGTAGATTAGCTACTGCTGACTCCTTCAAAAATATCTATCTTGGCTTTATTAATGAACTCCTCTTCCCACAGAGAATCTTTGATGAGGGTATTGGACCAAGCTTTCGTGGAAAGTGACATTCCTATAGACCAATTAAGCAGTGTAGTAGGGAACATTACGTCATGTAATAACCTGAGTTTCTGCGACGATGAATTGCCAGATGAAGGAAGGAATCACAACCTGGCCCTCCACATCTCTATGAACTGCAAGAATGATTCACTATCCAATGTGCTGATTGATAATGGGTCTGCATTGAACATTATACCGAGGAGAACGCTTATGAAATTGAAATATCAAGGAACTCCCATGCGCCCAAGTGGCATTATTTTGAAAGTGTTTGATGGATCAAGGAAATCTGTTATTGGTGAAGTGGACTTGCCTATTCATATAGGCCCACATTTATTTCAGATTACTTTCCAGGTCATGAATGTTGTACCCGCTTATAGCTGCTTGCTGGGATGGCTGTGGATACATGAGGCAGGGGCCGTCACTTCGACTTTACACCAAAAGCTTAAGTTTATATGTGAAGGAAAAGTGGTGATTATAATTGGAGAGCATGCATTATTAATATCTCATTTGTCCTCTTTCAGCATTGTGGAGGTGGATGAAGCTGTTGTTGGAACCCAGTTCCAAGCTTTGTCCATTGACAACATAAGGGGAAATGAGAATTCCATGGCTTCGCTTAAGGATGTGCAACAAGTTGTGCGCGAGGGTCATAGCGAGGTATGGGGACAGATTATGGATCCACCTGTAAACAAGAACAGAGTTGGCTTGGGGTTCTCTTTGAAGAATGACAAAGGTAAGAGCATGAAGCTTAAGTCTGCTGTAGGAAAGTATCAAGACATCTTCCGTAGCTGGGGTTATCTTCATCCAACTGTTTCCGAGATTAATGCCATGGTAGAAGATGAAGCAGAGTCGGAAATGCCAAATTATGTGACGCACGGAGTTAGGGTTTAGAACTGGATCACTGTTGTACCCCAAAATTTTCCCTCCCATATTTCTCAACACATGGCAAGTGAGGTCCCCAAATTGCTCAAGAAAGTTCAAGAATTGACAAAACAAATTCTCTCCTAAGGCAGTATACCTCAAATTAGGGTTTCCATCTTCATCAAGATGTGTGAAACAAAAGGGTCCCAAATTCTCACCATTGTCCTAATATGTTCTCAAGATCATCCATGTCAAGTTTCAAGCCTTGCAGAAGAAGTTTGCTCAGTCAATTGCTCAAATGCCTAAAAATCCACTATACTAGGTCAAAAGTCAATTGTGGCCCACATACAGTCAAACTTCAAGATTTTTGGTCAACATCTTCATTTTGAATTATTATCCATCATTTTATCAAGGTTTGATCATGATTCCTCAAGGATTGCTCACAATTCATCAAAACCCAAAAGTTGCTAAATTAGGGTTTTATAGGAAAAGTCAACTCAACTTTGACCAAGCATAACTTTCTCATACTTTATGAGAAATGACCCATACAAAGCTCATTTTTAAGAGGATGAAATTCCCTACGATTCATGTTCAGCTCCCAAGTCCAGAATATGCACTCACAAAAAGATATGAATTTGGACATTATAGGTCATTTTGAAAAGTCAACAAAAACACCTTTTGGGTCAAAGATTCATACATGAACATGGAAGAATCAATTGAGATGAGACCAAAATTTTTGTTTAGAGGACATCCTAAGCTTTCTAAAAAGTCCTAGAACACCTCTCTAGGGTTAAAATTGAGAGAGTTATGCATTGGCCAAGTTGACTATTTTTGCAATATTGCCAAAAGCCAAATGTGCTCAAATTTGCATTTTTTGCTAAATGGGCCCAACTTTTTATGCTTGCACGTCAATTATAACGTGGTCCACGACTCAAATGTTCACTCACCCATTATGTGCTTCATTTTTCAATTTATTTTGATTTTTCATTAATTAAAAAGTGAATTAAATCAAATAAATGATGAAAATTAACAAAGATATGATTTGGTTTGTTTTTTTGACAGATTGGCAATCAAGATATGCTGAGTAAACAAGATCAAATCGCATCAAGGACAATTGGTACAAGAAAGGCATGTTTTGGCTCAAAATAGCAACATATCATATATCTTGTAAATCAAATCAAATCTTGGATAAATGCAAAGATTTAGTCCAAGTTTGTTATCCTAATTCACTCTAGGTTATATAATGAGCAATTCCAGATCAAAAAACAAGGGTTAGAGATCGTGAGAGGCATAAAACAAAACTCAAAAAAAGTTAGCAAAAGTGTGATTCAGTTTTCAGGTTAGGGGACGATTCAGAGCAATTTAAGGCCAGCAATCTATTCCAGGACATCCCAGGGAGCTATTCCACCTATCCTCAGGCTTCAAAACGCCAGAAATCGTGCCCACTATCAACCACAATTTGCCCAAAAACTCGATTCTAATTTCCTTTATTTTGACAGCATTATCATTTTTTGATTATACATTCTTGTTCATTACCTTGTTTGCAAGCTATTGGCGTCATTTAATTGCATTTACAGCGTAGGAATCACAATATGCCATTGCTAGGGTTTACAAGTTCGTTTTAGGGGTTTTCAATGCAGGAAAAATTGGGCCTTGAATCAGGTACCATGATGCTCGTGAGGATGAGACGAGTTGATTGGTACCATTATATTTCATTTACGTTGCTTGTATGTAATTTTTGAATGGAATAGGGTTATAGTTACGCACACATGTCCGTAGGTAAAAGTATTTTGCCTAAAGCAACGGTCCAAGGAAGAAGATGATGTGTGGCAGCCTATGAATGGTAAATTTGAATTTTGCGCGCAATTTTCTGAATATATTGTTTGTTTTACTTATCATGCTTTGTTTCTATTATATGAACAAGATAACATGGTAGCGCAGCTGGCAGGGCATCACTGGAGGCGAGCATAAGGACCTGGGTTCGATCCCCAGGTCCTAGCGTTTAATTTATTTTATTTTCATTCAATAGATCCAATGCATTGCACTATCCAGCGACTACCATGCCCCATCAACATCCGTCCATGTGATATAGCGTATCATCAGATCCCACGCCTCTCCAATGAAGGACCATGGTGTACCACAAAGTCAACACCATACCAGATCGATCGCTGACCAGGCTTGATGCTTAATTGGCCTTACAAAATTCAGATTTTGCACCCCCTATCCAGCCAACATCACAAGCCCATTTCTCAATTTTTTTCTCTTCTTATTATTTTATTTTGCTTTATTTTTAATTCTTTAATTATTTTATATTTTAAAATCAGTTTTAATTAAATCATAAAAAATCAAGAAAAGTCATAAAAATTAGATTTAGTTGTTTTCTTATTAAATTAATTTTTTGTTAATTAATTAGATTAATATTTAATTTAGGGTAACTTTAACTTATTTTTATAATTAAAATCAATTAGAAAAAACTAGGTTTAAATTCTTGATTTAATTACTTTCTTCTTTTAAATAAAAATACAAAAATATGTTAACTTAATTATTTTTCTTAATTAAAGTTAATTAGTAATTAGGTTTTTTTTTTAATTCAATTATTACTTATTTTCTTAAATAACAAAAACGACAAAAAATGATTTTTCTTTAATCAATTGCAAGTAGGATTAGTCAAAGGGTCAAAATCCTAATCGCCCCGCATTTAACTTACCGCCGCATTTAATTCTTTTATTATTTTTGTAACTGTTTTGAGGATGTAATAGTTTTAACTAGGGTTTTTACATATCACTTTTCCCCGATTTTTGGCTATGTAATTAATCCCCCTCCCCGAAGCCTTGTAATAGTTAGGTTTTATATTTTTGCACTTTTTAAATTTCTGCAATTATTAACTGTTAGATGAATGCTAATAGGATTGTATGGCAAGAATGTATGACAAAATTAAAATGGTTAGAAAACCCTAATGTGCAAATATAATAAACTGAAATAAATCACTCGCACATGTACACTCTTAGGGTATATTCTCACTTCGGTTGCCTTCGGTAAACGATCATTAAGCATAGGGTGTCTTAGTGGCTACCCTCCCGTCTAAAGAGATCAAATGTCCCATTTGAATGTTGCCTCGGAAACGTTGCCTCGGAAATGTTGCCTCAGAAATGTTGCCTCAAAAAAGATTTTAAGACTCTAGAGTTACTGCTAAGGTGTCCTAATATTGCTTTAGTGACCGTACGTCCCTTTCAAATTGACCCTTACAATTCCAACGACAGTGCTACCTATTTCTCAATATTAGGATAGCGCTGTCTAAAGGAAACAAGAATAGAAACGATCTTTTTTTTCGAGTATATAGATGCTAGTAGGTACTTGCTCAAATCAAAACTTTTCACACTAACACCTTACAAAACAATTTTCAAAACAAACTTCGTCACATCCTTGAGGACTAATACAAGGGTTATCACGAATTAAAACATTTTCAAAACAAAGCACACGAACACAAGCAATTTAAAAATGAGCAAGTACCTAAGAGCCCATGGAAAACCATGGATAGAAAGGGTGCTAACACCTTCCCTTTCTATAATCTACCCCCCGTACTCAAAATCTCAAAAAAGGATTTTTTTCTGTACTTTTTTCCTTTCCGGTAGGATGAAATAAAATTCGGTGGCGACTCTTGCTTACCGCGACATTTTGCAAACAAAAAACACAAAACGCAAACCATTATTAAACAGTCGGTTCTGCCACCGTATCACAGAACTAGAGACTCTGTTGGGGACCTATAAGTGGGGTATACCTTAGGATCTAGGTCATTAAAATTTATTCTCTTGATTGCTTTGTTTGCTTTATTTTTAAGGGTTCTTGTTTGGGGTTACTATAGATCCTACACCTGGATCTGGGGGCACTCATTAGGTAAGTAGCAATAGACTGTGAGGGAACTGTAAGGCGTAGACTGATACGGTTGAAGTAGTAGCTACGTTGGTGTGACACTTTGGTTGGTATCGGTATCCATTATGGTGAAACAAGGAGAATACGGGGCCGCTGCATGGTGTCGTGAAGCACTAACGAACCTTAGAACCTTAGCGAGATAGCCGGCCTCAGTGTAGAGCTGAGATCTGGTTGATACTCGATGCTACACTCATTGAGATCATACTTTCGGAATATTTCGGCTGCAAGAAAAGATTGCTTGAGCTGAAACCATGACCGATAAAGGATGGTCAGTGATATTGAGATCCTCTAGAACCCGGTTACTTTTATAGGAAAGGTTTGAAACCAACTTAACTTCAAGAGGGTATTACCTTTGACCTCATGCAAGCCTTAAACCTAAGGGCTTTGTGTGATTTGACTGTGTTTGCAATACCTGTGTTTGCTATACCTGTGGTTTATCATGACATCATGCATCATAACATGGCATTAATGCTTCATTACACTAACCATTTCAAAGACCAAGGGAATTTATCTTTGTTCTGTTTTGTAGATCATGGCTTCCGTGCGTAGAAATACTATCTAAATCAGCTTTGTGAAGATGCCTTCCCAACTCAAAGAGCTAGTATCAAGAGTTTCTGAAACTACTACTTTCATTAAGAGACACGGTCAACTTCTCAGCTTGGTTACTTCAAACCTTGATGAACAGATGATGAGCGTACTTTTTTAGTTCTTCGATCCCAAGTATCACTGCTTCACCTTTCCAGATTATCAGTTGGTACCCACATTGGAAGAATTCTCTCAGCTATTGGGCATACCCATTCTTGAATAGGTGCCCTTCACAGGTATAGAAGAAGTTCATAAGCTAGAAGTCATTTCCTCAGCTTTGCTTTTGAAACGGGCCGACGTGGTATCTAATTGGGAAACTCGAAGAAGAGTGGGGGGTTTTCTGGCTAAATTTCTGATAGACAAGGCTCGACTATTTTGGGATGATATGGATTTTCAGGATTTTGAGGAGGTCTTGGCTCTTCTTATCTATGGTTTAGTTCTCTTCCCTAATCCAGACTCCTTCATAGATGTGAATGCTATCAAGATTTTCCTTTCTCGCAACCCTGTGCATACCTTGCTTGGAGATATTTTGCACGCTCTCCATACTCGTACCATAAAGAGAAGAGGGACTCTTATGTGCTGCATGTCGTTGCTGTCGAGGTGGTTTATTTCTCACCTCCCTAAGTTTGTACCGAAGAACGAAGAAGGTTTGGGTTGGCCGCAAAGGATAATGTCACTCGCTCATACGAATATTCTTTGGTGTTCCCAAGCTATGGAAGACATTGCTATTATTGACGCTGTGGGGAGTACCCTAATGTCCCATTACTTGGTATCAGAGGGGGTATAACTTACAGTCCTTGTCTAGCTTTGCGACAATTTGGTCATGCTCAAAGGCATGGTCCCCACGAGTTACTTATTGAGGGCATTGTATTCAACTATGAGGATGATGTTAATGAGTATCGCCGGAGGTTCATACGGGCTTGGGGCATGGTAAACATATCTGACCCCAAAGAGTTGGGACCAAAGACTTCCATTCTTATGGAGTCGTACCTCCAATGGGTACAAGCTCGTTCCCAGAAGCTTATGATACCTTATGTGGCCGTATTACTAGTGATTATGGAGCCCACTACTGAAGAAGGCATTCCTTACACGGTCCTCTATCCTTACATGCCCACTGATCTTGGGGAGTTATAGAGGTCTTGGATTCAGCTGAAGAACGAGCGGGATACTTACAGGGAACAGTTCCATGATCAAGAGAGGAAGGTTTTAAATCTCACCAGGCAGCTCCAGGAAGAAAGAGTGCTCAATGATTATATCAGCACAAAGAGAAAGCGTCCATGGGACTTTTGATTGTTCTTTTCTAGTTTTAGATTTGTTTTATTTACTTATTTGTAACACCTTAAAGGCATTTTGAACCTTCAAATTTAAGCTAATAAAGTTTTCGTTTATTTTGGTTTGCAAATTTAAATTTCCCGAAGTCTTTGAAATCATTACATGCGCATCCCATTATCATACACATCATTACAGGTACCACTACATGTTTCTCATCTTCTTCGCTGTTTATTTCAGCAGAAATGTCTTCTGAGCAAACCATCAAGGATCTTCAGGCACAGAACGCCCAGTTCCAATAAATGTTCATCAGTCTGGCAAAAGGGCAGGAGGATTTGAAAGCCCTCATTCTGAAAGAAAAGAAGAAAAATAAGAAGGTTGTCGGTATTCTAAATATGGGCAGAAGGTTTGGAGAAAGGTTGAAGCAACAAACTGATTTGACCTCTTCATCCAAGGAAGGGGAAAACCAAGAAGGAGAAAAGGACCCTAGTCCTGCAATTTCTGAAAATGATACAGATTACAATGATGAGCAATATCCTCCTGCTGAGGATAAATACAAGCAGTTGGAAGATCGTCTGAGTGCCATGGAAGTTCAGAGGATACCTGGGTTGGATTTTGAAGAATTGGGTTTGGTGTCAGGAGTGGTCATCCCACAAAAGTTCAAAGCTCTGGTTTTTTCCAAGTATGATGGAGTGTCCTGCCCAAAACTCCATCTCCGCTCATATGTCAGGAAGATTCAACCCCACACCGCTGATAGAAATCTTTGGGTGCACTTCTTTCAAGATAGTCTGTTAAGAAGAATTTGCTGTTGGCCGGTTTATTTCCGGGTTGTGGTGAAGGTTGCCCCATGTGTTCGATTCTGCCTTCTGGTTGTCGTTTGTTGAAGTCAGGTGTTCAGCGCCTGATGGATAATAAAGAGATTTTGTTCGAGAACACTATGTTCCCCGTTGTTCCCATTGAATACATTGCTATTATAACCATTTCCGCCAATCCTTCCAAGGTTTCCTCGAGAAGACCTGTTAGGATTACACTTGTTCAAAGAATTGCTTCGCTGATAATCACTGTTCCTGGTCCCATCCCGTACACCTCAGACAAGGTTGTCCCATGGCATTATGGTGCTGATGTGTATTATCATGGTATTAAGCAAGATCTGAAGAATGGAGAAGCTGATACTGATGTCAGTAATATTGTCGGGACTAGTAAGGTTACCCTAAGTGGAAGGGTTTTCTCTCCGGAGATTGCTCAAAAGATCATCAAGCCTACTGTTATTCCAACTACTGCTCCAACCATCACTCCTGACATTTCTCCTGTTCCTACTCCAGTTATTACCCCTTCTACTGAGCCATCTGGGACTCGGGGCAAGGAAATTATAGGTGAGCCTTCCCGGATGGAGGCACCTAAGAAAATCGTTGTGGAAGCTTCTAAACAAGAAATAGAGGAAATACTGAAAATCATTAAGAAGAGTGACTAAAATGTGGTCGAGTAGCTGGGGCAGACCCCATCAAAGATATCCATGTTGTCTCTGGTGTTGTGTTCTGAAGCCCATGCGAAGGCTTTGATTGCATTTCTCAAGACTGCGCATGTGCCGCAGGAAACTTTAGCACATCAGTTCAAAGATTGTATGGCCATCCTGACTGCTGACAATGGGTTGGGTTTTTCAGATGCGGATCTGACACCGAAAGGAAGGAAGCATAATGATGCGCTGCATGTCTCGATTGAGTGTAGGGGCACCACTATGGCTCATGTGCTAGTAGATATCGGGTCTTCACTGAATGTTCTGCCGAAGAAAGTGTTGGACCGTTTGGATTGTGAGGGTTTGACTCTAAAGCCTAGTAACATTGTGGTAAGGGCTTTTGACGGATCAAAGAGAATGGTGCACGGGGAGGTGGACATCCCTGTCAAAGTGGGTTCTCATACTTTTGGGTCCACCTTCTACGTAATGGATATCAGGCTGTCGTATTCTTGCTTGTTGGGTCGTCCTTGGATCCATGAGGCTGGGGCAGTTACTTCCACACTCCATCAAATGCTGAAGTATCCGGTGAAGGGAAGATTGTCATAGTGCAAGGTGAAGAATAATATATGGTGAGTCACCTCAAGTCCTTCTGCTACGTAGAGATGGACGGGGAATTCATAGAAACTCCTTGTAAGAATTTCGAAGAGGTCCCTCAGATCTTGGCATCAACTGAAGTTACTACCAACAAACCTCCATCGAAGATGGCTTCTCTCAAGGACGCCAGGGTTGTGGTTGAAGAAGGTGGGTGTACCAATTAAGGTCAGCTCCCTGATTTCACTCACAAAACTGACAAATTTGGTTTGGGCTTTACTACAGGGGATCAAAGGGATGTTAGGCGCGCTCGGGCTGGAAGACCTCCTCTATACATCAGCAATCAAGGAATTAATGCAATTGAAGACAATGAAGAGGATTCAGACATTGACAGCTGGATCTAACAACCAATGGTGGACCGAATAACTGGACGGCTAGGGACTTCATACCTGTTTCTTTTATTCCGCAGTAATTGACTCATTTTTTTTAAGATTTGTAATAAACAATTTGAAACTTTACGGCCCGGTGACTTGCCCGAGGCACCTTGGCTTTGCTTGTGAGGGCTATTATTTGTCATTTCATATATCATTAATAAAGCATTAGACGTCTCTTGCATACAAATTTTGCGCTCCTTGTTTTTCTTTTGTCTCTCACTTTATCAAAACAACTATTCTCTTACACACACTCACGTATCATACTGCAGATCCATATCCACTCTGGATCCCATTGATAACAGCTATGCTACTGCTAGCTATGACTTCAAAAATCCGATCAACCAAGCCGAGGACAAAGGTGAGGATGATTGTGAGGTGCCTGGAGAACTTGCTAGACTATTACAGCAGGAAGAAAGGGCCATACAGCCTCATGAAGAGCCAGTTGAGTCAGTGAATTTGGGTGCAGAGGAAGATAGGAAAGAGGTTTAAATAGGTGCAAATTTGGAGCCTAGTGCCAAACAACGGTTAATACAGATGCTACACGACTATGTTGAGATCTTCGCCTGGTCCTATAAAGATATGCCTGGTTTGGACACTGATATTGTGGTACATCGCCTGCCGACTAAATAAGACTTCCCTCCGGTAAAGCAGAAGGTCCTCTGTATGCGCCCTGAAATGTTAAAGAAAATCAAGGCAGAGGTCATGAAATAGTTTGACGCAGGATTCTTAGTTGTCACTTCTTATCCGCAGTGGGTTGCAAACATCATTCTGGTACCTAAGAAGGACGGTAAGGTACGAATGTGTGTGGACTACAGATATCTGAACAGGGAAAGCCCCAAGGATGACTTCCCACTTCCTCACATTGATGTTCTAGTCGACAACACCGTGCAGCACAATATATTCTACTTCATGGATGGTTTTTCTAGCTACAACCAGATCAAGATGGATCCTGAGGATATGGAAAAGACAACCTTCGTTACACAGTGGGGCACTTTCTGTTACAAAGTAATGCCTTTTGGGTTAAAGAATGCTGGGGAAACTTATCAGCGCGCCATGGTCGCTTTGTTCCATGATTTGATTCACCACGAGATCGAGGTTTATGTTGTTGACATGATAGCTAGGTCCCAGACTGAGGAAGATCACCTTGATCATCTCCAGAAACTGTTTGACAGGTTGAAGACGTACAAGCTGAGGTTGAATTCAAACAAGTGCACCTTCGGGGTAAGGTCTGGTAAGCTTCTGGGTTTTGTTGTCAGTGATAAGGGTATTCAGGTAGACCCTGCAAAGGTAAAATCCATACAAGAGATGTCGGTCCCCCTCACAGAGAAGGAAGTTAGAGTTTTCTTGGGACGTCTGAATTACATCGCCAGGTTCATTTCACATTTGACTGCTACTTGTGAGCCAATCTTCAAGCTGCTTAAGAAAGATCAAGTGGTAAAGTGGAATGATGAATTCCATACCGCTTTCGAAAAAATCAAAGAATACCTTCAAGAACCATCAATTCTGATGCCTCCAGTTGAAGGAAGACCTTTGATATTATACCTGACAGTGTTAGACAGTTCAATGGGGTGTGTGCTGGGGCAGCATGATGAGTCTGGTCAAAAAGAGCATGCAATTTACTACCTTAGCAAAAAGTTTACCGACTGTGAGATCCGATACTCATTGCTCGAGAAAACTTGTTGCGCTTTGGCATGAGCTGCTCACCGACTGAGACAGTATATGCTGACTCACACTACCTTGTTGATATCAAAGATGGATCCGATCAAATATATTTTCGAGAAGCCCGCCTTATCCAGAAGAATAGCAAGATGGCAGATGATCTTAATCGAGTACGACATCCAATACACAACCCAAAAAGCAATCAAGGGGAGTGTATTGGCGGATCATTTGGCGCATTAGGCAGTGGATGTCTACCAGTCCATGAATTTCGAGTTCCGGGATGAGAATATCATGTTGGTAACCGACTGCGAAGAACCTGGACCGGATGAAGGACCCGTGGAGGGATCCCGATGGTCTATGTATTTTGATGGAGCCTCGAACACACTGGGTAATGGCATTGGTGCTGTAATTATATCTCCTGAGGGCTGTCATACTCTGTTCACCGCCCGATTATGTTTTAACTGCACCAACAATATAGCGGAGTATGAAGCATGTATTATGGGTCTTCGAGCTGCTATTGACTTGAGGATTAAGTTCTTGAGTGTATTCGGAGATTCCGCTCTAGTGATAAGTCAGATCAAAGGCGAGTGGGATACGAAGCACCCGAATCTTATTCCTTACAAAGAGTATGTACTGACATTGCTCCCACACTTTGAGGAGGTAACCTTTGAAAATTTCCCAAGAGAGCAGAATCAGTTAGCGAACGCGCTAGCTACTATGTCTTCTATGTTCAAAGTTTGGTGGGACAATGAAGCTCCCCAGATTACCATTGAGAGGTTGGATGAACCCGCACACTGTTGTGAGATCGACACCAAAGAAGTGGCAGACAAACCCTGGTTCACGAGGTAAAAAAAGTATCTTTAGGCTCAAGAATACCCCGAGGGGGCATCTGTTAATGATAAGAAGTTTCTGAGAAGGTTCACTGCGAAGTTCTTCATCAGTAATGGAATCCTCTAAAAGCGTAATCATGATTCAACCTTACTGCGATGTGTAGACAATAGCGAGGCAGAAAGGATCATGGCGGAGTTACATGAAGGTACCTTCAGAACTCATTCCAGTGGACATACCATGGCTAAGAAGATCCTACGGGCAGAATATTACTGGTCTACTATGGAAGCCGATTGTTATCAGCACTCTCGAACCTGTCATAAGTGCCAAGTTTATGCTGATAAGGTGCATGTACCTCCGGTTCCCCTGAATGTTTTTATGGCTCCTTGGCCATTTGTAATATGGGGCATTGACATGATCGGCGAAATCAGACCTACTGCGTCTAACGGGCATCGTTTCATTCTAGTAGCCATTGATTACTTCATGAAGTGGGTTGAGGCAGCTTCCTTTGCTACAGTAAACAAGAACGTCGTGGTGCGGTTCATCCGACACAATCTGATCTGTCAATATGGTGTCCCAGAGAGAATTAGTACTGACAATGGTACAAATCTCAATAACACAATGATCACTAAGCTCTGCAAACAGTTCAAGATTCAGCATCATAACTCTTCTCCCTACCGGCCGAAGATGAATGGGGTTGTTGAAACAGCAAACAAGAACATCAAGAAGATTATACAGAAGATGACGGTGACATACAAAGACTGGCACGAGATGTTACCATTCGCTCTTCATGGGTACCGTACCTCAGCACGGACGTCGACATGGGCAACACCCTACTCTTTGGTGTATGGCATGGAGGCAGTCCTACCCATCGAAGTCCAGATACCCTCTCTCATGATTATGAAGGATTTGAGTTTGAACAAAGACGACTGGATCCAAACCCGACTTGATCAGCTGAATCTAATCGATGAAAAGAGACTTACTGCTATATGTCATGGTCAGACGTATCAAAAGCGAATGATCAAGGCTTTTAACTTGAAAGTCAGACGTCAAGAATATCAAGTCGGGGATCTAGTGATCAAACGCATCATACTACCGCAAGGTGATCCCAGGGGCAAATGGACCCCCACATACGAAGGGACATTTGTGGTTAAGAACATTTTTTCGGGAGGAGCTATGATTCTAACCACCATGGATGGTGACGACCTTCCTCACCTCGTCAATGCAGACATAGTGAAAAGATACCATGCATAATCAAAGACCTGCTAGGTTGACTGGCCTAGGAAAAAATAAGGGCTTCCCGGCGAACCAAAAGGGTTCAGGCAAAAGTAAGGGATGAAAATGAAAAACTGTACACCCGGCAAGTCGAAAACCTGAAAAGGCGACTTGGGCAAAAAAGGGTATCCCGGTGGACTGAAATCCCAAAAGGGCGGTCCAGGAAAAAATTAGGGATCTAAACGTAACACTGTCTCATTGGATCATCTCGCAACTAGACTTCAGTATCGACTATCGAGCTCGGACAGCGCCAATCAATCTGATCAATCTTCGGCCAAGTAGAAAAGTGATGAGACGCTTGAAGATATAAAGGCAATAGTAGAGTTGAAACCTGATGGGGTCGTTCCACATAGATGTTTTCTTTCTTTAACACAAATTGTAATTTCTATCCTTCGGCAGCGTTCTCTTACTAGGACGTCAGCCTCTTTGTACAAAACGCCTATTACAGGCCAACTTCAAAAATCAATACAAGTCATTTTCACAAGAAACTTCAATTTGTTTTTTCTTTTTTCTGTTTTTTTTGCAAGAATGTCCAATGACTCATTTTTTATATATGCATTTGAAAATAATGGCTGCTCATAAATATTTATAAAAGAAACAAAAGACGATTACTCGTAATGCCAAAAACAGGGAAAACAAGAAGTGCCCAAACCTTACAGTTACTCTGCCCATCAAGTACCGGGATAGAGCCAGCTTGAGAACATGAGTAGTGGAACATACACTCCCTACAGAGTAAAAAGTATCCAAAGATAGTGATGTTAGATTTCTCGAATAGGACACAACTCTCCCCAACTGAGGTTCACAATCGCGAGTGAGTCAGTAATTTTCCCCAAGCAGAGTTTATTTCTCTCACAAGCAGAAATTCAATCTCCAACATAATTCATTATCACCGGCAATAGAAATTCACCCCCAGTTGAGTTTATTTCTCCAAATCAGCAGATCTATCAACAGAGTATCTCTTTTCCCTACAGAGTTATTTCCCCGCAGAGTTATCCTCAGACAGGGTCTCTTCTGGCAGAATATTCACCAGGCGAATGGAGGTGAATCCCCAGCTAGTCATCTTTGTTCATCATCCCCAACAGAAGTAGAGGAACCATGGTTTTTTACAGCAGTCAAGGATTTATTTTCCCGGACCCAGATCATTACGTCAGCATTTCATGTTCATACATCATGACATGTGCATACATTACATATAACATAATCTCAGTTATTTTGAGAACCTCATCACAATGCATCTCATGCATCACACATAACTAACCCTGTATTTCTTTCAGGAAAGACAATTATTATCAACAATTTACAGCAGGTCCATGATCAACACTTGAAGCTAAACAGAGTAATCATCGATGCGACAAATGCAACCTTACGTAGGTTCCTCCTGAAGTTTTACACAAACTTATCTCAAAATAACCTTACCTCGGTTCATTCTGAAGTTTTACACGAACTTATCACAAAGTAACCTTACCCAGGTTCCTCTTGAGGTTTTACACAGACTTATCCTGAGGTAACCCTACCCAGGTCCCTCCTAATGCCCTACACGGACTCATCACGAGCAACCTTACCCAGGTTCCTTCTGCAGTTTTACCCAAACTCCTCACAAAGCAACCTTACCCAGGTTCCTTCTCGGTTCAAATGCAGTTTTACCCAAACTCCTCTCAAAGTAACCCTACTACCCCAGTTCCTTCTCACAACCCTACTATCCAGGCTTTCATATCGAAGTAACCTTACTACCCAGGTTCCTTCTCACAACCCTCTACCCAGGCTTTCATATCGAAGTAACCTTACTATCCAGGTTCATTCTCAGAGCCCTACTACCCAGGCTTTCATATCGAAGTAACCCTACTACCCAGGTTCCTTTTCACAGCCCTACTATCTAGGCTTTCATATCGAAGTAACCCTACTACCCAAGTTCCTTCTCACAGCCCTACTATCCAGGCTTTCATATAGAAGTAACCTTACTACCCAGGTTCCTTCTCACAGCCCTATTATCCAGGCTTTCATATCGAAGTAACCTTACTACCTAGGTTCCTTCTCACAACCCTACTATCCAGGCTTTCATATCAAAGTAACCTTACTACGCAGGTTCCTTCTCACAGCCCTACTATCCAGGTTCCTTATCATAACCTTACTATTCGGGTTCTTCCTCTCTCATCCCCAGACAGCAGTCCACAACACTGTAAGACCGGGACCCGATCAAACACGATTGGTTTCGCATCTCTCCAGTAAGTCGTGGTGCAGCATATACCCCGACCAGATACGCAGTTCACTTCCACTTCCCCAAACCAAAGTTATTCCCCAGTAGAGTAACGGACAACTGAAGCTCCTAAAACTCTATTTCTCCCAAGACAGAGACCAGCATTCCCCAGCGAAGTCCTCCTCAACAACAGGTATACGGGTTCTCGCAAAGGAATATCTTATGCGGTCAAAACCTCTTTGGATGGCATATTTAAGCCCGTCCCCGATAATCTTCCATCATCGACCTCCGAATGGCATCTGTAAGCCCATTCTCGATATCACAAATTAAATGCCACTTCATGCGAGTGCAAATTTCTGGGCACTCTAGTGTTCAATCATCTTCCACCTTCAGATCACGAAAGGCAGAACAACCAATCTACATCCTCAGGTTTAAGAAGATTGAACAGGGGAAGCTGTTGTACCCCAAAATTTCCCCTCCCATATTTCTCAACACATGGCAAGTGAGGTCCCCAAATCGCTCAAGGAAGTTCAAGAATTGACCAAACAAATTCTTTCCTAAGGCAGTATACCTCAAATTAGGGTTTCCATCTTCATCAAGATGTGTGAACCACAAGGGAATCAAATTCTCACCATTTTCCTAATATGTTCTCAAGATCATCCATGTCAAGTTTCAAGCCTTGCAGAAGAAGTTTGCTCAGTCAATTGCTCAAATGCCTAAAAATCAACTGTACTAGGTCAAAAGTCAATTGTGGCCCACATACAGTCAAACTTCAAGATTTTTGGTTAACATCCTCATTTTGAAGTATTATCCATCATTTTATTAAGGGTTGATCATGATTCCTCGAGGATTGCTCACAATTCATCAAAATCCAAAAGTTGCTAAATTAGGGTTTTATAGGAAAAGTCAACTTAACTTTGACCAAGCATAACTTTCTCATACTTTATGAGAAATGACCCATCCAAAGCTAATTTTGAAGAGGATTCAATTCCCTACGATTCATATTCAGCTCCCAAGTCCAGAATATGCACTCACAAAAAGATATGAATTTGGACATTATAGGTCATTTTGAAAAGTCAACAAAAACACCTTTTGGGTCAAAGCTTCATACATGAACATGGAAGAATAAATTGAGATGAGACCTAAATGGTTGTTTAGAGGACATCCTAAGCTTTCTAAAAAGTCAAAGAACACCTCTCTAGGGTCAAAATTGAGAGAGTTATGCATTGGCCAAGTTGACTATTTTTACAATATTGCCAAAAGCCAAATGTGCTCAAATTTGCATTTTTTGCTAAATGGGCCCAACTTTTTATGCTTGCACGTCAATTATAACGTGGTCCATGACTCAAATGTTCACTCACCCATTATGTGCTTCATTTTTCAATTTATTTTGATTTTTCATTAATTAAAAAGTGAATTAAATCAAATAAATGATGAAAATTAACAAAGATATGATTTGGTTTGTTTTTTTGACATATTGGAAATCAAGATATGCTGAGTAAACAAGATCAAATCGCATCAAGGACAATTGGTACAAGAAAGACATGTTTTGGCTCAAAATAGCAACATATCATATAGCTTGCAAATCAAATCAAATCTTGGATAAATGCAAAGATTTAGTCCAAGTTTGTTAACCTAATTCACTCTAGGTTATATAATGAGCAATTCCAGATCAAAAAACAAGGGTTAGAGATCGTGAGAGGCATAGAACAAAACTCAAAAAAACTTAGCAAAAGTGTGATTCGGTTTTCAGGTTAGGGGACGATTCAGAGCAATTTAAGGCCATCAATTTATTCCAGGACATCCCATGGAGCTATTCCACCTATCCTCAAGCTTCAAAATGCCAGGAATCGTGCCCACCATCAACCACGGTTTGCCTAAAAACTCGATTCTGATTTCCTTGATTTTGACAGCATTATCATGTTTTGATTATACATTCTTGTTCATTACCTTGTTTGCAAGCTATTGGCATCATTTAATTGCATTTACATCGCAGGAATCACAATATGCCATTGCTAGGGTTTACAAGTTCGTTTTAGGGGTTTTCAATGAAGGAAAAATTGGGCCTTGAATCAGATACCATGATGCTCGTGAGGATGAGACGAGTTGATTGGTACCATTACATTTCATTTACCTTGCTTGTATGCAATTTTTGAATGGAACAGGGTTATAGTTACGCACAAATGTCCGTAGGTAAAAGTATTTTACCTAAAGTAACGGTCCAAGGAAGAAGATGATGCGTGGCAGCCTATGAATGGTAAATTTGAATTTTGCGCGCATTTTTCTGAATATATTGTTTGTTTTACTTATCATTCTTTGTTTCTATTATATGAAAAAGATAACATGGTAGCGCATCTGGTAAGGCATCACTAGAGGCGAGCATAAGGACTTGGGTTCGATCCCCAGGTCCCAGCGTTTAATTCGTTTTATTTTCATTCAATAGATCCAATGCATTGCATTATCCAGCGACTACCATGCTCCATCAACATCCGTCCATGTGATCCAGCGTATCATCAGATCCCATGCCTCTCCAATGAAGGAACATGGTGTACCACAAAGTCAACACCATACCAGATCTAGCGCTGACCAGGCTTGATGCTTAATGGGCCTTACAAAATTCAGATTTTGCACCCCCTCTCCAGCCAACAACACAGGCCCATTTCTCAATTTTTTTTCTCTTCTTATTATTTTATTTTGCTTTATTTTTAATTATTTAATTATTTTATATTTTAAAATCAGTTTTAATTAAATCATAAAAAATCAAGAAAAGTCATAAAAATTAGATTTAGTTGTTTTCTTATTAAATTAATTTTTTGTTAATTAATTAGATTAATATTTAATTTAGGGTAACTTTAACTTATTTTTATAATTAAAATCAATTAGAAAAAACTAGGTTTAAATTCTTGATTTAATTATTTTCTTCTTTTAAATAAAAATACAAAAATAGGTTAACTTAATTATTTTTCTTAATTAAAGTTAATTAGTAATTAGGTTCTTTTTTTAATTCAATTATTACTTATTTTCTTAAATAACAAAAACGACAAAAAAATGATTTTTCTTTAATCAATTGCAAGTAGGATTAGTCAAAGGGTCAAAACTCTATTCGCCTTGCATTTAACTTACCACGCTCATTTAATTCTTTTATTATTTTTGTAACTGTTTTAAGGATGTAATAGTTTTAACTAGGGTTTTTACTTATTACTTTTCCCCGATTTTTGGCTATGTAATTAATCCCCCTCCCCGAAGCCTTGTAATAGTTAGGTTTTATATTTTCGCACTTTTTAAATTTCCGCAATTATTAACTGTTAGATGAATGCTAATAGGATTGTATGGCAATAATGCATGACAAAATTAAAATGGTTAGAAAACCCTAATGTGCAAAGATAATAAACTGAAATAAATCACTCGCACATGTTCACTCTTAGAGTATACTCTCACTTCGGTTGCCTTCGGCAAACGATCATTAAGCATAGGGTGTTTTAGTGGTTTCCCTCCCGTCTAAAAAGATCAAATGTCCCATTCGAATGTTGCCTCGGAACCTTTGCCTCAGAAATTTTGCCTTGGAAATGTTGCCTCAAAAAAGATCTTAAGACTCTAGAGTTACTGCTAAGGTGTCCTAATATTGCTTTAGTGACCGTATGTCCCTTTCGAATTGACCCTTACAATTCCAATGACGGTGCTACGTATTTCTCAATAGTAGGATAGCGCTGTATAAAGGAAACAAGAATAGAAACGATCTTTTTTTTCGAGTATGTAGATGCTAGTAGGTACTTGCTCAAATCAAGACGTGTCACACTAACACCTTTCAAAACAGTTTTCAAAACAAACTTCGTCACATCCTTGAGGACTGATACAAGGGTTATCACGAAGTAAAACATTTTTAAAACAAGGCACACGAACACAACCAATTTAAAAATGAGCAAGTACCTAAGAGCCCATGGAAAACCATGGATAGAAAAGGTGCTAACACCTTCCCTTTCTAAAATCTACCCCCTGTACTCAAAATATCGAAAAAGGATTTTTTCAGTACTTTTTTCCTTTCCGGTTGGATGAAATAAAAGTCGATGGCGACTCTTGCTTACCGCGACATTTTGCAAACAAAAAATGCAAAATGCAAACCAATATTAAACAGTCGGTTCTGCCACCGTATCAAAATCACCATTGACGTTTCCTCTTGCATACATGTTTCAAAGTAATTTGTCTTGTTAATCTTTTTGAAAAGCTTTCACTCTACCCAAGGTGGAAGTATTAATATTGTATGGGCTTATCTGTTTGTTGTGACTTTTAAAATCAATAATAAAAGTTATCTTTGTTCCCCAAATTAGGTCTATATTTTCTGCTTTTTCTTGGAAAATGGTAATCAGAAAAAAAACCTTTCAAAATAAATAATAACTGAAATTCAATTTGCATGATCACTTGTTATATGTGTCAGTTTCTAAAAACAATCATAAATCATATGTGCAGATTAATTAAAAAACCCATTAAATACAATGACCATGCACCCTCTCCCAACTTTGAATGTCCTATGTATGGGGCCGAAGAAGAAGACTATGATGGATTCCAGAAGAAGTCTCACGGTTGCTTGAGCACGAGGAAAATACCATTCAGCCATATAAAGATCCACTGGAAGTAATCAATTTGGGTTCAGAAGAAGATCCGAAGGAAGTCAAGATTGGAGCATCGCTGCATCTTGATGTGAAGAGCAGGTTGATTGAGTTGTTGAAAGAGTATGTGGGTATTTTTGCTTGGTCTTATCAACATATGCCTGGTCTAGATACAGATATAGTAGAGCATCATTTTCTGTTGAAGCCAGAGTGTCCGCCAATCAAACAGAAGTTGCAAAGAACTCACCCAAATATAGCAGTGAAGATCAAAGAGGAATTTCTAAAGCAGATTAATATCGGTTTTCTTGTGACATCAGTGTACCCTCAATGGATTGCCAATATTGTCCCAGTACCGAAGAAAGACGGAAAAGATTGCATGTGCATGGATTACAGAGATCTAAATAAAGCTAGTCCAAAAGATGATTTTCCATTGCCACACATTGATATGTTAGTCGATAGCACAACAAAATTTAAAGTTCTCTCGTTCATGGACGTATTTTCCGGGTATAATCAAATAAGAATGGCTCCAGAGGACATGGAAAAAACAACGTTTATCACACCCTAGGGAACATTCTGTTACAGAGTGGTGCCCTTCGGGATGAAGAACGTTGGTGCAACGTACCAGAGGGCTATGACAACTCTATTCCATGATCTGATGCACAAGGAAATCGAGGTATATGTTGATGATTTGATTGCTAAATCCCAGACTGAAGAAAGGCATGTAGAAGATTTGTTGAAGTTGTTTCAGCGTTTGAGGAAGTATCGTCTCTACTTGAATCCAAATAAATGTACCTTCGGTGTTCGATCAGGGAAATTGTTGGGTTTCATTTGTTATCCAGAAAGGAATGGAAGTTGACCCTGACAAAGTCAAATCAATTCAAGATATGCCAGCGCCAAGAACTGAAAAGCAAGTCAGAGGGTTCCTTGGGAGTTTGAATTATATTTCCAGATTCATTTCTCACATAACTGCAACGTGTGAACCGATCTTTAAGTTGTTAAAGAAAGATCAAGGTTGTGTGTGGACGGATGACTTCCAAAGGATATTTGAAAGTATTAAAGAATATCTTCTTGAACCTCCTATCTTGCTCCCTCTTGTTGAAGGAAGACCGTTGATTATGCATATGACAGTTTTAGATAATTCCATGGGCTGTATTCTGGGACAACAAGATGAAACAGGGAAGAAAGAGTATGCCATTTATTATCTCAGTAAAAAGTTTACTGATTGTGAGTCGCAGTATTCCATGCTGGAAAAGACGTGTTGTGCTTTGGCCTGGGCGGCAAAACATTTGCGACAGTATATGTTGAATCACACTACTTGGTTGATCTCCAAAATGGATCCAATCAAGTACATTTTTGAAAAGACTGATCTTACTGGGAGAATTGCTCGCTGGCAGATGTTGTTATTTGAATATGACATTGAATACCGCACTCAAAAGGCCATTAAAAGCAGCGTGTTGGAAGATTATCTTGCTCACCAACCAGTTGATGATTATCAGTCTGTGGAGTATGATTTCCCCGATGAGGATGTGATGTTTTTGAAAGTGAAAGATTGTGATGAACCTTTTGCTGAGGAAGGTCCTGATCCTGAATCTCGCTGGAGTATGATATTTGATGGAGCCGTGAATGCGTATGGTAAAGGAATTGGTGTTGTGATTGTCACTTCACATGGATCGCACATTACTTTTACTGCAAGGTTGACATTTGATTATAATAATAATATGGTAGAATATGAGGCTTGCATCATGGGTCTCGAGGAAGCTATTGATCTCAGAATTAAAATTCTAGATGTATATAGAGATTCAGCTTTGGTAATAAATCAGATTAAAGGAGAGTGGGATACTCCTCACCCCGGCTTGATCCCTTACAAAGATTATTCTAGAAGATTGTTACCCTTCTTAAACAAAGTTGAATTCCATCACTTCCCCAGAGACGAAAATCAAATGGCGGATGCCCTGGAAACTCTGGCTTCTATGTATCAAATAAATGCTTGGAATGATATACCTCGAATTATGGTCTGGCGACTGGATAGGCCCGCTCATGTGTTTACAACAGAGGAGGTAGCAGATGAAAAACCTTGGTATTATGATATCAAGCATTTTCTCCAAACTCAGGAATACCCGATTGGTGCATCAAATAAAGATAGAAAGACATTGAGAAGATTGGCTGGCAGCTTCTTCCTTAGTGAAAATGTGTTGTACAAGAGAAATTATGACTTGGTCTTGCTCATATGCATGGATAGACACGAATAAGACATGTTGATGCATGAGATTCATGAAGGTTCATTTGGAACTCATGTCAGTGGACATTCGATGGCTAAAAAGATGCTAAGGGCAGGTTATTATTGGCTGACAATGGAATCTGATTGTTACAAATTTGCAAAGCAGTGTCATAAATGCCAGATTTATGCGGACAAGGTTCATGTGCCTCCGACACTTCTCAATGTGATCTCTTCCCAATGGCCTTTCTCTATGTGGGGTATTGACATGATCGGGATGATAGAACCCAAAGCTTCGAATGGACACCATTTTATCTTGGTAGCAATTGATTACTTCACTAAATGGGTGGAAGCAGTTTCATATGCTAATGTTACTAAGCAGGTGGTTGTGCACTTCATTAAGAATAATCTTATATGTAGGTATGGTGTGCCGAGCAGAATTATCACTGACAATGGCTCGAATCTGAACAACAAGATGATGACATAACTTTGTGAGGAATTCAAGATTGTACATCACAATTCATCTCCGTACATACCAAAGATGAATGGTGTTGTTGAAGCTGCTAATAAGAATATTAAGAAGATTATCCAGAAGATGGTTGTTACTTATAAGGATTGGCATGAAATTCTCCCTTTTGCTTTGCATGGATATCGGACATCTGTCCGCACTTCAACAGGAGAAACCCCATTCTCCCTTGTGTACGGAATGGAAGCGGTACTCCCAATAGAGGTTGAGATTCCCTCTTTGCGAGTGATGATGGAAACCAGGTTGTCAGAGGCTGAATGGGTCCAGAACAGGTTTGACCAATTGAATTTGATTGAAGAGAAGAGAATGACAGATTTGTGTCATGGACAGTTGTATCAGAAGAGAATGAAGAAAGCTTTTGATAAGAAGGACAAGCCCTGTGAATTCAGAGAAGGCGACCTTGTGCTCAGGAAGATCATGTCTTTTAACGTTGATTCTAAGGGCAAGTGGACTCCCAATTTTGAAGGCCCATATGTTGTCAAGAAATCCTTCTCTGTCGGTGCATTAATTCTTGAAACTATGGATGGCAAGGAGTTCCCACGTCCCATGAATGTTGATGCAGTCAAGAAATACTTCGCCTAAAGAAATAAAAGAATATATCGCTAAGTTGAAAATCCGAAAGGGTGGTTTAGGCAAAAAAGAGCATCTTTGTAGGCTTAAAACCCGAAAGGGCGGTCTAGGCAAAAATTAGATACATAAACAGAATAAATTTCCCGCTAAGTTGAAAACCCGCAAGGGAAGATTAGGCAAAAGTTAGGGACTTTCTTGGTAAGTAACTACATCAGACAAGACTTGATCATTGAAGCAACAATCTTCTCGGATCCTCATCATACTTCAACGGAAGTTGCTGCTCAGAATTTCAAAAGTTTTTAGAGGGGATAGTGGTCATTGTATCTCAATGTATCTTTTCCATTATATATTACCATTTTCTGAACTTTGTAATCATCCATGGAGTCTCTCCATTCGCAGACTACCATTCTATTAATGAAATTTGAGCTTTTACCCAATTCTTTGTATTTCTTATTTTACTTAGCTTGCAAAGACTCCATTTATTATTGATAATAACTTTCAAAGCGAAAAGATTAAATAACTAAATTGATTTTCAAAAAGAATTTAGAATTTGCTTTCACTTTAGAATTTGTGATGCAAGAGAAAAACAAAAGTGGTGATCCCAGGAATGGACAAACTCCAGTTGTTTTGAGAAATTTTTGTTTCCCCCAGAAAGGTTTACTCATGATGTTTTCGCTGTATTGGGTTTGTGACTCCAGTGTCCCTAGTCAAGTCTTGGTTCATTTTTTCTTCTTTTTTGAGTTTGCATGATATGAAGGCTCAATCCAAGATTTCTCCAGTGAAGGTTTCGCTTGTTTGATAGAAGTTCTTTCTTCCCAGAGAAGTTGGTACAATAATTACTCCCAAAGAACACATGTCTCTGGTTTCTCCAGTGAAGAACGTATTTTGGCTTTCCATTTTGAGAATATGGTGTTGACCTCCCCAAGGAAGTCAGCACGGAATCCCTAATTGATGTCTCGATGATGGGGAATTATATGCCTTAGCGAAGTTTGTGTGTTTTTCCTCCTTCAAAATGGGCCTGAATTCCCCAGTGAATGTTTTGATGATTTGGTTTCCGTCTTCTTTACTTGAAATTAATTTTGCGATCCCCAGTAGAAGTGTTACATTTGAAAACATTTGTTTCCCCGTTGAAGTCTGAGTGTTATCGCCTGGTGAAGCCTGGAGAAGGATGTTATATCTCTGTATTTGTATTATTTTGTCGCTATGTTTTGTTTACTTCCGAATTACGTTTCTCCCCAATGAAGTTAAGCCATGCAGTAGGATTTTGTTTCCTCAGTTGGCGCTTACTTTTTCTTGGAATTTTCATCTCGGATGTGATTTAGCCGAGGGTTGTTTGTTCCTGAGTTGGTTTTTCCTGGTTAATCCCAGTGTTATATGCTTGTTTTGTCAACATATGCACGATAGCACTCATACATTCATACATACATCATGCATAGTTAAATTTGGAAAATCATTGCTCATTCACATTCATTATTATTTTATGGACGTATTGCCCTGTTTTGTAGTGTTGTGTTGTCCTCTCTCCAATAGAGTGTCAGCCATAAGAAGAAAGTGTATGTTCTTTCAATTTCCCCATTGAATTATCCCTCGTGGAAGATTCTTTCTTTAGCCATCATGCACAGCTCCTCAACTGGATGATTTGGGTTTCCCTCTTGAGTTTATTTCTCAAAGGATGTATTTTGGACGACTGTCTCATTCCAGTTTATTTCTGGTTTGAATCTTTGATCGTCGGCAATATTATTACTTATGATATCTGCAGACTTCGAGCCTTGGTTTGAGAATGTGCATTTATTTTGTACAAGAAGACTTTATCTCCTCAGCATGAATATATTGGCATTTCCCCAGGAAGTTATATTTCATTCCCCGGGAAGTCATTTTCTACAATCCTCCATAACAATAAGTAGTAGGTCTCTTTATTTGAGCAACTTGTGCTTCCCTGTAAAAGTCGACGTAACTTTTTTGCTATCTTCTCTATGAGTGGATAGTTTGCAGTCCGTTGTCGAATTACACCAGTGGATGGCAAGACTTTCAATATCGCATAGACAGTTCATTATGAAATCTTTGCAAGTGGTAGTCTCTTTATTTGAGATAGCTTACATATTACCTTTTCCAGGCAGAATGCCTTGGTTAAAGAAGAAGTTGAGACCCGTTCTAGGTGAAATGCCAGAATTTCGGGGAAACTTGTTATCTTTTTTCTACCCTCAATGAACGTTGGTAGTTCATCGTCAGTGAATGGCGATGCTATGATATATTCTCTTTCTACCTTCAGTGAAAGTTGGTAGGTCACCTTCAGTGAAAGTTTGTGCTTGTTATCTTTTTGCTACCCTCAGTGAATGTTGGTAGTTCATCGTCAGTGAACGGCGATGCTATGATATATTCTCTTTCTACCTTTAAGGAAAGTTGGTAGGTGTGATACGGTGGGAGAACTGACTTGAGTTGTTTGCGTTTTGATCACATTTGTGCGGATAGCAAGAGTCGCCACCGACTTTTTTTATTCAAATAGGAGAGGTGAAAAAGCACAGGAAAGATCTTTAGAGATGTTTTCTTTGAGTTCGGGGGGTAGATTATAAAAAGGGAAGGTATTAGCAAACTTTTCATCCATGGTTTTCCATGGTCTCTTAGTTACTTGCTAAATCACTTGCTTTTGTTTGAATGTGCTTGTGGTGTGGTTTTTGAAAGTATTTTGAAAATGTAACTTTGTAATGATTCTCGTTTCTATAAGAACACATATAAAGTGTTTGTTTCGAAAATAGTTCAAAGATGTATTTGTGAGATGTGTTTTTTGAAAGTGATTTTGAAAAGGGTTTCCTTTGTAATGGCTCTCGTTTCTATAAGAACGCATACAAAGTGTTATCTTTCAAAAGTGTTTCAAAATGAAAGTGTAGGTGTATAAAATGTTTTTGTTGTGAGCAAGCGAGTAACTCAGAGCGAACCTACCTACTCAAAAGGTCTTAAATGTGATTTTCCTCCTCCTTTAGATGTTTCTATCTTACCATTGTTTTGGTAAGAAGCCCCATCGTTGGATGTGAAGAGATAGGCGCAAGTCAATTTTACAGTCATCAAAAGCAACTTATGAGACGCTTTAGCAATTTTTGTAAGGGACTAGATCGTTTTATCGAAGGCAACGTCGAGGGTCATCAAGGGACTACGATCTTTTTTTTATCGAGGGTCTTTGCTAAAGCGCCCATATTCGAGGGACATGACTGTATTTCCGAGGCAACGAGCGAGGTTACCCTAGAGGTGCGTGTGTGAAAAGTGTTTTTGATTCAAGTTAATTTTATCTTTGGAATTAGGATTATCTAGCGATTGATTTTAAATCTTGCCATACACGCCTAATTACTATACAGTAATAAGTAAAACAATAAAATGAGGAAATTGAAATTCTACGCTATTACAGAGCTTCGTGAATGGGGGGTACAAATTAATGAACGGGGGTGATAGTAAGAAATAAATATTTAAATCACACAATACAAGTCCAAACCGTTAAATAATTATTTAAGTTAAAACTCTTTTCATTTGATAAAATTAATTAAGGATTTAATTAATAATGTCAAACAAAAATTATTTTAAAGTTAATAATTATTTAAAACAAATATTAACCTATTTTCAATTTTTAAATATATGCTGAAATATAAAATAAAAATCAAATAATAAAAAATAATAATAACAACAACAATATAAAGGCAAATCTTAGAAATGGGCCTACAATAGAGCAAAACTGGGGGTGTAGAAATCAAAAGGCCAATGCTCCTGGCTGATCAGATGCAGCAGCCCCCTGGAGGTGCACCATGGGCGTGCATCTATGGTGCGCTAAAGGGTTATGATAGATGATGATATGAAATAGACAGAGGGATGATGAGGGTGCATAAATGACTAACATGGGGATGCATGCATATGATCCCTCATAATGGTTAAGGGGTGGTGACAGGTGGCACCATCAGATTAGTCACTGTGAAAAATGCAATTAACAAAATTAAAATGAATTAAGTGAGACAATCAGTCTCATAACTCACTTCTCTTTCTCTCTCTTAGCACGATGCTCTCTCTTCTCTCTTGTTAGGAGCCTTCGCCGGAGAAGACAACCTGGTCGCGCCGGAAATCTCCTTACGACAGTGACGGTTGTGGCGTGACTCCAAACGCTATTTTTCTTACGTCAATATGATCGGCTCCTCTCCCTAATTACTAATCTATCGTCAATTTTTTTCAGATTCCCAATCTAAAGCCCTAGATCTAAAGAGGGATGGACGGAAACCCTAGGTCAGAGATGTAGCAAAAAAAAACGATGATTCATGATGAAGCATGCAAAATGGAAAAATAGAACTTAAAGAAAAAGGGAGAACTGAGGCCGTGTTCTCCAAATCTGTGAGCTTCGAACCTTTTCTGAAATTTGTGCTTCCGGTATTTATTTGAGTCTCTTTCTCTTCTTTTGAATATGTTTGGATGATTGTTGGGCAGTGTTGTACCCCAAAATTTTCCCTCTCATTTATCAAGATTTTTCTCACAAGATCTCTTTGACTCAAGACTGGATTAGGGTTTGATCAACTCAAGACATTTCATCATGCACTAATGACCCAAAATTAGGGTTTGGGATTGCACAAGGATTTTTGTACTATCAATGCTTCATATGACTTTCAAGTATCATCATGGATTCCTAAGATTACTCATGTCAGGTTTCAAACCTTGAATCACATTTTTTATCAGCCATTTGGACAGTTGACCTAACAATCAACTGTATTGAGGAAAAAGTCAACCATGGCCAATTTACAGTCAAACTTCATAATTTTTTATCCACATCAACATTTTAGACTCACATGTATCATTTGATCAAGTTTGGACCATAATTCCTCAAGAAATTTGAACAAATCATCAAAAGGGCAAAATGGTTAAAATTATGGTTTTGACTGAGAAAGGACAATTTCTGATTTTTTGACCTAGCAAATGATCAATTGATTTGAAGCATGATTTCAATAGTTCAATTTCATTATCTTTACCTAATGACATGGTTCAAAACATTGCAAGTCCATTGGGTTGACAGATAAATTTTCCAATCAACTGATCAAAAGTCAATTGTATACTGAAAAGTCAAACTTTGACTTTTTGGTCAAAATCAAATGCCAAGGATCACAATTCATCAAAACATGTCAAAATGTGAAACTTGTTCATCAAGAAATCAAATATTGAAGATTTTATTTTGAAATTTCTTAACTTAGAAATTTTTCTAAGTATAGAAAATTTCTTATTTTTTCTCAACTTTAAGCCAAATTCTCACCATGATACAAGATGATTCAAAGGATGTTCCCAACATGAAACTTGTAGATCTCCATGAAATCTACAACTTTTCTTCACAAATTTTTTCCTAAAGATTCTTGGATCTCAAGATATAATTTTGTGAATACATGCCCATGAACTAAAAAAACTTAGTGAAATTTTGCCCTAATTTAGGCAGGTTTTTTACCTAACTTCATGGCAACTTTTCACCTAGTCCCAAGTGGAATCTTGGAAAGAAATTCAAAGATGAGTTATATAGAACATTGCAAGCTTTCCAAAATGTCAAAGAACTCCTTGAGATTATTTTTGAGTAAGGAGAATCGAAGAGATGAAGTTGGCAATTTCTCACTTTGATTTCAAGCCATTTCATGAAGAACAAAATTCAAATCCTCAAGCATGCTGCACAATCTTCACTTTTCATGCTAACTCGTTTGTCACTCCACCATTAATGAATTGCTCAAGGTTTCATGCCCTAAAGCCAAGAATTTAATGCTATGTGCATGAACAATTCCATTTTTGGCACAAAGGTGCCATTTCCATTTTGATAAAGCATAACTTTTGCAACTTTTCACTCCTTGAGCCTTGCACTTGTTTTTTTGCACACACAAGTCCTATAAACTAAAAGCAAAGTATCTAAGACTTGTACCAATTCAAATCAGGCATGTACAAGCATGTAGAGAGTTGTCTCCTCACTTTTCTTAAAAGGCAAGCAATATAGCAAAAAGCCTATAACTCAGAAACCTGTTGTGGAATTGATTTGAAACCTTCTCTATATTTATACACAAACACATTACAACCTAAGACACGATTGCTAAAGGCTAGAAACTCCCCAAAACTCTCTATCACCAAAAACCTGCCATAACTTGCAGTTTTGCATCAAGCATAGCAATCCAAAAATCTACTTGTGCGTTTCAAGTTCTAATCACCTAATCACTTAACCTACACCATATCTAAGTGTTCCAGACCATTATCCCTTCAATATAACTCCTCCTTCTCCATCTGCCATTTTTGCATTTCAAGCTTGTAAGTTGACTTGGATAGGGAGATTTAGGCACTTTCAAGACAAGGTAAAGATTGGAACACACTCAGGGAGGTCCAGGAAAGCTAAAGGGATCTTCAGGCCTTCTCAAAACTCACTCAAACTCCATTTACGATCTCATTGGAAAGAGGTAAGAACTCTAACTTCTAACTCTTCATACAGGCATCCTTTGGTCTCGATTTGTGAAGATAAAATGTAGATATCCTTGTGCTAAAACCAACCATATTCATAGATTTCATTTATATTCATTTTGTATAGAGAATTTTAGATTTCAAATTTATGTAAAAATTAGGTTTAAAATTAGGGCCATTGAAATTAGCTTTGATCTTTGACGGTTGGTTTACATGAGTTACATGGTTGAAATCGTGGGAAAGAGTACTACCATTTTCATGTTTGAAGTTTCCATTTTCATGGATAAATGAGAGAGATACAGGGGCTCAGGATGGCTAGAGGAAGAAGATGAAGTACAGGGCAAGGAAGCGTTTTGTGTTATCTATTTTTAGTTTCATTTGAACTAACAGATGTACAGTCACCCCAGTGACAAGGCAGCGCGCTGAAATTGTTAAGGTCATGGGTTCGAGCCTTGGTGCCTGCCTTTTGCATATTTTCTCACATTTTTTGCCATTTTTTCTCATTATGCAGCGCTGGGCTTTTGTTCATTTGGGCTTATGTTTTTTTTCTTCTAATGCTTACCTCCTGATTACTCAGGACACCCCTTGCCCAATTTATTTTCATTTATTTATTTTATTTTTGTTTACTTCATTAAATATTTTTCTTAAATATTATAAAATCATAAAAAATATCAAAATGTTAAATATTTCATTTTTTTGTTTATTTTATCTTATTTCCTCATAAAAAAATATTTTCATTTAGTTATATATTAATTATTTTCCTTAATAAACTTGTAAAATAAAATAGAATTAGGTTAATATTTTATTTCTTTTTTCTCACTTATAAATATTTATTCTAATAAACAAAAGGACTAAATATTTCATAAAATATTATCTTATTATTTTTAAGACAAAATACACAAAAATAATATTTAAAGAACTTGATTTTCTTTTAATAAACTAGAATTAGGGTTAACCAATTTCTAAAAATAATTTCCTTTTTTCTTAAATTATTAGGTTTAGTTCAAAAATTCTTTTTCATATAAAAAACAAAACAAAAATCTTTTTCTTGCATATACATACCATTGCACATTTAATTTATATTGTATATTATTTATTCAAATACTTGTACAAATTCGATTTGGTTGTAATAGATTAAATTAGGTTTACATTATTGCAAATCCCCATTCATAATTTGTATACCCCACTCTCATAAAATGTTGTAATAGCGTAGTAATCTTTAAATTACACAATTTATCGCTTTTACATAACATGTTAGTAATTAGGGTTTGTATGGCAAGATAAAACCAATCAAATAAAAAACCCTAACCCAAGACAAAGTCAAGCATGAAAATAACACACTTGCACACAAGCACCCTTAGGGTTACTCCACTTGGTTGCCTTATACAAAAATGGCCATATTACGCATGTGAAGTATCTTAGCAAAACAAACAAGTATAAGATCATAGTCCCTCGATGAGGCTATTCAAAGTTGCCTTACAAAATGATCTTGGTCCCTCAAAAATGCTAAGATACTTTGCAAACATTGCTAAACATGGTTGTACGATGACCCACGCCCGTCCCGTTAACATCCAAAGATAGGGTTGCTTACCAAATCAATGGTAAGACAACAATATCAAAAGAAAAGAAAATGAACAAGAAAGACATTTGAGTAGGTAGATTACTTCTAGTTACTTGCTCCATTTCAAACAACTATCCTTGCTATTTTCAAAACAAACACACACACTTCCAAACATCTTAAAACATTGGAAACATTTTCAAAAGGACAAACATCTTTGTATACATTCTTACGAACAAGAATCATTACAAAGATTGCCTAAACAATGGCCTCTTTTACAAAATACTCTCAAAACCACACAGAGCATAATTTCAAAACAAAAGCAAGTGATCTAGCAAGTAACTAAGAGCCCATGGAAAACCATGGATGAAAAGGGTGCTAATACCTTCCCTTTTCATAATCTACCCCCCAAACTGAAGAAACAATCTCAAAGGTCTTTCCTGAGCTTTTTCACTTTTCCTTTTGGATAAAAGAAAAGTCGGTGGCGACTCTTGCTAACCTCAACATTTGCGATAAAATGCAAAACCCTCAAGTCAGTTCTCCCACCGTATCACAGAACTGGCGACTCTGCTGGGGAATTTTATAAAAGTGGGGTTACCTTAGAGCTAGATCATATTTATTTGCTTACATTGTTTGACTTGTATGCTTTACATTATGGTTCTTTGTTTGGGTTTGAATCCTCTATCCGGATTTGGGATACATTATAGGTAAATAGCAATACGTTGTGGAAACTGTGTAGGGTATACCGACATGGTCTAAGAAATAGCTATGTTAGTGTGACATATTTGTGGGTACCGGTAGCCTTTGAGTTAATCAAAGAGAATACGGGGCCGCTGAGTGATGTCATGAAGCACTAATGAACTTCTAGAACCCTTTACTTGACCAACTTGGCCTTTAGGATGTAGTGAGATGACCAGCTTTGGTGCAGTCCGAAGTGGGTAGATACTCGATACTACACTCATTGAGGTTTGGTTTCTTGGGATATTTTGGTCGCCATTAAAGAGGCTCGAGCTGAAACAATGATCAAGGAAACAATTTGGTGATATTGAGCTCCTTAGAACCTGGTTACTATTACTAGGACAGGTTTGAGCCGACTAAACTTCAAGAGGTTACTTACCTATAAAGCCCCATGCAAGCCGAAACTAAGAACTTGTTTGCTTTGATTGTATATGTATACTTGTACGTAACATCATGGACATCATGAACATCGCATACATCCACTAACCATTTCAAGGATTTCTTTGAGATTCATCTTTGTTCTTGTTTTGTAGGATATGGATTCACTTCGCAGGAAAACTATCCAAGTCAACCTTGTAAGAATTCCTCCACAACTTAAGGAGCTAGCTTCAAGGATCCCCGAGAACTCTCCATTCACCGAGAGACATGGTCGTCTACTCAACTTGGTCACCTCCAACACAGATGAGGATATGATGAAGGTTCTCTTTCAGTTCTTTGATCCTTTGCACCATTGCTTCATATTTCCCGACTATCAGCTTGTGCCTACTTTGGAAGAATTCTCTCAACTCTTGAGGATTCCCATTCTTAATCAACTACCTTTCAACGGTACGGAAAAAGACCCAAAGCCAGAAGAGATTGCTCAAGCTCTGCACTTGCACTCATTTGATGTCACAACTCATTGGGAAACTAGGAGTGGTGTCAAAGGCTTCTTACCAAAGTTCCTGTTTGAGAAAGCCCAAAGCTGTTGGAATTCCTTAGACTTGCAAGCCTTTGAGGAAATTATGGCTCTTCTTATCTATGGGATGATCTTGTTTCCCAATCCTAACTAACTCATAGATGTGAGCGCCATCAAGATCTTCATGTCACGCAACCCGGTGCCTACATTGCTAGGGGATATCCTACACTCTTTTCACACTCGCACAATGAGGAAAAGAGGTGTCCTTATGTGTTGCACTCATATCCTGGCAAGATGGTTTATTTCTCATCTTCCCCAATCAGTTTTAAAGAATGAGCAAGGTTCAAGGTGGTCACAAAGGTTAATGACGCTCAAACATTCAGACATTCATTGGTGCTCTTGATCCAAAGAGAATGTTATCATTGTTGACCGTTATGGGGAATTCCCTAATGTCCCTCTACTTGGCATTAGGGGAGGCATCACCTATAACCCATGTTTAGCATTAAGACAGTTTGGTTACGCCCGAAGGGATGGCTCGTACGAGATGCTGATTCAAGGTTTGGTATTCGACTACGACAATGACGATCAAGGTTTTCTCTAGAGATTCATCCGAGCTTGGAGGATGCTAAACAAGGTGGATAGCAAGACTTTGGGACACAAGAATTCCATCCCTCTTGAGCCCTACCTTAAATGGATACGAACCCATGCTCAAAGCCTCATGATGCATTATCCTTCCATCCTTCGGGTGATCATTGAGCCTGTTAAGGAGGGAGAAGTTCCATACACTATCCTACATCCTGACATGCCCACATCTCTTGAAGACCTACAAGGGGATTGGATACAACTCAAAGGAGAGAGAGATGCTTTTGAAGCCTTATTTTACGCAAGCGAGAAGAAGGTTTTGGAACTCACTAGGCTACTTCATGAGGAGCGGACTCTAAATGCCTACATTGCACCAAAGAGGATGCGCACTACTTTTTTATCTTAGAGTTTTGTATTATTTTTCCCAAGGGGCATTGATGCACTCAAACTTTATCTTATTAATATAACGTGTGTTTCTTTTTGTCTAAAACGAACTTGAATATTTTAAATCCTTGAAAACATTGCATATGCACATATCATTCATCATAACATAAATAGGTCTTTTGCATCAAGTTTCCTCATCTCTCTACTGTTTATTTCAGTAAGATGGATCTCGAACAAACAGTCAAATATCTCCAAGCTTATAACACACAGTTTCAATAGTTGCTCATGACCCTAGCCAAGGGGCAAGAAGAGTTGAAGACTCTGTTGGCTAAAGAGAGGAAAAAGAAAACAAAGAAGGTCACCGGGATCCTAAACATGGGGAGAAGATTTCATGGGCAGACTAGAAGAACCTTGAATTTTGCAACAACATCCGGTGAAGGAGAGTGGAAAGGAAAGGAAACAGCGGTCCCGTCAGAATTTGAAGAGGAGGAAGAAGAGGAAGACTACTCTGAGGAACAGTATCCTTCAGCTGATGATAAGTACAGACATCTCGAAGAACGTTTGAGCGCAATGGAAATACAAAAGGTGTCAGGCTTAGACTTTGAAGAATTGGGACTAGTGTAGGGGATTGTGATTCCTCTGAAATTCAAAGTGCCTTTGTTCACAAAATATGACGGGGTTTCATATCCTAAGATGCACCATCGATCATATGTGAGAAAGATCCAACCATACTCCGCTGATAACGACTTGTGGGTGCATTTTTTCCAAGATAGTCTATCTGGAACACAACTCGACTGGTTTTACCAAATAGAAAGAGCCAACGTCCATAATTGGGAAGATCTTGTTGTAGCTTTCTACAAGCAATATCAATATAATGTTGATTTGTCGCCTACCCGTACTCAACTTCAGAGTATGGCTATGGCTTCCAATGAGGGTTTCAAGGATTACGCGCAGAAATGGAGAGATCTGGCTGGAAGAGTTCAACCCCCTCTGTCTGAAAGGGAATTGGTGGACATGTTCTTAGGCACTTTATCGGGCCCTTTCTTCAACCATATAATTGGAAGCTCATCTACAGGATTTACTGAACTAATATTAACCGGAGAGAGGGTGGAAGCTGGCATAAAAAGTGGAAAGATTCAGAAGGATTCATCTTCTTCTACAGTCGTGAGGAAGCCTTTTATTGGGAAGAAAGAAGTAGTTGTTGTATATCCATAAAGGAACCAAGAGAGAGCCGAACGCCGACCAATAGTAGGGGCTGTTATGATTCCAAAGCCTACATCTGATCAACAAAGAATTAATCAACCAAGGGTGGAAAGGCCAGTCCGGTAATTCACCAGAATCGACATGACTCTGTCTCAAGTATTACCGCATCTTCTGAAATCCAATTTGGCAACCTTGAAAGAAGCTTCAAAAAACCCCAACACAGTGTCCCCTCATTATCACCCCAATGCCCGTTGTGCATATCACTCTGAAAGTCCTGGTCACGGTACTAATAATTGTTGGGCCTTGAAGAACAAAATACAAGACCTCATTGAAGCAAAAGAAATTGAGTTTGATGTGCCCGAGAAGCCAAATGTCATTTCTGCTCCTATGCCCAGACATGGTCACAACACCAATGCTATTGAAGAAGATTTGTTTGTTACCACAGTTGATGAACTCTTGACTCCACTCCCAATCATTAAGATAAACTTGTTGAAAGCCGATATATTATCGGGTTATAATGAAGACTACCACCTCTGCTTATCCTCTCCAACTGATTTCCCTTTGTTGAAAACAGGAATTCAACGCTTGATAGACAACAAAGAGATTTTGTTTGAAAGTACTCCTGTTTCACATGTTCCTGTTGAAGATATTCCAATCATTACCATCTCCGCCAATTCTTCCAGGGTCCCCAAAAGACCCATTAGAATTACATCGGTTCCGAAAGCAACCCCACTAATAATCTTAATGCCTGGGCCAGTCCCATATGAATCAGACAAAATTGTGCTGTAGAATTACGGTAGGGACATTTACTACCATGGCATCAAACAAGACGGGCTGGCCACCGAAGAGATAAACTCCAAAGAAGAAGATTTCGACATCAGCAATATTGCCGGAACTAGTAAAATTACCCGAAGCAGTAGGATCTTTTCTCCAGAAATCCCCCCCCCCCCCCCCCCAAAGGAAATTTTTGGACTCGTGGCTGCTCCAAAGGTTACTTCCATACCCATAATCATCTCTACAAGTGCTCCTATTGATGAAGTCGTTATAACCCCTGCTGTCATTCCTACCAACACTCCTACTGCTGAAATTCGAGGAAAAAGTATTCAAGTGGAGCCTGTCCGGACGAAGGCTCAATCACTGACTATCCCCGAGACCTCCAAGAAAGAAATGGAGGAGATCCAAAAAATTATAAAGAGGAGCGACTACGACGTAGTTGAACAGTTGGGGAAAACTCCCTCCAAAATCTCCATGCTAGCATTACTACTGTGTTCCGAGGCACATGCGAAAGCCTTGGTGAAGTTCTTAAAAACAGCCCATGTGCCTCAAGAGACGTCTGCTGATCAATTTCAAGATTGCGTGGCCAGCTTGACAGTGGATAACATCCTAGGCTTCTCGGATGCTGATTTGACACCAAGGGGAAGAAAGCACAACAAGGCATTGCATGTCTCTGTGGAATGTAGGGGCACCACTCTGGCCCATGTCTTAGTGGATACTGGCTCATCTTTGAATGTCTTACCGAAAAAATCTCTTGATAGACTTGACTTCGAAGGACTGACGTTAAAGCCAAGTAACATAGTAGTAAGGGCATTTGATGGCTCGAAGAGAATGGTGCACGGGGAGGTGGATATCCCCATAAAGGTTGGGACTCAAACTTTCAATTCAACCTTTTATGTAATGGACATCCGCCCTTCGTACTCTTATATGCTAGGACGGCCATGGATCCATAATGTCGGCGTTGTCACCTCTACATTGCACCAGATGCTGAAGTATCCGGTTCAAAGAAAGATTATCATTGTCCACGGAGAGGAAGAATATATGATTAGCCATCTAAATTCCTTCAGGTATGTGGAATTGGACGGAGATTTCATTGAAACTCCTTTTCAACACTTCGAAGAGGTCCCCCAAGAGGTAGCAATAACCAAGAATGTGTCCTGGATTCCCAAGATTACAAGACCTCCACTCTGGATGTCATCTCTGAAGGACGCCAAAGCAGTAGTAGAAGAAGGTGGATAGACCATCTGGGGGAAACTTCTGGATATCCCGTATAAGTCTGACAAGTTTGGCTTAGGTTTCAATTCAAATGCTCAAAAGGTTGTACGCCGTGCTCGTGCTAGAGGGCCACCCTTGAAGATTAGCAACCGAGAGGTCAAAGCGGTTGAAGGTGGTGAAGAGGATTAGGACTTGGAGGATTGGATCTTTCTGACTGTTAATGGAGGACTCGGCAATTTGGAGGCCAGAGACTTCATCCCAATAACTTTTATCCCTTAGTAATTTATCTTTACATTTTGTTGGTACTGTAATATTCAAAAACAATTCGCACTCTTAAAACCTTGTGTCTTGCCCGAGGCACAATGGTCCATTTGTAAGGGTTATTATTTCATCTTCATATGACATTCAATGAATCATGGACGTTTTTCGCATACAAAATTTTGTGCTCATTGTTTTTCTTTTACATTTTATTTTCTTTTGAAGATAGTTATACCCTTACACACACCCACACTCATAAATGCAGGTACCCCTCCATTCTGGATCCCATGGGTAACGATACTGCTATGGCCTTTTGTGACTCTGAGGATCTAATCTACCAAGCCGGAGACGAAGGTGAGGAAGATTGTGAAGTACCAGGGGAACTTGCCAGACTGCTACAACAAGAGGAAAGAACCATTCAGCCTCACGAAGAACCTGTGGATACGATCAACCTGGGTACCGAGGAAGATAAAAAAGAGGTCAAGGTGGGTGACAATCTGGAACCCAGTGTCAAGGAGCGTCTGATTCAGTTGTTGCATGATTATGTTGAAATATTTTCCTGGTCATATGAAGGCATGTCGGGACTTGATACGGACATCGTGGTACATCGTCTTCCTACAAGAGAAGATTATCCGCCAGTAAAACAAAAAGTCTGCCGCATGAGACCTGATATGTCAGAAAAGATCAAAGCGGAAGTCATGAAGCAATTCAATGCTGGATTCTTGGTTGTCACTTCCTACCCTCAATGGGTTTCCAACATTGTTCCCATACCTAAAAAAGACGGCAAAGTAAGAATGTGTGTGGACTATAGAGATTTGAATAAGGCAAGCCCTAAAGATGATTTTCCACTCCCCCACATTGATATCCTGGTTGACAATACGGCACAACACAAAGTGTTTTCCTTCATGGACAGATTCTCAGGTTATAACCAAATTAAAATGGCACCTGAGGACATGGAGAAAACAACATTTGTCACATAGTGGGGCACATTCTACTACAAGGAGATGCCATTCGGATTGAAGAATGCTGGGGAAACCTATCAGCGCGCCATGGTAGCTTTATTTCATGACATGATACATCATGAAATAGAGGTCTACGTAGACGATATGATAGCCAGATCACAAACAGAAGAAGAGCACCTTGATCACTTATAAAAGTTGTTTGAGAGACTGAAGAAGTACAAGCTGAGGTTGAATCCAAAAAAGTGCACATTTGGAGTACGGTCCGGTAAACTCCTAGGCTTTGTCGTCAGTAACAAAGGTATTGAGGTCAATCCTGCAAAAGTTAAAGAAATACAAGAGATGCCTGCTCCTCGTACTGAGAAGGAAGTCAGAGGATTCTTGGGACGATTGAACTATATTTCCAGATTCATTTCTCACCTAACAGCTACTTGTTAGCCAAACGTTTACCGACTGTGAAACCAGATATTCACTGCTCGAGAAAACATGTTGCGCTCTGGAATGGGCTGCTCGCCGGCTAAGACAGTATATGTTGACTCATACTACCTTGTTAATATCTAAGATGGATCCAATAAAGTACATCTTCGAAAAGCCTGCTCTTTCTGGGAGAATAGCTAGATGGCAGATGATCCTGAAAGAATACGACATATAGTATACTATCCAAAAATCTATAAAGGGCAGTGTGCTAGCTGATCACCTTGCTCACCAAGCTGTAGAAGACTACCAGTCCATGAAGTTTGAATTCCCGGACGAAGAAATTATGACATTAGACAACTGTGAAGAATTCAGGCCATATGACAGACCTGAACAAGGATCCCGATGGACCCTGTTCTTTGATGGAGCATCCAATGCACTTGGTAATGGCATTGGCGTTGTACTCATATCTCCAAAAGGGTGCCATACTCCCTTTACTTCCAGACTTTGCTTCAACTGTACAAACAACATGGCGGAATACGAAGCATGCATCTTTGGTCTCAGAGCTGCCATAGACTTGGGGATCAAATCTTTAGATGTATTCAGAGACTCAGCTTTGGTCATCAATCAGATCAAAGGGGAATGGGACACCAAACACCCAAACATTATCCCTTACAAAGAACATGTTTTGACATTGCTACCACATTTTGAGAAGATTACCTTCGAGCATTTCCCGCGAGAAGAAAATAAGCTAGCAGACCCTCTAGCCACAATGTCATCTATGTTTAAACTTAATTGGGATATCGAGGCTCCCCAGATCGCCATCGAACAAATGGATGAACCAGCGCATTGTCACGAGATTAATACTGAAGAAATAGTGGACCAGCCTTGGTTTCATGAAGTCAAGAGGTATCTCGAGGCTCAAGAATATCCAGAAGGAGCTTAAATCAATGATAAGAAGTTCTTAAGGAGATTCTCTACTAAATTATTCCTTAGTAATGGCATCCTGTACAAACGCAATCATGACTCCATTTTGCTTCGGTGTGTGGATAAAGTCGAAGTTGGAAAGATCATGGCTGAATTACATGAAGGTACTTTTGGCACCCACTCCAGTGGGTATACGATGGCGAAGAAAATCCTACGGGCAGGCTATTATTGGTCTACCATGGAAGCAAATTGCTATCAATATTCTCGAACTTGTCATAAGTGTCAAATTTATGCTGACAAGGTGCACGTACCTCTGGTTCCTCTAAATGTCTTGACGGCTCCTTGGCCCTTTGCTATGTGGGGAATTGATATGATTGGAGAGATCAAGCCTACAGCCTCCAATGGACATCGCTTCATCCTAGTGGCCATTGACTATTTTATAAAGTGGTTTGAAGCAGCTTCCTTCGCTTCCGTTACCAGGAATGTTGTTGCCCGCTTCATCAAACAAAACCTTATTTGTTGGTATGGTATCCCGGAAAGGATCATCACTGAAAACGGTACAAATCTCAATAACACTATGACCACAGCTTTATGCGAGCAATTCAAGATCCAACATCATAACTCTTCTCCTTATCGGCCAAAGATGAATGGTGTTGTCGAAGCTGCAAATAAAAACATTAAGAAGATCATACAGAAAATGACAGTCACATACAAAGACTGGCATGAGATGTTACCGTTCGCTCTCCACGGTTATCGTACCACAGCTCGCACATCAACCGGGGAAACACCTTATTCTTTGGTTTATGGCATGGAGGTTGTCCTACCTATTGAGGTTCAGATCCCCTCTCTGAGAATTATGAAAGATACAGGGTTGAATGAAGATGATTGGATCCAGACTCGACTTGATCAACTAAATTTAACTGATGAAAAGAGACTTATTGTTGTATGCCATGGTCAGATGTATCAAAAGCGGATGATCAAGGCTTTCAACGAGAAAGTTAGGCGCCAAGTATATCAAGTTGGGGATCTAGTGATCAAACGTATCATCTTTCCACAAAGTGATCCCAGGGGAAAATGGACTCCTACTTATGAAGGACCATTTGTAATCAAAAACATATTCTCCGGTGGGGCGATGATCTTGACCACCATGGATGGCGACGACCTGCCACACCCTGCAAACGCGGACATAGTCAAAAGATACTACGCATAAGAGACCTGGTAGGTTGACATATCTAGGAAAAACAAGGGCATCCTGACGAACCAAAAGGTTCGGGAAAAAAATTAGGGATAAAATATAAAAAAATATGTACACCCGGAAAGTTGAAAACCTGAAAGGGAGACTTGGGCAAAAAAAGGTTTCCCGGTGGACTGAAAACCCGAAAGGGCGGTCCTGATCGCACTAAATCGCACTATGTTTCTGACTCAAATATCACATGTTTTCCTTAGTTTTTATTATCATTTTCTCGTATTATGTTCCTTTTTCCTTTGTTTTCAGGATTCTTGTCATTTCAGAGCCTTCTGTGAAGAAACGATCCAAAACGCCAAGAAATTAGGGTTTTTCAAGATATTCTGCACTTATGGCGTTCAGCGCCGCGCCGGCTACAGGGAACGCGATGACGTGGCCCACTTTCACCCAGAGACCAACTGCCACGTTCCCACGATCTGGCAGTTCCAGCCACCGCGCCCGCGGCCACTGCCACCGCACCCGCGGCCTTCACAAAAGTTTCCCGCTCAGAAGAAGTTGAGGGGCATGCTGGTCTTTACGCATCTCAAGGATCCTCTATAAATAGTTTTCGATTTTCATTTTTTAGTTTGATCCAAGCTTAGTACAATCTTAAGCCATATACTGTCAGTTTCTGTAAAGTAATAATCTCTTCACATCGGGGAGTTATTGCGGTGTAGGTTGAGTTGTAATCGAGTCTTGGAGCACTTTGGTTGAAGTTCATCATACCAGCCTTACCATTCCGCAGATTTGTATCAGATTCAAGTCTCCGACTGGAGCAAGGTTCTATTTTATTGCATTTCTTTACTTATAATTGCTCTTACCATAGTCTACACGTTTTATAGACTCTAAATGCTCTTACCATAGTCTACACGTTTTATAGACTCTAAATGCTCTTACCATAGTCTACACGTTTTATAGACTCACACTCTTTTACTTACTCGCTCTTATCATAGTCTACACGTTTTATAGACTCGCACTTATTATGTCTGGCTAAACTATAAAGGTTTGGATGTAATGATTGTCATCATGGTCGTGTTCCAATTATCATGCTAGTGAAAATACTCTGGGGATGTTTTGCTTTTAACTTAAGTCAATTATGTTTAAATGTTTATTGGGTAAGATCGAAAGCCATCCAAACTAATGATACGACTTGATTATTATTTAACCAAACAAAAAGAGCGAAAGCCGTTGATTGGTTAAATAGGAATCATTGACCTTTTTAGAAAACGATTTTAAAACTATTTTCGGACGCGTTTTTAGGTTTGAAATCTGACTCTTGGTCAAAAGCCAAAAGTCTCTTTAAGTTAATCTTTCCAAGTAAAATTACTTTTCTGTTAAGTCAAAACTATCAATTTCTTAAAAATAGGTTTACCTCTTTAACGCGGAAGGCACCCTTTATATGTGACAATAAAGGAATTTAATTTAAAGAGTAAATTCGGTTCTTAGTAGTCAAAAGCTACAAGTTCCCGTTAAATTGATTCTTTGCTATCAATAGAAAATACTGCCCCATAAGTAGTTTCATCTACGCATGACCGGACCAATATCTGATTACATGATTTACATTCCAACCTGTCTTTTAAACTGTTATTTACCTCGCTCATTTACTTTGTTGCACTGCACTCACATCAATATTCTTGTTCACCTTAGATAAGCACCTTAGCAATAGAGTTGATAGATTGACAATTGGTCTCTGTGGTTCGATAATCTTATATATTACTTCGATAGGCTGTGCACTTGCAGTACTATATTTAGGCTATACGTTACAGATCCCCATCAAGTTTTTGGCGCCGTTGCCGGGGACCAACTTCGTCAAATTTCGTACCCTATTGTTATCCCGTTTAGACTAAGGCTATTCTAGCCGGTAGATGCATAGAAATCGTAGCACCGGTAACCTAATAGATCCTTTAGTAGAACCTGAACGTTACGCTCGTGCCCGTCTTTTTATACGCAAGATAAGAAGAGCTATGGCAGAAGATCGTAACCAAAGACCACTCAAGGAATTCGCCCAACCATCTAACGAGGAACCTAGTTCTAGTATAGTAAAACCTACTATAACTACCAACAACTTTGAACTAAAGCCCTCATTATTACAATTAGTACAACAAAACCAATTCGCTGGTCTCGCTACCGAGAACCCGAATCAACATTTAAAGGTATTTATCCAGTTAGCTGACACCCTTAAGGCAAATGGAGCCACACCCGAAGCCATCCGTTTAAGACTGTTTCCTTTTTCCCTTAGAGGTAAAGCTCACGACTGGTTAGACGCCCTTCCAGCTAACTCAATAACAACTTGGGAAGACCTTAGGAGAGCTTTTCTTGCGAGATATTTTCCACCAAGCAAGACCGCTGTTCTTAGGAACCTGATCACTTGTTTCACCCAAAACCAAGGCGAATCACTTTTTGATGCCTGGGAGAGATATAAAGAACTTTTAAGAGCTTGTCCGCACCATGGCTTGGAGCAATGGTTAATCATACATACCTTCTATAATGGACTCCATTACAACACAAAGATGTCCATAGACGCTGCCGCTGGCGGAGCATTGATGAACAAACCTTACCCTGACGCTTGTGCCCTAATAGAGGACATGGCCCAAAACCATGCCCAGTGGGGATTAGAACGAGCGACAGTAGAGAAAAAGGAGAGCCATGGAGGAAAGCATGAGGTAAGTTGCATGGACATGATTAATGCCAAGATGGACGCCCTAGCTTTGAGAGTCGAGAACATGTCTCAAAACCCAACCACAGTAGCAGCAATCCAATCGGAATGCGAACTCTGTGGAACTCAAGGACATCAAACCGTTGACTGTAACCTTTTGAATGAATCTAGCTCAGACCAAGTTAACTATACCCAAGGGAACCCTTTCTCGAATACCTTCAATCCTGGATGGAGGAACCACCCGAATTTCTCTTACAAAAACAATAACCCTATCCAAAATCCCGGACCTTCGAGACCTCAAGGATTCCAAACGCAAAAACAAAACCAACCTATGCAAATAGTGCCCCCAAGACCAAACCTTAAAGAAACCATAGACACCTTTATTCATACTCAAACTCAGCAAAATAAGGAGTTTATGAACCAACACATTCACACGAACGAACTAGTTACTCAACTGGCAACCAAGTTTGACCAGATGATAACCCACACCAAAATGCTTGAGACTCAGATTTCCCAAGTAGCACAAAACACCTCTGTACAAGTTGCACCTGGAGGACAATTTCCTGGACAAACTCAACCAAATCCAAAAGGCCAAGCAAATTCTATCACCTTAAGAAGTGGAACTGCTTATAAAGGGCCTAGAAATCCTAACTTAAGCACATCAGAAAAACCTATGGAAGATGCTACACCTAAAGACCAGGTAGAGGAACCAGAGAAACCAGAAAAGCAATCAAAACCAGAAGTAGGGAATAACACTCAACAACCTTATAAACCACCTATTCCGTTCCCACAGAGGCTGAAAAACACCAAAGTAGAAAACCACTACCAAAAGTTTATTAAGGTAATAGAGAAACTCCATGTAGAGATTCCTTTTACTGAAGCTATAACCCAGATACCATCATATGCTAAGTTCTTGAAAGATATTTTGACCAATAAACGGCGACTCGATGATCCCAAGCCTTTAGAATGTCATTCTATATCCGAAAATAAACTCGCCAAGAAAGATAAAGACCCTGGAAGTTTTTCTATCCCTTGCATCCTAGGTAACCATATGATAGACAAAGCATTTTTAGACTTAGGAGAAAGCGTAAGTCTGATGCCTCTGGCCTTCTGTAAGAGGTTAAAATTAGGAGAACTTCAACCTACTAAGATGTCCTTACAACTAGCTGATAGATCTGTCAAATATCCCATGGGTATTTTAGAAGACATACCTGTCAAGATTGGTCAGTTGTACATTCCGACCGACTTCGTCGTAATGGATATTAAAGAAGATGAAGACATCCCAATCCTCTTAGGAAGACCATTCCTATCGACCGCCGGAGCTATAATAGATGTTAAGAAAGGGAAACTGAATTTCGAGGTAGGAAATGAAAAGATTGAGTTCATTTTATCAAATTTTCTAATGGCACCAGTGATAGGAGATGCGTGTTATGCCATCGACGTCATTGACGAATGTGTAAATGAGCTCGAAAAAAACGAATCTTTAATCAAATTACCATCAACCCCTATTTTAGAGGATGACGGATTTAAGAGTATCGAACCGTACATTGACGACAACCTTTTCGAATGCTTAGCTCTTACCCCTGACCTTATGCCGCGTACTGATAAACCCACTATAGAACTTAAGGAACTACCCAAGAATCTAAGATATGAGTTTTTGGATGAGGAGATGAATAGACCTGTTATAATTAGCGCCGCTCTAAACCAAATAGAAACAAATCAACTCTTAGATACCTTGCGAAAATATCCCTCCGCTTTAGGGTATAAAGTTTCAGATTTAAAAGGTATAAGCCCATCCGTATGCATGCATCGGATTATGCTAGAAGAAGATTCAAAACCCTCAAGAGAACATCAAAGAAGAATAAACCCTATCATGAGTGATGTAGTCAAGAAATAAGTTCTTAAGTTATTAGAAGCTGGTATCATATACCAAATTTCGGATAGTGAATGGGTAAGCCCAGTCCATGTGGTACCCAAGAAAGGAGGTATCACTGTTATGGAAAATGAGAAAGGTGAGCATGTGGCAAAACGAACAGAAGGAGGATGGCGTATGTGTATAGATTACAGAAAGTTGAATAAGGCAACGAGAAAAGACCATTTCCCTCTCCCATTTATAGATCAGATGCTTGAACGTCTAGCAAGACACTCATATTTCTGCTATCTTGATGGGTATTCGGGGTTTTTCCAAATCCCTATTCACCCAGAGGACCAAGAAAAAACCACATTCACTTGCCCTTATGGAACATTCGCTTATAGACGAATGCCCTTTGGACTCTGTAATGCACCTGCCACTTTCCAACGTTGTATGATGTCAATTTTCGCAGACTACCTAGATGGAATTATGGAAGTATTTATGGACGATTTTTCAGTGTGTGGGTTTGATTTCAAAAACTGCCTCTCAAACTTAGAGAAAATCTTAAAAAGATGTGTGGAAGTAAACCTTGTGTTGAATTGGGAAAAGTGCCACTTTATGGTAAATGAAGGGATAGTCTTGGGACACATTATTTCTGAAAGAGGTATAGAAGTTGATAAGGCCAAGATAGAAGTTATAGAAAACCTAAACCCACCTAAGACCGTTAGGGAAGTAAGAAGTTTTCTAGGACATGTCGGGTTCTACCGACGTTTCATCAAGAATTTTTCCGGAATAACAAAACCTTTAACTAACTTATTGATGAAGGATGTCGAGTTTGAATTCGACCAAAAATGTCTTGAGGCCTTTGAAGTTTTAAAGCAAGCTCTTATTTCAGCACCTATCATAAGACCACCTGATTGGAAACAACCCTTTGAAATCATGTGCGATGCTAGTGATTTCGCTGTAGGAGCTGTACTAGGGCAAAGAAAAGACAAGAAACTGCATGCTATTTACTACGCTAGTAGAACACTAGACGCTGCCCAGCTAAATTATACAACCACAGAAAAGGAATTGCTAGCCGTAGTTTTTGCTATTGATAAATTTCTATCTTATTTGGTGGGAGCAAAAATAATAGTATACACAGATCATGCAGCAATCCGATACTTGTTAAGTAAGAAAGATGCTAAGCCTAGATTGCTCAGATGGGTTCTTTTACTCCAAGAATTTGACTTGGATATTAAGGATAAAAAAGGAGCTGAAAACTTAGTAGCTGATCATCTCTCTAGGTTAGAACACCTTAAACCTGAACTTATACCTATAGACGATCACTCTACTTATGAAAGATTAATAGCTGGGATAAACTCAACTGAAGAAGAGACCTATGAGGAAATCTCAACCTTGAACAACATACCATGGTACGCAGATATTGTGAATTATCTGGCCGCTGATATCATACCCCCTGACTTAAGCTACCAACAGAAGAAGAAGTTTTTTAGTGATGTTAAACACTTCTTTTGGGATGAACCCCTCCTATTCAAAAGAGGAATAGATAATATATTCAGACGATGTGTGCCGGAAGAAGAAGTAGGCAACGTCATTAAACATTGTCATGTTGCACCTTATGGTGGACATGCAAGCACATCTAAAACATGCGCCAAAATATTTCAAGCAGGTTTTCATTGGCCTACTGTATGGCGCGATGTCCACACTTACATTACAAAATGTGACCGATGCCAACGCACTGGGAACATCTCAAGACGTGATGAAATGCCTTTAAGTAACATCCAAGAAGTGGAAATATTTGATGTCTGGGGTATAGATTTCATGGGACCTTTACCTTCCTCAATGGGTAACAAGTATATCCTAGTAGCTGTCGATTATGTCTCAAAGTGGATAGAAGTTGTTGCATCACCCACAAACGATACCAAGGTAGTTATCAAACTGTTTAAGAATATTATTTTTCCTAGGTTTGGAACCCCGAGGTTAGTCATAAGTGATGGAGGATCGCATTTTATATCTAAGATATTTGACAAGCTTCTAAGCAAATACGGAGTAAAACATAGAGTAGCAACACCATATCACCCGCAAACCAGTGGCCAAGTAGAAGTATCGAATAGGGAGATTAAGTAGATCCTAGAGAAAACCGTATCATTATCCAGAAAAGACTGGTCTGGAAAACTTAAAGACGCCTTATGGGCTTATAGAACGGCTTATAAAACCCCTATTGGAACAACTCCTTATCAATTGGTTTATGGAAAGTCCTGTCATTTACCCTTCGAACTAGAACATAAAGCCTATTGGGCCATTAAATCCTTGAATCTAGATTACCTAAAAGCCGGAGAAAAACGTATCCTGGACATTCACAAGCTGGAAGAGCTTCGCTTGAATGCCTATGAGAATGCCATCATATATAAGGAAAGAACCAAGATGTGGCATGATAAAAAAATCATCAAGAAAGATTTCAACATTGGTGACCCTGTTCTCCTATTTAACTCAAGGTTACGACTTTTTCCTGGTAAGCTTCGTTCAAGATGGACAGGTCCATTTGAAGTGTCAAAAGTTCTAAAGTCTGGAGCAGTAGAAATCAAAAACAATTCATGCGCTCCATTTGTGGTAAATGGACAAAGACTGAAGCTATACAAAGGAGGCGATTTGCCTGTTGACTACTCTAGTCATATTCTTATAGACCCACCAATACCCATATAAAGTAAGATCTAATCGTCAAGCTAAAGACGTTAAACAAGCGCTGCATGGGAGGCAACCCATGGTTTATTCTTTATTTTATTTTATTTTATTAATTTATATATGTTTTATCTGGACTAATTTCTTGTGTTTATATTTTCAGGATGCATTACCCCGATGGTATGGTTGTGATTTTCAGGGATGAAGCACAAATAGCCCGATTTGCTACCTTATCTGCTAGACCTATGGTACCCACTAGGTACCCCGATCAGAGCTGCATGGAGGCACTCGGGATTGAGCCAAGTATTAGGTATCTGTGCAACCAACTTGGCTGGGATTATTATGCTGATGATGTCCATAAAACCTACAGGAACCTTACTCTGGAGTTTCTTAGCTCTGTGGATTATAACCCATGGGTGGGTGAAGGAGATGAGCGAGGATGCCTAAGTTTCAGATTGTTTGGTACCGAGTATACCCTGACCATCAAAGAATTTGGGGATTTGCTTGGTTTCCAAACTGGACCGACCGCTATCACTGAGTTACCATTGAGTTACTATATGGACAGAGATATTGATAAATTTTGGCAGGACATTACTGATGGAGCCAGCCTTGACCCCTCTACCCAGCTGTCCAGGAAGATCCATAACCCGGCTTTCCGATACTTCGAGATGATTCTGTGCCACACTTTCTTTGGGAGGAGTTACTGTGACCACTTAGTCACCGCTGAGGAGATCCTTTTCCTATACTGTGCCAGTCAGTCCAGACCTATAGCTAGTGGAGGTTTTCTGATAGAGAGCCTCGAGCAGACTGCTCGATCCGCTGTAGGACTCGTTCATTCCGGAGGGAATGTGACACAGATAGCTTTTGCTTTGGGTTTGGACAGTATGATAGCACAGCTGACCCCATACTGTGGATATACTTTCCTGGATTCAGACTTTTGCATGGATCGTGGGCTCATGAGGAGGGCCTCTTTCCACCCATATCAGTACAGATTGCTCATCGATGACCAGACAGTTTACACCTTCACACTGCCAGACCCTCAGATGACTTGTGTTTCCAACCGTGCTAATTGGAACTATTCTGTAGAAGGTTGGGGTGAGATATCAGAGTATGCCCCAGAATATACTCCTGCTTCCGAAGATCCCACTCCAGAATACACTCCTGCTTCCGAAGATCCTACTCCTGAATACACTCCTGCTCCCGAGGACTCTACTCCAGATCACACATCCCGGCCCGAGGTTACACGCACTACTGTTCTTACTAATAACCTCAGCTTGCAGGAACCTGATATTCGCACTCTCTTGACTGCTATGCGCACTAAGATAGCCACTCTCCGCAATGAGGTGGCTGACCTTCATTTACAGTTGGAACTGAATGATGTTACCTTTGCTGGTGAGTTAGATGAATTAGCTCACGAGGTGGCAGAGATTCGACGCCAGCTGACTGAGCTGCGTGGCCCAGACACTCCTGCAGAGCATCCTCCCGGTTGGCGATAGATCTGTGTTATTCACAAGATCTCTAGTTCTAGTATTATTAGTATTATGTTTATTTCCTTTTCAAACTCATTTTTATTTGCATTATCTGTTTCCTGCATTATTAATAACTATTTTGGTGACCCGATGTCCGTACCTATATATATATATATGCATATGTGTTTTTTTTCTCTATATATATCTTTCATTTACTAATGTTTTTGTTTTTCTGGTCACCATAATGAAAATTTTGATCCACTTTTCACCACCACACACGACACCATCTACTTCTAACCCACATGCAGGTACAGCTCCTAGTTTCCATGTCACTGAGGACATGTGGCGTGAGCATATGGCCCGAGAGGCCCAGAGGGACACCCTCCTTGCTACTTTGCAGCAACAGGCGACCGATAACATGGCCTTCATGCAAGCATCCCAACAGCAAAATGCTAGCTCTCTGCGCACTATTATGGAAAGTCAGCTGGCTTTCCAGAGAGAACATCACCTTAACCAGACCACATACGCTCGTCACTTCCAATTGATGGAGGCAACCCAAGGCACCCTCATTGGTAGGACCCAAGAGCTACAAGCGGCAAATGCCGCCTTGATAGAGAGAATGGAGCAGCTAGTTTTGGACCGAGAGAGCCGCCGTCGCAGCCGTAGCTGCCGTTCCGGTCGTACCAACCAGGATGGTGAAGGTCCTAGTGGCCCCCACTAGCGTTTTCAGGTACCTCCTCCTACCTTATTTTGGAACATTGAGGACAATGTCCGATTTAAGTGTGGGAGGAGCATTTATCGCTTTTATTTCCCGTTTTTCCTGCTTTTATTTCCCTTCCGCATTTTTCCTTTTAGGTATGTTATATTCGTAGTTAATAAAATGCATGTGATAGGCGAGTCTTTCTGCGTAGTGTACCCTTTCATTTCCCCCACTTTTTAGCCTTACAAAATTTTTACAAAATCTTTTTCAAAGAATTGTGGTTGTTTTTAAGGATTTGGGCTATGAGACAGGTCCTAGATAGGGTCTATTTCTTGGGCACTCACTTTTTGAAAAATTCGTTATCGTTTTAACACCGTAAGCCTTTTTGAACATTTAGATTAGATCCTTTCTTCCCAATATGCTATGATTTTGAATAAAACTGTACAAATAGGTCTTCAAGTAGTTTATCTTAGCAGTCAGCTCCGGCCTAAGCATGCTCTAAGTGTAAGATCGATGAATATAAGTGGATGATCTCTATTTTGCCTTAAAAGTTTATAAAATAAAGTATGAATACGACTACGAGTTGGGTGATCCTCACAAAGATTACTCAACTCAAGAAAGTTGTAAGCACTAATAAAAACAAAGAAAAATATATATATATAAGGCACATCCGTTGTAGTTGGTCCAGAGGTATCTGGTGCTGGACTTGGTAGGGCGGACTACGGTCCGATCCCCCGCAACTGCAAATGGGTAAAATAAAAAGGGGTTAAACCAACTCTTGTACCTCAATCCCATCACTTGAGATCAGAGTCACTAACCGGTCACTGCACCATGAGTATGTACGGATAACGGGCTTAATGTGATTGCGCCTGAATGAAAAAGGACCTCGTACAAAAAGAAGTCTTAGCATAGTAAGGATATTAGGATCGATCTGTATACTTATGAGGTTTATGTCCGCATTTCTGCGAGTAGTGTAATTACGATACCCTTGGTTCAGATAGTTAGTGCCTGACAACACACCCTTACTCGAACTTAGAAGCCCTCTTTGCCCAAAACCTGTATACACCATAATTTTCTTTCATCTACTTCTAAGAGTTGTTGCTTGAGGACAAGCAAAGGTCTAAGCGTGGGAGGATTTGATCGCACTAAATCGCACTATGTTTATGACTCAAATATCACATGTTTTCCTTAGTTTTTATTATCATTTTCTCGTATTATGTTCCTTTTTCCTTTGTTTTCAGGATTCTTGTCATTTCAGAGCCTTTTGTGAAGAAACGAGCCAAAACGCCAAGAAAATAGGGTTTTTCAAGATATTCTGCACTTATGGCGTTCAGCGCCGCGCCGGCTACAGGGAACGCGATGACGTGGCCCACTTTCACCCAGAGACCAACTGCCACGTTCCCACGATCTGGAAGTTCCAGCCACCGTGCCCGCGGCCACTGCCACCGTGCCCGCGGCCTTCACAAAAGTTTCCCGCTCAGAAGAAGTTGAGGGGCATGCTGGTCTTTACGCATCTCAAGGATCCTTTATAAATAGTTTTCGATTTTCATTTTTTAGTTTGATCCAAGCTTAGTACAATCTTAAGCCATATACTGTCAGTTTCTGTAAAGTAATAATCTCTTCACATCGGGGAGTTATTGCGGTGTAGATTGAGTTGTAATCGAGTCTTGGAGCACTTTGGTTGAAGTTCATCATACCAGCCTTACCATTCCGCAGATTTGTATCAGATTCAAGTCTCCGACTGGAGCAAGGTTCTATTTTATTGCATTTCTTTACTTATAATTGCTCTTACCATAGTCTACACGTTTTATAGACTCTAAATGCTCTTACCATAGTCTACACGTTTTATAGACTCTAAATGCTCTTACCATAGTCTACACGTTTTATAGACTCGCACTCTTTTACTTACTCGCTCTTATCATAGTCTACACGTTTTATAGACTCGCACTTATTATGTCTGGCTAAACTATAAAGGTTTGGATGTAATGATTGTCATCATGGTCGTGTTCCAATTATCATGCTAGTGAAAATACTCTGGGGATGTTTTGCTTTTAACTTAAGTCAATTATGTTTAAATGTTTATTGGGTAAGATCGAAAGCCGTCCAAACTAATGATACGACTTGATTATTATTTAACCAAACAAAAAGAGCGAAAGCCGTTGATTGGTTAAATAGGAATCATTGACCTTATTAGAAAACAATTTTGAAACTATTTTCGGACGCGTTTGTAGGTTTGAAATCTAACTCTTGGTCAAAAGCCAAAAGTCTCTTTAAGTTAATCTTTCCAAGTAAAATTACTTTTCTGTTAAGTCAAAACTATCAATTTCTTAAAAATAGGTTTACCTCTTTAACGCGGAAGGCACCCTTTATATGTGACAATAAAGGAATTTAATTTAAAGAGTAAATTCGGTTCTTAGTAGTCAAAAGCTACAAGTTCCCGTTAAATTGATTCTTTGCTATCAATAGAAAATACTGCCCCATAAGTAGTTTCATCTACGCATGACCGGACCAATATCTGATTACATGATTTACATTCCAACCTGTCTTTTAAACTGTTATTTACCTCGCTCATTTACTTTGTTGCACTGCACTCACATCAATATTCTTTTTCACCTTAGATAAGCACCTTAGCAATAGAGTTGATAGATTGACAATTGGTCTCTGTGGTTCGATAATCTTATATATTACTTCGATAGGCTGTGCACTTGCAGTACTATATTTAGGCTATACGTTACAGATCCCCATCAGGTCCAGGCAAAAGTTAGGGAATTAAAGCGTATGATTATATCCCGTCGAATCACTTAACGGACAACCTTTGACTTCCACTGACAAACTCAGAGTTTCTGATCAATTCAATCATCTTCGGACATGGCACAAATAGACAAGATACTCGGAGATACGAAGGCCATAGAAGAACGGAAACCCCATGGAATTTTTTATACACGTAGCTATCTTTTCTTATTATCAGAATTTTCTACGACAGCATTCTCTTACTAGAATGTTTGTCCTATTTGTACAAAATGTTTATTTAAATTCAATACAAAGATATCCCTTTGAAAGTGCAAACAAAACTGTCTGTCTTTTTCTTTACGTTTGTGTTTTGTTTACAAAAACGTCCAATGATTCATTGTTGAACATATGCATTTGAACATGATCACCGTTTACAAATAAACAAAATGAGGAAGACAATTACTGATAGGATGAAAGTATAGGAAAATGTCTCTAGGCTATTCCATAAGTGAACCCCTACAGTACGTCATTTAAATCCCCAACCGAACGAAGCTCCCAGTTTACCAATCCCCGGTAGAAATCATCCAATTTCTCCAGATTCCCCAAGCAGATCTTACAAGCAGCACATGGCTTTGCCCTCACAACAGATTTTACTTCTATCAACAAAAGTTCATCAGTACTTCCACTTCAAGACATGAAAACTCACATATCCTCAACGACATTCAGGGATTTATTTTCCTCGATCAAACAGCAATGCAGCAAATTATTTCACATGCGCATACATTGCATCCATATATCATAAACATCAATAAAGCAAATACGTTGCATCATACATTTCATGCAGACATAACTTTATATTTTAGCTAACATTTTACCCTTTTCAGGATAAGATTAACAGCTACCATTCAATATTCAATCTTGATACAGTTCAGATACGCTCCAGTCACGGGTGCCATCCTGATACTCATTCAATATTCAATCTTGATACAATTCAGATACGCTTCAGACACGGATGCCATTCTGATACTCATTCAGATACAACTTACAGATACAGTTCAGATACGCTCCAGACACGGATGTCATCCTGATACTTATTCAATATTCAATCTTGATACAGTTCAGATACGCTCCAGACACGGATGCCATCCTAATACTCATTTAATATTCAATCTTGATACAATTCATATACGCTCCAGACACGGATGCCATTATGATACTCATTCAGATACAACTTACAGATATAGTTCAGATACGCTTCAGACATGGATGCCATCCTGATACTCATTCAATATTCAATCTTGATACAATTCAGATACGCTCCAGACACGGATGCCATTCTGATACTCATTCAGATATAACTTACAGATACAGTACAGATACACTTCAGACACGGATGCCATTCTGAGACTCATTTAGATACAACTTACAAATATAGTACAGATACGCTATAGACACGGATGCCACTCTGATACTCATTTGGATTCAGTTTTCAGATACAGTTCAGATACACTTCAGACACGGATGCCATTCTGATACTTAGTCAAAATCAACTCCCAGATATAGTTCAAGTACGCTCCAAGCATGGACGCCATTCTGATACTCATTCTTTTGGCTCACAAGTTACAAATCAACAAGCATTCTTGGATGGCATCTACAAGCCCATCTCCAACAAGATTCTATCACCTCTCCAAATGGAATCTTTAAGCCCATTCCCTCAACCACACGTCGTCGAGCGTAAATTTATGGGCACTTTAGTGTCCAATCATCTTTCACCTTCGAGTCACGAATGGCAAAACTCGCCAATCTAACTCTTCAGGTTTAAGAATATTGAACAGGGGCAGTGGTTATACCCCAAAATTTTCCCTCTCATTTATCAAGATTTTTCTCACAAGATCTCTTTGACTCAATACTGGATTAGGGTTTGACCAACTCAAGACATTTCATCATGCTCTGATGACCCAAAATTAGGGTTTGGGATTGCACAAGGATTTTTGGACTATCAATGCTTCATATGACTTTCAAGTATCATCATGGATTCCTAAGATTACTCATGTCAGGTTTCAAACCTTGAATCACATTTTTTATAAGTCATTTGGACAGTTGACCTAAAAATCAGTTGTATTGAGGAAAAAGTCAACCATGGACAATTTAAAGTCAAACTTCATAGTTTTTTATCCACATCAACATTTTAGACTCACATGTATCATTTGATCAAGTTTGGACCACAATTCCTCAAGAAATTTGATCAAATCATCAAAAGGGCAAAATGGTCAAAATTAGGGTTCTGATTGAGAAAGGGAAATTTTTTATTTTTGACCTAGAAAATGATCAATTGATTTGAAGCATTATTTCAAGATTTCAATTGCATTATCTTGACCTAATGACATGGTTCAAAACATTGCAAGTCCATTGGGTTGACAGATAAATTTTTCAGTCAACTGATCAAAAGTCAACTGTATATTGAAAAGTCAAACTTTGACTTTTTGGTCAAAATCAAATGCCAAGGATCACAATTCATCAAAACATGTCAAAATGTGAAACTTGTTCATCAAGAAATCAAATATTGAAGATTTTGTTTTGAAATTTGAAATTTCTTAACTTAGAAATTTTTCTAAGTATAAAAAATTTCTTATTTTTTCTCAACTTTAAGCCAACTTATCACCATGATACAAGATGATTCAAAGGAAGTTCCCAACATGAAAGTTGTAGATCTCCAAGAAATATAAAACTTTTCTTCACACATTTTTCCTAAAGATTCTTGCATCTCAAGATATAATTTTGTGAATACATGCCCATGAACTAAAATAACTTAGTGAAATTTTGCCCTAATTTAGGCAGGTTTTTTACCTAACTTCATGGAAACTTTTCACCTAGTCCCAATTAGAATCTTGGAAATCAATTCAAAGATGAGTTATAGAGCACATTGCAAGCTTTCCAAAATGTCCAATAACTCCTTGAGATCATTTTTGAGTAGGGAGAATCCAAGAGATGAAGTTGGCAATTTCTCACTTTGATTTCAAGCCATTTCATGAAGAACAAAATTCAAATCCTCAAGCATGTTGTAAAATCTTCAGTTTTCAGGCTTCAACCTCATTTTTCACTCCACCATTAATGAATTTCACAAGGTTTCATGCCCTAAAGCCAAGCATTCAATGCTTTGTACATGAACAATTCCATTTTTGGCACAAAGGTGCCATTTCCATTTTGATAAAGAATAACTTTTGCAACTTTTCACTCCTTGAGCCTTGCACTTGTTTTTATGCATACACAAATCCTATAAACTAAAATCAAAGTATCTAAGACTTGTACCAATTCAAATCAGGCCTGTACAAGCATGTAGAGAGTTGTCTCCTCACTTTTCTTAAAAGGCAAGCAATAGAGCAAAAAGCCTATAACTCAGAAACCTATTGTGGAATTAATTTGAAACCTTCTCTATATTTATACACAAACACATTACAACCTAAGACACGATTGCTAAAGGCTAGAAACTCCCTAAAACTCTCTATCACCAAAAACCTGCCATAACTTGCAGTTTTGCATCAAGCATGGCAATCCAAAAATCTACTCGTGCGTTTCAAGTTCTAATCACCTAAACACTTAACCTACATCATATCTAAGTGTTCCAGACCATCATCCCTTCACTATAACTCCCCCTTATCCATCTGCCATTTTTGCATTTCAAGCTTGTAGGTTGACTTGGATATGGAGATTCATGCACTTTCAAGACAAGGTAAAGATTGGAACACACTCAGGGAGGTCCAGGCAAGCTAAAGGGATCTTCAGGCCTTCTCAAAACTCACTCAAACTCCATTCACGATCTCAGTTGAAAGAGGTAAGAACTCTAACTTCTATCTCTTCATACATGAATCCTTTGTCTCGATTTGTGAAGATAAAATATAGATATCCTTGTGCTAAAACCAACCATATTCATAGATTTCATTTATATTCATTGTGTATAGAGAATTTTAGATTTCAAATTTCTGTAAAAATTAGGTTTAAAATTAGGGCCATTGAAATTAGCTTTGATCTTTGACTGTTGGTTTACATGAGTTACATGGTTGAAATCGTGGGAAAGAGTACTACCATTTTCATGTTTGAAGTTTCCATTTTCATGGATAAATGAGAGAGATACAGGGGGTTAGGATGGCTAGAGGAAGAAGATGAAGTACAGGGCAAGGAAGCGTTTTGTGTTATCTATTTTTAGTTTCATTTGAACTAACAGATGTACAGCCACCCCAGTGGCAAGGCAGCGCGCTGAAATTGCTAAGGTCATGGGTTCGAGCCTTGGTGCCTGCCTTTTGCATATTTTCTCACATTTTTTGCCATTTTTTATCATTATGCAGCGCTGGGCTTTTGTTCATTTAGGCTTATGTTTTTTTTCTAACGCTTACCTCCTGATTACTCAGGATACCCCTAGCCCAGTTTATTTTAATTTATTTATTTTATTTTTGTTTACTTCATTAAATATTTTTCTTAAATACTATAAAATCATAAAAAATATCAAAATGTTAAATATTTCATTTTTTTTTGTTTATTTTATCTTATTTCCTCATAAAAAATATTTTCATTTAGTTATATATTAATTATTTTCCTTAATAAACTTGTAAAATAAAATAGAATTAGGTTAATATTTTATTTCTTTTTTCTCACTTATAAATATTTATTCTAATAAAAAAAAGGACTAAATATTTCATAAAATATTATCTTATTATTTTTAAGACAAAATACACAAAAATAATATTTAAAGAAATTGATTTTCTTTTAATAAACTAGAATTAGGGTTAACCAATTTCTAAAAATAATTTCCTTTTTTCTTAAATTATTAGGTTTAGTTCAAAAATTCTTTTTCATATAAAAAACAAAACAAAAATCTTTTTCTTGCATATACATACCATTGCACATTTGATTAATATTGTATATTATTTATTCAAATACTCGTACAAATTCGATTTCGTTGTAATAGATTAAATTAGGTTTACATTATTGCAAATCCCCATTCATAATTTGTATACCCCCCTCCCATAAAATATTGTAATAGCGTAGTAATATTTAAATTACGCAATTTATCGCTTTTACATAACATGTTAGTAATTAGGGTTTGTATGGCAAGATAAAACCAATCAAATAGAAAACCCTAACCCAAGACAAAATCAAGCATGAAAATAACACACTTGCACACAAGCACCCTTAGGGTTACTCCACTTGGTTGCCTTATACAAAAATGGCCATATTACGCATGTGAAGTATCTTAGCAAAACAAACAAGTATAAGATCATAGTCCCTCGATGAGGCTATTCAAAGTTGCCTTACAAAATGATCTTGGTCCCTCAAAAATGCTAAGATACTTTGCAAACATTACTAAGCATGGTTGTACGATGACCCACGCCCTCCCCGTTAACATCCAAAGATAGGGTTACTTACCAAATCAATGGTAAGACAACAATATCAAAAGAAAAGAAAATGAACAAGAAAGACATTTGAGTAGGTAGATTACTTCTAGTTACTTGCTCCATTTCAAACAACTATCCTTTCTATTTTCAAAATGAACACACACATTTCCAAACATCTTACAAACATTGGAAACATTTTTAAAAGGACAAACATATTTGTATACATTCTTACGAATAAGAATCATTACAAAGATTTCCTAAACAATGGACTCTTTTACAAAATACTCTCAAAACCACACAAAGCACAATTTCAAAACAAAAGCAAGTGATCTAGCAAGTAACTAAGATCCCATGGAACACCATAGATGAAAAGGGTGCTAATACCTTCCCTTTTTATAATCTACCCCCCGAACTCAAGAAACAATCTCAAAGGTAATTTCCTATGCTTTTTCACCTTTCCTTTTGGATAAAAGAAAAGTCGGTGGCCACTCTTGCTAACCGCAACGTTTGCGATAAAATGCAAAACCCTCAAGTCAGTTCTCCCACCGTATCACAGGTAGGATAACAACGAGGATTAGGGTTTCGCTTTTTTCTATCTCTCTGAGTTATTGATTTGCTGTGGGTTCTTGGGTGGTGATATTTGATGACAATATTTGGTGATGGACTTTGGTGATGGAACTTGGTGATGGAATTTTTGGTGTTGCAAACTTTTGTTGGTTTTCTTTGGTTCTGGTTTGGTGGCTTTTGGTTTTACAGTGATGGTTTGATGGTTTCTGGCTTTTGTGATGTTTGATGATTTGCTGGTTCTGGTTTTTTGTGATGTTTTGGTGGTTTCTGACTTTTGTGATGTTTGATAAATCTGTGGCTTTTTGGTTTCTGGGTTTTTGATGTTTATTGGTTCTTTTGGTTCTCTGGTTTTATGATGTTTTGATAAATTTGTGGCTTTTTGGTTTCTGGCTTTTTGATGTTTGCTGGTTCTTTTGGTTTTCTCCTTTTTTATGAAATAAAGCACTTTTTGCTTTTGATATATTTTCTGAAGGGTTTGTTGATTTAGGAAAGTGATAATATGTGAACAAGCTGAGCAAGTTAACTTGTATTGAAACATTTGATGCCTTTGACCCTTTGGCATGTTGCTTGCATATTATTTGTTTTGTTCTGTTGTATACATGTGTTGCTGCCTTTGTTTATTACATGTTGGTTTGCAGCATGCTTTTGCTTGGATCCTGTTGTGATATTTTGCATTTGTTGTAGGCTTGCCCTTTTGTATTTGATTGCTGCAATTTGCAGCTTGTTGCTTTTATTGCAGTTTGGGCAGCAGCTTGCCTTTTACTCGGATCCTGCTGTTTTATTTTGTTGCTTGTTTGAACTGTTGGCATACCTTGTTGACTGTTTTCATTTGCTGCCTTGCCTGTCCAGTTTGTATATTTTCTTTTTCCCCTTTTTTTTGTGAACCAAAATCTAGGTTTTGAGATTTTCAAAATAGGGAGAAATGGATGGTGATTAAAACAAACGAAATTCTGATTCCTAAAAGCAAACCCTAGTGATGAAAATCATTTTTGCTTGTATTTTTCAGTGTTGATTATTTGCTAATGTTTTTTTCTTTCTTTTGTTACATGTACAAACAATTGAATGGCAAGCAAGACAAGATGAAGAGAAGACCATGGCTAGAAATGAGGTGTTTCTTGAAGATGAAGCAAAGAACATTTCTTTCCTTGTAAATATAACTTGAGATTCTTTGTAAACAAGACAAACAATTTGTAATTTATATTTTACATTGTAAATCCCCTTCTTTTTTTTTTACAAATTGTCAAAGAATGTAATCATAACATAACATTTGAAAAGAAATGTATGAATGATGAATTTGTTGTCCCAAACTTTGAGTTCTATTTTAAACTTTGCAACTCTAGATTGAATGTTTCAAATAAATCATCTTGGCTTGGTAACTTGCATTTTAAGCAAACACAATATGATAGGATAAATCATGTATTTTGCACTCTTAAACGAAATCAATGTTTAAGAGCTCAAACCCAACTGATTAATTGAATCCACAATCATGATTATTTAAAATGGTAGTCTTAAACTTTATAACTTATCCAAACAGAACATGCTCCCAGGAATAACATCAACCCTCAGAAAATTGTGGTTAAGAAAAATTTAAAATCACAAATGCCTTTTCAATTATCTGGGCCATGGATTGGGCAAACTTGCAATGTGAGGTTTGAAAACTGACTTAAACAACTTTAAGGAGACATGGTGACTTATTTGAAACCTTGATGACTAAATTTCCTTTGAGAAGTGCAAAACCCTAATTGTTGTCTGGTTTCCTAGGAAGAGAACCTGCTTGATCAACTTTTGATCGAAATTGAGTGTTTGAGAAACCCTGGGATAACATCTTGATTGAAAAATGGGAGGGCAAATTTTGGGGTACAACAGTAGGTCACCTTCAGTGAAAGTTCGTGCTTGTTATCTTTTTGCTACCCTCAGTGAACGTTGGTAGTTCATCGTTAGTGAACGGCGATGCTATGATATATTCTCTTTCTACCTTCAGTGAAAGTTGGTCGGCCACCTTCAGTTAAAGTTGGTGCTTGTTATCTTTTTGCTACCCTCAGTGAACGTTGGTAGTTCATCGTCAGTGAATGGACATGCTATGATATATTATCTTTCTACCTTCAGTGAAAGTTGGTAGGTCACCTTCAGTGAAAGTTGGTGCTTGTTATCTTTTTTCTACCCTTAGTGAACATCAGTAGTTCATCGTCACTGAACGACGATGCTATGATATATTCTTTTTCTACCTTCAGTAAAAGTTAGTAGGTCACCTTCAGTAAAAGTTGGTGCTTGTTATCTTTTTTCTACCCTCAGTGAATGTTGGTAGTTCATCATCAGTGAACGGATATGCTATGATATATTATCTTTCTACCTTCAGTGAAAGTTGGTAGGTCACCTTCAGTGAAAGTTGTTGCTTGTTATCTTTTTGCTACCCTCAGTGAATGTTGGTTGTTCATCGTCAGTGAACGGCGGTGCTATGATATTTCTTTTCCTTCTACCTTCAATGAAAGTTGGTAGCTCATCGTCAGTGAACGTCGATGATTCTTTCTCTCTACCTTCTGTGAACGTTGGTAGCTCACCGTTAGTAAACTTCGGTGTTGTTATTTCTTTCCTCTTTCTACCTTCAGTGAATGTTGGTAGTTTCGCTTTCAGTAAAAGTTGGTGTATCCTTTGACTTTTTATCATCCTCTATAAGTCAGGTCTTTTGATCCACCAGTGATTTATTTTCCTGGTTGGGTTTCTCTTTTGTTTCTTTATTTCCTTTGTTACATCCCCACCGGTGTTTTGCGTCTCTTTGAATTTATTCATGCGCATTCATGCTCATAAGCGTTACATGGCATCTTAGGGCCAAAAATAGGGTTTGTTTTATATTTAAGTATATTTGATCGCATCGACACGAAGATTTTTAACCTTCGTATCTCCGGATAGAAGAAACTTAAATAAGGGCAGTTGTTGTACCCCAATTTTTTCCCCTAAGATCCCCTCGTCATACTATGTTGATTCAATCACAACAAGATCATATTAGGGCTTTTGGATCTCCTCCCTATATTTAGCTTTTCTCTTTGAGGAATCACCAAGAACCTTGACTTGTTTTTATTTTGTGATAATACATTTTTTGTTTTGACTTTCCTTTTAATTAATAAAATACAATGTCGGTTTGTCTTACTTGTTACTATAGGTAAAGGAAATGAGGTTTAACAAGTTTCTCCATGGGTTCATGAGTTTATTTCCATGCCCTAGTCAATAAAGCTTGAGAAGTCGAAACCTCACCATTGAAGTTGTTTTGGAAGGGATGGCATGGAAAGGTTATTTTGGTTCAGTACATTTCCAAGATATCAAGATTGATTCAAAAGTATAAGGGGTTGATTGAAGAAGTTGTCATGGTTGGACAAGGCCTTGTTCCCATTGGTCACAAGTGCATATTTCTATAAATTCTCAAGATATGGAAGTGGTGTTGGTGGCTATGAATTATCATTTTCATCCTCAATAACTTATATCTATAAAGCAAGAGTGTTGGTACAAGAAGGTGGTTCAAATTTGTCAAGGTTCCTCAAAGCATTTTCTTGATCTAGGAGCTAGGGCTTTGAACTTCAAAGAAGTATATATTGCTCATCTTTTGGTATTTTTGAGTGATTCCAAAGACATCCTTCTCTTCAAAGGGATTTTAACAAATCACTTCAAAATTTTCAAGGATTTTTCATGTGGAAGAAACTTGATGATGAAGGAAAGATTACAAGTCCTCCAGATGAATCCTCATTTTCTCATGTGTGACTTCAAATGATCATAACTTGGTAAATTTTTATCACCTTGGGACCACTCTTTTTCCATAATGATCTTGAGGATATGAAATTTATTCCTTATTTTATGTGCAAAGTTAGAAATGGATGGAAGGTGCTCTAAGGATACAAACGATTATAGGTCATTTCATGATTTTTTGCCAACTTCAACAATTCATAACTCTCTCAATTTTTGGATATTTTGAATGATTCAAGTCTCAAAATGTCATTAAAGAGGTCCATTTCATGCCATATTTTTTTGTCAAGAGCAAATTCCAAGTGAAAGGCCATGTTTGGATGCAAAACATTATAGGTCACTTTTGAAGAAAATTTGAAATATTTCTAAGTATGGAAAGTCAACCCTTTTTCTCCAACTTTGACTAAATGCAACTTTAAGCTCAAGAATCCATTTTATTACATTCTTTTTCCATTGAAAATCTTGTAACATCATATTTATAAAGCATCAAGAATCATGCCCTAAGACCCCTTGAGCTAAGAATGCCATTAATTTGAACTTGGTAACTTAAAACTGAAGTTTCTTCAAAATTCAGAATTTGAAATCATTGATTTAGCTTCTAAACACTTTGTTTTTGTGCATTTTTGCCTATAAGCATGTTTAGTGAACTTCCATAAGTGATTAGCACAATAAAACACGCGTTTTGGATGAGTTTTGATCAAATTAGAAGTCACACTTTTCTTGTTTACAACTTCACACAATTTCCCTCCAAACTTCATCATTTCACACGCTTGGACATTCCATTTGATTCCCTATAAATAGAGGGCCATCCCTCATTCATTTTCTCAAGCTTGGATAGCCAGAATCACCCTGCCAAACTTGTTCCATAACTCAAATTTTTGCAACTTCGAAATCTGTTTTCAAGCCTTTTTCAATCCAATTTTTCTATCAACTTACCTTCCTTGATCTTCCCAGAAGCTAACCATTTAATTACCTTCAAGAATCGTGCCCTATATTGCTCCATAGAAGTCCAGTTTCAGAGCTCTGCAACTCAACTTCAATAGGTAGATTTCTTCATCAATTATTCAAAATTTTGATATCATTGTGGTGCTCTCATTGCCCTGGTTCTAGACACAAATCTTATTTTTATCTAGAAACATGTTTTGACCATGAAATTTCAAATCCCTTTTTAAAACTTTCCTTCCAAATTGCTTGAGCTACAGTTTATATAAATTTATCGCAAAGGTGTGGTTGACTTCGTCTTGAAAAGACGAAGCGAATGGCATAGGTCTCGTGCTCTAATTTTACAGATTGAGCAACTTGGTTTTGGGGCTGGCTGGAGGTTGAAGATGACCAACGTGTCATCCTCCAACCAATGAAACAGCGCCATTTGTATTTTTTTGAATTTCTAATTTACATTTGATTCAGTGCTTTATTCACTAATGACCATGATATGCACAGCGCACCAGATCCCTTGGATTTGATTACTAACGCATTTTGACTCTCATCCAATGGTCCACGTATTTTTGACTTTATTTTTCTTTTCTGATTTTTATATTTAATTGTTTTAAATTTCAAAAAATCATAGAAAATTCATTTTTAGTCCAAATAATCTGAAAAAATTATGAAAAATATTTTTGATTTTTCTCTTTCTGAATTTTATTTTTTCACAATTTTATTTTGTTTTTTGATATTTTTTAATAATTTTCACTTTATTTGATTTATTTTAAATGTTTAAAAATATTTTGGCAAAATACTCATTTTGGTCCCTTAACTATACCCTTGGGTTCATATTGGTCCCTTAACTTTTTTTTGTGTCATTTTGGTCCCTTAACTTTCAAAAAGTTTCATTTTAGTCCTTTTTGTCTAAATTCGTAGCTAATTAGACGGAAATACTTTGAAATCAGCCACTAAATTCATAGCTAATTAGACAAAAAGGACTAAAATGAAACATTTTGAAAGTTAAGGGACCAATGTGAACCCAAGGGTATAGTTAAGGGACCAAAATGAGTATTTTGCCAAATATTTTTATGCATCTTTAAATTCTAAAAAATTTATAGAATGATCCAATGATATTGTGACAAATAATGGTGACCTCATTCATTTTTTATTTCTGACTTTTATATTTTTTATCATTTTTGGTTCATTTTACTCGTTTCTTTTAATTTTAAAAATAGTTTCTGACCTTAAATAATTACCAAAAATTTTATAAAATTATTTTAGTTCATTTCTGATTTTTTTATGGTCTTACTTTTTATTTCTTGATTAATTTAAACATAGTTGATATTTTTTCTCTTTATTTCTATTTTAAAAAACATTTTAAAACTTTATTTTAATGTATATACTAAATGCAATATTATTTTGTGATTATTTTCTGGCTGATCTTGGGTTGAATTTTTTATTATGAACTTTGTTAACATCGTTGGATCCATGGTGTTGAGTCTAACTCCATAAAAATGGATGAATTATTTTATTAATAGTTTAATTAAAATTTAATTCAAATGTGGTTTGTATGTTTTTTCCCACCCCTCTTCATCTTATCCCTTTCTTATTGCACTAAGTGTTATTGGAGCATGATTTCTATATCATGTCTCAAAGAAAATGGTGCATAGATTGCTATTGACCGGCCACAGAATAGGTGCGACTTCTATATAAGTCTACTTACGATTGCTTAACATAACGCTAAATTTTGTCCTGATTCGAATAAATGATCATTCGTGGCCCAAAGTTATGTTTGCAAGCCCAAGTATGTTAATTTGATCTCTTTGATCCAATAAACTTGAGATTCATTGTATGGAGGCTTTGGTTCTACCAATCCTCTAATGGGTCTACAACACTTTTTGTCAACGCGGATCACTTAAACATTGTTGATCATTAAATGATACTTTTTTAGGATTCCAAATGGATGATATACTTGACAAAAAGCAAATGCAACTTGTTGTATGGAGGATTTGGTTCTACCAATCCTCTAATGAGTTCCAAATGCAAGTTTCAAGATGGTCATCCAACTAACCACTAATCATTAAATTGTTTTTACTTTATGCTTTTATTTTTTATGCTTTGTGTACCATTTACTTTAAGCATTAAATTTCATGCCATTTTTATTTTGCTCACTTGAGCTTTTCTTTTCTCTTCTAAGACACCTAATAATCAACATGAACCATAAAAACCTTTAATGATACTTGGACTATTTGGTTTCTATCCTTGGCACTATGGAGTATTAGACTTCTTGGACTTAGGAATAGAAACCTTGGCCTATGTTGGAGACCTTGTGACCTTGATGGATATTTTGTCTGGAGTTCTTGAGGTTTAACTCAAGACATTGGGTTGTTTGTTTCTTTTGTATGCAGGTTATTGTGATTACATAAGTTGTTTATAATCTGGAATTCACCCGTATACAACTGTTACTCTGCCTAATTTTTGTGAATAGTTAATACACTTGAAGTTTGGTTCTCTCAAGAGGTTTAGTATATTTGTTTGCTTGGTTTCAATCCAAAGAATGGGAATTCTATCTTGGCTCATAATGTCAAGTATTGGCTTCTTTTTGGTTAGATGGTTCTTATCCCTAGCTTTTACCTAATGCTTTAGGATAGTCTCTTCTTCTCCTCCCATCTTCTTTAGTTTCAAAAATCTTCTCTCTCCTTTTGAAAACTCTTCTTGCTTCTTTTAAACTTGAACCACTTTCATAACAAACTTGGACTTAGTTCCATGCATTTTCAAAACCTTTTCATAAATAAACTTCAATCAACTTAATAATACCTTGACATTTTTTGTGAGAAGACTAAAAGTCAGTCAATCTTATTTCAAACCATTTTGCCACTTTGGTTTTTTATTTTAAAACCTTCCTCAAAAGATTGGACTCTTGTCAATCTTTATAGTGATGCAAACAACTATACTTCTACAATATGTAGTGAAGAAAGATATTTTCCACTTGGGTGTTGAGTGAGGCATTGTTGATTTTAAAATCCAAGCCATATCCTCCACTTTGAGATCATGCAAATTCTCCTTTCTCATGATTGTGGGTAGTAAGTATGTTTTTTTCCACACGGACAATGACAATGATGTCTTATCTTATAAAATCAATTAACATACTTATGTTTCAAAATATTTTAAAAGAGGAACTACGTGTACCCTGATCCCCTGTTGTATGAAATATGGTATGTAGGCACTAAAGGTTCGCAACCGCGGCGGGTACAAAAACCATAAAAATATATTTCTTTTCTCACCTCCACCATATATTTTTATACAACATTTTATAGCCAAAATATACAGATTTTACAAAGAGGTTCCTACGGAGTATCGTAGGTGTTTAGGATGCTAATACCTTCCCTTTGCATAACCAACCCCCTTACCTTGAATCTTTCCCCCTCTGTTTGGGTTACTCGCTCTTTTCCCATTCCTTTGGAAACAATAAAGCGCGGTGGCGATTTTTATTTTGATCTGTAGAAGTCTAGCCAATCCAATGGCTTAGTCTTAAACATTTCTACCGCTACACTATCGAGGATCTTCAACTTCTGTTTGAGAATGATTTTGCCGAGGGGAAGAGTTCTGTTGGAAGATTTCACCAATTTGGAGAAATAAACTCCGCTGGGGGATGAACTTCTATATCTAGAGAAATAAACTCTACTGGTGATAAGGATTTATAAACTACTTGAGATTTATAAAATTGTGTTGTGGAAGGTGAACTCCATAAACTGCTTGGGGATTTTGTTGAAATCCTGTAGGGGAATCTTGAGAATCTTGGCGACTTCACTGGAGGATTTTGGAGCAGTAATTAGAGATTCTTGAATAAGTGTCAGGATGACATCCGTCTCTAGATCCTACCTGAACCGTTTCTAGATGAGAATCTAGAGTAAGTGTCAGGATCACATCCGTCTCTGAATCGTACCTGAACTATTTCTAAATGAGAAAGTCTGGAGTAGGTGTCAAGATGACATCCATATCTAGATCGTACCTGAACCATTTCTAGATGAGAAAATCTGGAATAGGTGTCAGGATGACATCCATCTCTAGATCGTACCTGAACCGTTTCTAGATGAGAATCTGGAGTAAGTTTCTGGATGACATCCATCTCTGGGTTGTACCTGAACCGTTTCTAGATGAGAAAGTCTGGAGTAAGTGTTAGGATGACATCCGTATCGGGATTGTACCTGAACCATTTCTAGATGAGAAAGTCTGGAGTAAGTGTCAGGATGACATTCGTATATGGATCGTACCTGAACCATTTCTAGATGAGAAAGTCTGGAGTAAGTGGCAGGATGACATCCGTATTTGGATCATACCTGAACCATTTCTAGGTGAGAAAGTTTGGAGTAAGTGTCAGGATGACATTCGTATCTAGATCGTACCTGAACTGTTTCTAGATGAGAAATTCTGGAGTAAGTGTCAGGATGACATCCGTATATGGATCGTACCTGAAACGTTTCTAGATGAGAAAGTCTAAAATAGGTTTCAGGATGACATCCGTATCTGGATCATACTTGAACTATTTCTAGATGAGAATCTGCTTTATTTAGAATGTTTTCGCTGGGAATTCCTGTTTTGCTTTGAGAAGAAATCCGTAGGGGAACATGAAAAGCTTGTGAATCAGGCTAGAGAATTCTTTAAGATGTCTGAGCAGTGATTGGAGATTCTTGCTCTGCCAAAGATACAAGGACTCTTGACATCACTTGGCTGTAAGATGAGGATATGGCGGTGACTTTTTAGTTAGATGCCCCTGCCTCTATACCTGCTAAAAAAGGTGTCCGCGGAGATTTTTTGGATGGTTTGAGTGTCATCCCAACTCCTGGGGTTTTGAGTAGATGTTGATCAGGAAGTATTCTACTAATAGAAAAATGACAAGATGACGAGACGTATTCATACGCTTTAATCCCTTACTTTTTCCTGGACTATCTTTTCATATTTTCAGTCCATCGGGATACCCTTTTTTCCCAAGCCGCCTTTTCAGGTTTTCAACTTGCCGGGTGTACAGATTATTCATATGTATATCCCTAATTTTTCACGAACCTTTGGTTCGCCGGGATGCCCTTATTTTTACCTAGGCCATTCGACCTAGCGAGTCTTTGTTCATGCATAGTATTTTCCGACTATGTGTGCATTCACCGAATATGGGGAATCATCACTGTCCATAATAGTAAGTGTTGCCATACCGCCAGAAGATGTTTATTTGATTGCACATGATCCATTGCTAGAATTCATGTCTAATTCCCCAAGTGATTCAGATGGAGGTCTACCCCTGGCTATTTGGAATTTTTGAGAGATTCCTCAAATCTTGACTTGATTGCCCCAGATCAGCTGGACACCATGCTATGCCCCTTGATTATGAAAGGCCTATCACTGGAATGTCTTTTCATCTGAGGTGATTCTGCTCATTGAGAGGATTTATGTTCATTGAATATTCGTCATGCAAATTTCTCTATTGTTTGAACAATTAGCCATATGCAAACAATGGCATTTAAAGAATGCAAAGCTTATGTCTGTCTTGAAGTTTGAAAATTCATTTTTTAGTGAAACAAACAAATTTTGTAAGAATGTGATATCAGCTCAGGATTTATAGCAAACCTTACAGGAGTCAGGATACATTTTGTAACAGTATGCTTTCGAACTAACCCATGCTTCAGCTAGGACTTTTAAGGGTTATAACGTGGCCTGGTCACGGTTCAAGGAACAAAGTATAAAGGCTCAAAATTTATTTATACCCACCCGTTCTTCGTGATGTTCTTCAACCCTAAACTCAGTTAATTATGCAATTTGAATCCCAGTTGAGTTCTGGAATCATTGCTCTGATGCTTGGTGATGGTTCAGAAATTGAACGTTTGTTTGAGAAGGCGATCATTTTTGTAACCTTTTCTTTTTGTTGAGGATTTGTAACGACTTCTTTTTTTTATTATCCCTGCATTTGCCTGAACTGTTTCTTTTGTGATTACAGTCAACAGGATGCCCCAGTTTTTTTTCTTAAGTCTCCTTCATAGGTTTTAACTTAGCGGACTTTTCTTTTGAAAAATAATGACTGCCTGCTTTGATGATTATTCGGAACCATCACCATCTTTTGGAAGGTATCTTCTACACTATTTGTCGTGTACGAAGGATGAGCTTACGACTGAATACACCTCTGAATTAACTGAGAAATCTACCCTGCCCCAGGTTATGATTAAAGGTTTTAATTTATGTGAAAAGAAAAACTCCTACTTATTTGGCAGGGAATATCTTCCTTATAACTCCATTGTTTAGGATTTTGAAACAACGCATGTACATCGTCAGAGGGGTCTATTCAAAAGCATAATGTATGAGATTGTGGTATCATTTTCGTCATCCTCCCTCTAAAGGTTTAGAGCTTTTGATTGAGAGTTGAATATCACAAAAATAAGTAAAAACACAGTTTGAATATAGTGGATACGAATGAAATAATTCAAGACAAACATATGTAATGCATTGATGAAATAACAAAGTTTGACATGAATAAATTTTCGACAATCAAAAGAAAATTACAAATTGAGAATTCAGATGAACAAAAAGCCTCTTTGTCTTGGCTTGTCACTTTAGATGATGTGCCTTTGAGGGATGACAGAAGAATTCAGTCTGGGCATCTTGTGTGAACTCCAGCACTCCTTCGTTGATTAAGTCCTGGATCTTATTTTGCAATGCCCAACAGTCACTCGTATCATGTCCAGGACTATTGGAATGGTATGCGCACATTGCATCAGAATGATAGCTAATAGTGAAGACATTGGGATTTCGAGGAGGATCCCTTAACGTAATCAACTCCATCTTCAACATGTGTTACAATACCTGAGCCAAGGACATGTTAATTTCGGTAAAGTGTCTTTTAGATGTATTTCACTTACGCTGATTACCCAGTCTTTGTTGGCGAGGTTGTGACGTAGCAGTAATTTGGAAAGGCCTACTCTCCACCCAGCCAACTTCTTGTCTCGTCAGGGTCTGATTAATGACTTGATCCCCGGCCTCGACTGTTTGTTTCACACGATTGCATCCGTCTTGATGAAGTTTGCTGATAAGGGCTCTCAGCTCTTCTTGTCCCCGGGCTAGGCTTTGGATAAGAGCCTTTTAATTACTCATCTGGATTCTCATCCTTTCCATTTCAGCTTGCAGTTGTTCCAACTGGTCATCCTTGTTATTGTCAAGATGTTTCTTGGTCAGATTCCCGTTGAGGAGTGCTTTCAACTCTTCTTGCCCCTTGGATAGGTTGAGGAACATTTCCATGAATTGAGCCTCTTGAGCTTGGAGATCTCTCTTGTTCTGTTTGAAAGCCATTTTTCTTGCTGAAATAAATAGCAAGAACATGACAGACATGTACTGGAAGACCTGTTATGTAATGACATGCATGATGTGTAAATGTTTTCAAGTATCTCGTGGGATAAACACAAGAAGATGTTAGGAGTTGAATTTTGCAACTTCGTATTGTTGAAGGTACTTCTACAAGAGTCAAGATCACTATGTTGAGTGGGTCATAGCCCCTGACTCAATTTATTGTGTTTTGGTCTTTTGAAGGCATTGGCTAGAGGAAAATAAATCCCCTTGCCCCTTGTTAGACATCTGGTTCATCATGACCTGCATTATAGACCCTTGAGATCCTTGAAATGGTTAAGGAAATGTTATGGTATGATGTTTATGATGTGTATGCTATGCGTCAAGCAAAAATGCAGGGTGATAAAGACATGTATGTCTTGCAAGAAAACCAGTTTATTGGATAATGACTCTAAACAGATCCTGCAAACCCTGCAAGTAGTTCAAGTTGAAAGCAAACAAGTCACACAAGCAGCCTTAGGTTTAGGCTTGCATGGGGTTAAAAGGTAAGTACCCTCTTGAAGTTTCAGTTGGTTCAACCTATCATAGAAATAGTAACCGGGTTCTAAGGGATCTCAATATTACTGATCTTTCCCACAAGTTTCGTTCCGATCAACAACTGACTTGCCACCAAATAAAACTCGGGAGTCAAATCTCAATGAGTGTAGTATCGAGTATCAACCGACTTCGGGCTACACCAAAGACGGCTATCTCACTACTTCCTAATGGCCAAGTTGTTCAATTAAAGGTTCTAAGGTTAGTTGATGATTCATGACACCACGCAGCGGCCCCGTATTCTCCTTGACTACTCAAGGGCTACCGGTACCAACTAAAGTGTCACATCAACGTAGCTATCACTTTAACCATGTCGGTATACCCTGCACAGTTTCCACGATCTATTTCTACTTACCTAAAAGATGCCCCAGATTTGGGTGTAGGATATATAGAAACAACCCAAACAATCCCAAAAGGTAAAGCAAACAAAGCATACAAAAGCAGTTAAATAATGAACTAAATCTAAAGTAAACCCCACTTTTTATATTCCCCAACAGAGTCTCCAGTTCTGTGATACGGTGGCAGAACGGACAGTTTAATACTGGATTTGCGTTTGTGTTCGTAAATGTTGCGGCAAGCAAGAGTCGCCACCGACTTTTATTTTATCCAAATTAACGAAAGGGTGAAAAGTACAGAAAAGACCTTTTTGAGAATTTTCTGAGTAAGGGGGGTAGATTATGGAAAGGGGAGGTGTTAGCACCCTTTCCATTCCGTATTTATCTACGGGCTCTTAGTTGCTTGCTAGTTCACTTGCTTTTGTTTGAAAATATGCTTTGTGGTATGGGTTTAAAGATATTTAGAAAAACGTCTTTGTAACGATTCTCGTCTCTATAAGAATGCGTACAAAGTGTTGGTTTTGAAAATAGTTCAAAGAAGTGTTTGTGGAATGTGTTTTTGAAATTGATTTTGAAAAGTGCCTTTGTAATGATTCTCGTCTCTATGAGAATGTGTATAAAGGACTTTGACTTTTGAAAATGTTTCAATTGAAAGTGTATGTGTAAAAATGATTTTTTTTGTGAGCAAGCGAGCAACTAGGAGCATCCTACCTACTAAAAAAAAGGTCTAATATTCTTTTCCTCCTCCTTTAGATGTTGCTATCTTACCATTGATTTGGTAAGAAGCCCCGTCGTTGGATGTATGAGGGACATTCCATGGGACATACAGTCATAAAGGAAACAATATAGAGACGCTTTAGGAATTTCTGTTTAGGGACTATATCATTTACCGAAAGCAAATTGTATGGTCATCGAGGGACTATGATCTTTTGATTTTATGGGTCTCTGCTAAAGCGTCCCTGTCTCGAGGGACATGAGTGTTTTATTTCCGAAGGCAACCAAAGTGGGGTACCCTAGAGGTGTATATGTGCAAGTGTGTTATGTTCAGTTATTTTTGTCTTTTTGTTAAGTTTGCTAGCATTTGATTATTAGCCTTTCCATACAAGCCTAATTACTAGCAGTTATATATACAGGAATTTAAAGTGTAGAAATGTAAAATGCGGGAATGTAAATCCTACGCTATTACATGGCTTTGTGAGAGGTACATTATAAAAATATGAAAAGTAAAGTCCTAGTTACTATTACAGATTGGGAAGCAGTTAAAATAAGATAAAAAATGCGAGAATACATAAATGTGCAAACCGATTAAAACGGACGTCTAAATCTTAAGGAAAATAAATCTTTTTGTTCGTTTTGTTTATTTTAAGAAAATACAACCTAAGTCTATTTAATTTTAAATTAAGGAAAAGTTTAAAATAATTAATTAATTTATTTACAAATTAATTTGATTAATAAAAACTATCATAATGTTTTTTTTGTTGTGATTTTTTGATTTAAAGTTAAAATAAAAACAAGAAATCAATAAAGAAATGAAAACAAAAGTAAAAATCCAAAAGGAGGCATCCTTCGATTGCAGGGTGAGATGGGGGCTTCGATTCAGAGGAAGAAAGTTGTCTTTCAATTCTGTGAAGGGTGTTATTTTCTTCGATCCAATGACGGGATGTAGCTTTCGATCCAGAGGGCATTGCTGGAAAGGCCTAATGGATCACTTGTGAGGGCACTGAATCTGCAAATATGTGTTAGCAAAAAAAAATGCAGGTCCTGGGTATCGAACCCAGGTCCTTCGATCCTGCACACATTGGGTCTATTCAGGTTATATCTGCAGCAAGTATTAGCAACAAAACAAATGCAAACCTGGGTGTCGAACCCATGTCCTTAATCTTGAATACAGATCAAATAAGCTACAAATACTAATATGTGATGCAAATGTAAGTTTGATATTTTTACCCATTCTTATCAAGGGTGATGTATAAACCTGTGGCTTCAGGCATGGATACCCTTGTTTAAGGATTGCTTTGATTTTGGCACTTTTGGATATGGGGATACTTCCTTAAGGACTGGGGATGATTGGAAAAGCTTCAGGAAACCTCCAAGAATATGTTTTTGATTTCGTGTGACTCTCCCTCCTGTTGTGTCCAGCCTCTCTTGTGTGTATGTATGTGGTTCTTTATATAGAGGGGATGGAGGGGACAAGAAAACAAAGGTTTAAACAGCCATAAACAAGTGTTTTCAAAGCCATGAATGATGTTTTGTAACATCGCAAAAGTCATGGAAACTTGTCCCTTTTTTAATTTGAATGAATATGGACAATTTTGACTTTCGAATGATCTCTAGTGTTGCTCTTTGATTGGCCTATTGCCTTCTTCGACTGGACCTCTTGTATAGCCTTCGAATGGGCCTTTGGTTGCCTCCTTCAAAGGGGTCTTTTGAATGGACCATTTGTGTACCCTTCGAATTGGCCTTTGGTTGCCTCCTTCGAATAGACTATTTGTGTACCTTTCGACTGGATCATGTTCTCATCACTGGGGCTTCTTTGTTTGAACCCTTATTTACCTAGCCCAAGCGAAAACTCTTTCCTGGCCAATCGAATCTTCTTTTGGCATGAATGTGCTTGTGCATGTTGGCTTGGAACTGGCAGTATGTTGGCTTTTGGGCCAGCAGACCTCTTTGAATATTTTTATTTCGTTTTGGCTAGCAATATCCTTCCCTTTGAACCAATGTGTATGCTCTCTTGAAGGGAACACATGCATAATTTGTATACATCACTTGCCATTCCATTGAATGGGCCAACAAAGTAAGTCCTTCGAATGGAACACCCATGTATGCCCCCTTTAAATCCATCAATACATGTCTTTCGAATGGGGCAAATATATGTCCTTCGAATGGACCACGTGCCTTTCCTTCGAATGCGCCAGTTGTGTACCTTCTGAAAGGGCATCCAGGTACGTCATAGTGCAGAAACTTTGTGCGTTGAAGGGTCTTGGCATTAAGAGCAAGCACAGAAGAGGTCTTTGCCTTATGCTTCCAACACAATCAAGGAGGGACTTTTGTCCTAGTGAATCGAAGGCATGTTGATGGGTCTTTGACTTGTGAAACCAAGGTAAGCATGAAGAGGCATACGTGCACTGGTGATAAGCTGAGGGGCCTTTTGCCCAGTGGGAACTTTGTGAATCGAAGGCCAGTTAAAAGTAGCTTTTTGCCTTGTGGATCAAAGGCCGGTCTTAAAAAGATTTTGCCATTGTGAATTAAAAGCAAGCATGAAGAAACCTTTTACCCTAAACGAAGCTAGCATGCAGGAACCCACTGTTTTGTGAATCGAAACACACTTATAGGGGATTCTTGCTTTGTGCGCTGAAGGCACACACAGAGGGAGTATTTGTCTAGTCAAAGCAGGAATCAAGCTGGCATGCAGGTAGCCATTGCATTGTGAATCAAGCCAGCATGCAAAGCTAATGGTGCAATCGAAGGAAAACTAACACGAGACCCTTCCCTTTTGGATCGAAGGAGGTTGTTTCAAAGGAAACACATGCCCAGTCGAAGTTGGTATACAACAAACAAGCAAAAGACCAAGGCTTCAATTGAAGCTTGGAATTGAGGCAAGCTTGGAGGAGGTTAGGCGCTCAATCGAAGCCTTTCAAAATGCCAATCGAAAGAAACCTTGTTCATGACAATCGAAAGACCTTGTTTATCTTCAAAATTTTATTTTTCTTTAATCAAGTGTTTGTAATCACCAATGTAAGAGAAAAATCTTGGGAAAATATGAGAGGGCAAATTTTTGGGTACAAAAGTACCCAAGTTCACAATCTCGATTGGATCTTCATGCGGTTGTATGGCTCTCTCTTCCTGCATTAATAGCCTAGAAAGCTCTCCAGGTACTTCACAATCTTCCTCACCTTCATCCTCGACTTGGTAGATCGTATTTTCAAAGTCATAATTGGTAATAGAATAATTGTTATCAATGGGATCCAGGGTGGATGTGGATCTGCAATTTGTTATGTGGGTGTGTGTAAGAACACATAGCTGTTTTGAAAGCAATAAAGTATAAGAAAGACAAAGAGCACAAAATTTGAATGCAAACGTCCAATGATTTATTAAATTAAAATATGCGGATGAAAAATGACAACCCTAACAACAAGATCATTGTGCCCCGGGTAAGGCACAAGGCTTAAAGTTATTGTTTTAAATTACATAACCAAAAAACTTGAAAGTAAGAAAACAGAAAATAGCATTTACTTCTGACTGAAGGAGATTGGTATAAAGTCTTCATCCTTCCAATTGTTGAGCCCACTACCGGTATTAGGGAAGATCCAATTTTCTATGTCACAGTCTCTATCAGCGTCTTCCACAGTGTTGACTTGATTTTTGTGAACTCCATGTTGTTGATGTGGAATGGCGGTCTCCCAGAGTTAGCACGAGCACAACGGACAGCCTTCTGAGCTTGTGAGTTGAATTCCAAACCAAATTTGTCAGATTTGTAAGGGATGTTAGGAAGTTGACCCCAAACAGTGCCACCACCTTCTTCTACCATAACCTTAGCGTCTTTCAGAGAATCCATTCTTGGTGGAATCTTGGTAACCATAGGAATGGTAGGAGTAGATTTATCAACAGGTGTTGTCTGAGGAATAACTTCAAAGGTATGGCACGGAGTCTCGAAGAATTCACCATCAATATCAACATACTTGAAGGAATTTAAATGGCTCACCATGTATTCTTCTTCACCGTAAACTGTAACAATTTTTCCTTTCATGGGATACTTCAACTTTTGGTGTAAAGTAAAAGTAACAGTGCCTTCCCCATGAATCCAAGGGCGTCCAAGAAAACATGAATAGGCTGGACAAATGTCCATCACATAGAAAGTAGATTCGAAGACCTGAGAACCCACTTTGATTGGAAGATCAACCTCTTCATGCACCATTCTCTTTGAACCGTCAAAGCTCTTACCACAATATCATTGGGCTTTAGCATAATCCGTTCACAGTTAAGTTTGTCTAAAGAATATTTTGGCAATACATTCAATGAGGAATTTGTGTACACCAATACATGAGATAAGTTAGTGCCCCTACACTAAATAGAGACATACGAGGCTTTATTATGGCTCCTTCCTGTTGGAGTTAAGTCAGTGTCAGAAAAGCCTAGCCCATTATCAGTTGTCAGGCTAGCAACACAATTTTTGAACTGATCAACAGAGATTTCTACGGTACATGAGCACATTTCAGAAATTTTACCAAAGCCTGAGCATGGGCTTCAGAGCATAACAACACAGATAGCATAGATATTTTGGAGGGGGTCTTCTCCAACTGTTCAACAATCTTATAGTCACTCTTTCGAATAATTTTCAATACTTCCTACATCTCTTGCTTGGAGATATCTTTAACAGTAACTTCTTTTGGTGCCTCAGTTTGGGTAGGTTCAGTCATCTGCTCTTTGCCTCGAGTCTCAATAGTTGATTCAGTATTAGTGATACGAACTGGTGTAGTAACAGCTTTCGGAGAGATATCTGGAGAGAAAACCCTTCCACTTATAGTAACCTTACTAGTATCAACAATATTGCCAATGTTGGGATCAGTAACTTCAGTATTTTCATCTTCGACAGTCAATGGTTCTTGCTTGACACCACGGTAGTAGACATCAGCTCCATAACTCCAAGGGATAGTCTTGTCAGAGGAATACGAAATTGGCCCAGGTGCGGTAATGATCAGAGGAGCAACCCTTGGTTTGGAAGTAATCTTCATAGGACCTTTAGAAGTGATCTTTACAGGAGTACCCGAAATTGTATTCACATATACGTCTTGGAATATACTCTCCACAGAAGGATTCTTCTCAAATAGAATTGTGTGGTCATCCATCAAAAGTTGAATACCTTCTTTCAATAGGGCACAACCATTGGATTGAGACGCACAGTAGTAGTAGTTTTCAATGCAACCCGGAAATAAACCTGCTTGCAACAACTTCTTTTTAATAATCAGCAGAGGAGTAGTCAAGTCATTCACAGCAGAAACATAAGAAACATCATCAATAGCATTAACACCCTTGTCATGATTAGGCATAAGTGCAGTGATCACATTAAGAGTCTCGGGAGGGTCAAATTTAATCTCCTTGGATTCAATCATGTCTTGAATTTTCTTTTTCAGATCCCAACAGTTGTTAGTGCCATGCCCATGACTGTTGGAGTGATATGCACGCCTTGCATTGGGATTGTAACAGAGAGAGGAAGTATTGGGATTCTAAGGAGGATCCTTCAATTTTATTAGCTCTGTCTTCAGCATTTGTTACAATGCTTAAGATAATGGCATGTTGATTCTTATGAACTGTCTCCTGGGTGCGTCCTAACTACGCTTATTATTATTTTTTTGTTGCACTGGTGCGGGATTAGAGATCAGCACTACCCCCACAAATTGGTTGTGGTCACTCTTATTACGACCCTTCTGGCCGTACATAGCATTATATTCTTTCTTACCATTATAAGACTTATTCATAGTATTTGAAGATGTAGCCACCTGAATTTTACCGCTTCTGATTCCATTCTCAACATATTCTCTTGCAATATCAGTTCAGTGAAACCGAATGAAGAACTTCCAAGTAGATGATTATAGAAAGGACATGTTAGCGTACTCATGAACATGTAACAAATTCCCTATCATCCAAAGGAGGTTGAACTTTTCCTGCAAGATCTCTCCATTTTTGTGCGTACTCTTTAAATCCTTCCTCAGAACCCATGGACATACTCTGTAGTTGCATGCGGGTTGGTGCCAAATAAGAATTGTATTGATATTTTTTATTGAAATCTGCAGCCAAATATTTCCAGGTATGAATATTGGTACCTTCAAGTTGATAATACCATTCCAGTTGTGTTCCAAACATACTTTCTTGGAAGAAATGCAACCATAATTTCTTGTCAGTGGTGTGTGGTTGAATTTTCCGAACATATGATCTCAAATGCAGATTCGGGCATAAAAATCCATCATACTTAGAAAAGGTAGGAGTTTTGAATTTAGGAGGAATTACAACTCCTTAGACTAAACCCAATTCTTCAAAGTTCAAGTCGGGCACCTTCTGGATCTCCATAGCTTTCAGACGCTCTTCCAACAGCTTATACTTCTCGTTAGCGGGGGATATTATTCATCCAAATTATCCTCTTCCTTTTCGTCAGGAAACTTGTCAGAACCAAGGTTGCTTCTTTCAGTTTTAACACTCTTATGGTCTTCATCCAGTTTGACATCTTCGTCCGATGGGATATCAAGATCTTGAGCTCGCTTGACTGGACCTCTGAACTTTCTCCCCATGTTAAGGATGCCAATTGGTTTATTTACCTTCTTCTTCTTCCCATTGACGATGAGCGCCTTTAGTTCTTCTTGTCCCTTGGCTAAGTTTAGGAACATCTCTTCGAACTGAGCATTCTGAGCCTGGAGTTCTTTGACTATCTGTTTGAGAGCCATTTTCTTCTAAAATAAACAGTAAGAGGATGAGAAACCTGTCTTGGAAACATGTTATGCAATTATATGTATGGTATGTAGATGCATATTCAATGTTTTCAAGGACCTTGAGGGATTTAAATTTGTTAATCAAAAAGAGAGCAGACACGAATACTCTTATTAGTAAGGTCAAATTATAACTGCCTCTTAGGCTTACAATGAAAACAAAAAGGGGTATAAGGAAACAAATTATGAGTTAAGTCTCCAATGGACGCTTCCTCTTTGTGTTGACATATGGATTAAGGCTCTGCTCTTTGTGAAGTCATTTTGTCAGCTCCAACGCTTTCTTCTCACTAGCATAAAACTGAGTCTCAAAGGTATCCCTTTCTTATTCCAACTGGATCCAAGACTTCTGTAGCTCTTCAAGGTCAGTAGGCAATGAAATATGGTATGAGGAATATCTCCTTCAACAAGAGGCTCCATAATCACTGGTAGGGTAGCAGGATATGGCATTATAAGATTTTGAGCACGAGATCGCACCCATCTGAGGTAGGGCTCCAAGGGGATGGAATTTTTCTGTCCCAAAGTCTTGCTATCAATCTTATTCACCATGCCCCAAGTACGTATAAACTTTTGGCAGAAACCCTGAGGATCATTCTCGTAATCAAATATAATACCCTGGATAAGCATATCATGAGGACCGTCTCTTCGAGCATAACCAAATTAACGTTGAGCTAGAGAAGGGTTGTAAGTAATACCTCCCCTTATGCCAAGGAGTGGAACATTAGGGAATTCCCCACAGCAATCAATAATAGTGATGTCTTTTTGAGATCGGGAACACCGATAGATATTTGAATGAGAGAGTGACATCATCCTTTGAGACCATCTCAAACCTTGTCCATTCTTCATCACTGATCGGGGAAGGTGCAAAATAAACCACCTGGATAGTAAAGGTATACAACATATGAGAGTCCCTCACTTCCTCATAGTACGAGTGTGAAGAGAGTGAAAATGTCTCCAAGCAAAATAGGCACGGGATTATAAGTAAGAAATATTTTGATGACGTTCACATCTATAAGTTGGTATGGATTAGGGAATAGTACCAGACCATATATCAACTGAGCCAATATCTCCTCAAAAGCATGAAAACTCATAGCATCTAGAAACAACTCAGCCTTCTCTATCAGAAATTTAGCAAGAAAACTTTTGACTCCACTTTTTATTTCCCAATTAGATACAATATTTGACTGCTTTAGGTGTAAGGTTGTTGCAATATCTTCAGGTTTTGGAACTTTCTCTAAACCGGTGAAGGGTGTCTGATCTAGAATAGGTAATACATGTAGCTTGGAGAACTCCTCCATTGTGGGAACCAACTGATAATCTGGGAAGGTAAAAAGTGATGCTTAGGATCAAAGAACTGGAACAGAATGCTCATCATGTCTTCTTTAAAACCCGAAGTAACCAAAATGAGTAGATAACCATGCTTCTTAGTGAATTGAGAGTTTTCGGGAACCTTTGAGACTAACTCCTTAATATTGGAAGGTACCCTTACAAAGTTGATTCAGATAATGTTTCTGTGAGCGGAGGTCGTGACCTGCAATAAAGAACAAAGATAAATCCCTAGGTCCTTGAAATGATTGGTGAAAATGTTATGTTATGATGATATGATGTTATGATGTTATGTTTATGTTAAATAGTAGAAAACACAAACAAGTCACACAAGGGCCTTAGGTTTAAAGGCTTGCATGAAGTACATAGGTAAATAACCTTCCCAATTGAAGTTAAGTTGGCTCAACCTGTCCTAAAATAATAATCGGGTTCTAGGAATCTTATATCATGGATCTTTCTCGCAGGCTTTATTTTAGAACGGCAACTGGCTTTCCACCAAAACATCCCGAAAGTCAAATCTCAATGAGCGTAGCCTCGAGTATCAACCAACTTTGGATTGTACCAAAGCCAGCTATCTCACTACTTTCTAATGGCCAAGATGAGTCAATTAAGGTTCTAAAAGTAAGTTAGTGTTAACGACACCACGTGGAAGCCTAATGTTATCCTTGACTGACTCAAGGAACATTAGTATAAACCAAAGTGTCATACTAACTGTAGCCAACATGTTAACTATATCGGTCTACACCGTACAATCTTTATGATTTATTGCTACTTACCTAAAGAATCCATAGATCCGGATGTAGGATCTTTCACGAGCAATAATACCCAAACAAGCCCTTGAATTTAAAGCAATCAATTCAAACCATTAAAGCAAGTAAAAGTGATATAAACTCTAAGGCAATCCCTCTTTTAGAATAACCCCAACAGAGTCACCAGTTCTGTAATACGGTGGGAGAACTGACTTTCTTGGTTTTATTCAAATGTGCGAATAGCAAGAATCACCACCGACTTTTCTTTTATCCAAATTTTTTAGGAAAGGTGAAAAGAACAGGAAAGACCTTTGATAGATTTTGAGTTCGGGGGGTAAGTTATGAAAAGGGAACATGTTAGTAGCCTTTTCATATGTAGTTATATATGGGCTCTTAATTGCTTAGCTCACTTTTGAAAACTTGCTTTGTGCGTGTGTGATTTGTTTGAAAATATTTTGAAATTTCCAATGTAAGGCTAACTTTGTAATGATTCTTATATCAGTCCTCAAGATTGTTGTGATACGGTGGGAGAACTGACTTGAGGGTTTTGCGTTTTATCGCAAATGTTGCGGTTTAGCAAGAGTCGCCACCGACTTTTCTTTTATCCAAAAGGAAAGGTGAAAAAGCACAGGAAAGACCTTTGAGATGTTTTCTTGAGTTTGGGGGGTAGATCATGAAAAGGGAAGGTATTAGCACCCTTTTCATCCATGGTTTTCCATGGGCTCTTAGTTACTTGCTAGATCACTTGCTTTTGTTGTTTTAAATTGTGTTTGGTGTGGTTTTGAAAGTATTTTGTAAAAGAGGCCATTTTGTTTAGGCACTCTTTGTAATGATTCTTGTTCATAAGAATGTATACAAAGATGTATGTCTTTTTGAAAATGTTTTCAACGTTTGTAAAATGTTTGGAAATGTGTGTGTTTGTTTTTAAAATAGCAAGGATAGTTGTTTGAAAATAGAGCAAGTAACTAGAAGCAATCTACCTACTCAAATGTCTTTCTTGTTCATTTTCTATTCCTTTGACATTGTTGTCTTACCATTGATTTGGTAAGCAACCCTATCTTTGGATGTAAAACAGGACGGGTGTGGGTCATCGTATAACCATGATTAGCAATGTTGCAAAGTATCTTAGCATTTTTTTTGTGGAACCAAGATCATTTTGTAAGGAAACTTTGAATAGCGTCATCGAGGGACTATGATCTTATATTTGTTTGTTTTACCAAGATACTTCGCATGCATAATATGGCCATTTTTGTATAAGGCAACCGAGTGGAGAAACCCTAAGGATGCTTGTGTGCAAGTGTGTTATTTTCATGCTTTGGTTTTTTCTTGGATTAGGGTTTTCTATTTGATTTATTTTTATCTTGCCATTCAAACCCTAATTACTAACGTGGTATGTAAAAGCGGTAAATTGCGTAATTTAAAGATCACTACGCTATTACAATATTTTTATGGGAGGGGGAATACAAATTATGAATGGGGATTTGCAATAATGTAAATCTAATTAAGCTATTGCAACCAAATCGAATTTGTACGAATATTGGAATAAAAAAAATATAATATTTAAATATGCAATATTATGTATATGCAAGAAAAAGATTTTTGTTTTATTTTTATGTGAAAAGGAATTTTAACCTAAATCTAATAACTTCAAAAAAAAATTAATCCTTGAGAATAAAAGTTAACCCTAATTTCTAATTTAAAAGAAAATAAAGTTCTTTAGGTATTATTTTTTTGTGTATTTTTGTATTAAAAATAATAAATAACATTTTATGAAAGTATTTAGTTTTTATATATGTCAAAAGATAAATATTTGCAAGTATGAATGAGAAGGAATAAAAATAATTAACATAATTCTATTATATTGTATTTACAAGTTTATTTAAGAAAATAATTTATATATATATATATATATATATATATATATATATATATATATATATATATATATATATATATATATATATATATATATATATATATATATATATATATATATATATATATATATATATATATATATATATATATATATATATATATATATATATATATATATATATATATATATATATATATATAGTTTAATAAAAATATTTTTTTTATGTGAAAATAAAATATAATAAACAAAATGCAATTTTTATCAAGTTTTATATTTTTCATGATTTTATGTATTAAAGAAAATATTTAATAAAACAAAAAAAGAAAATAAAACAAATAAATAATAAAGATTGGGCCAGAGGTGTTGTAAGGAGACAGGGAGTAGTATGTTAGCAAAAATACTAAGGCCCAAAGAACCAAGCCCACGTTGCCAGAAACCAAAAAAAAAGCTGAAAAGAAAGAGAAAAAATGTAAAAGGTAGCGCCAAGGTTCGAACCCACGACCTGGGCATTGCCAGCACGCTACCTTGCCACTGGGGTGGCTGTACATCTGTTAGTCTAAATGAAATGAAATATACATAACACAAAACCATTCCTAGCCCTGTACTTCATCTTCTTCCTCAAGCTAGTCGGACCTCCTGTAACTCTTTCATCTTTCAACAAAAATGGAAATTGATAACATGAATGTTATAGCATTTTGTCTCATGATTCTAACCATGTGCATAACTAAAACTATAAGTCCAAGATTAAAGAGAATTTTAATGGCCCTAATTCTTAACCTAATTTTTTCAGGAACTTCAAGTTTAAAATTCTCTCAACTCAGGCCAAATAAATGCAAGTTATGGATATGTACAGCGTTGTAGCAATGATATCTACATTTTTCTTTCACAAATCGTGGCCAATGGATGCTTGTATGAGGAGATAAAAGTTGGATTTCTTACCTCTTTCAGCTGAGATCGTGAATGGAGTTTGAGTGAGATTTATGAAGGCCTGATGATTTCTTGAGCTTGCTTGAACCTCCCTGAGTGTGTTCCAATCCTTGCCTTGCTTTGGAAGTGCCTGGAACTCTCTATCCAAGTCAACCTGCAAGCTTGAAAAACAAAAATGGCAGATAAAGAAGGAGGAGTTACAGTGCAGGGGTGATGGTCTGGATCACTTAGATATGAAGTAGGTAAAGTGTTTGGATGATTCAAACTTGAAACGCACGAGCCAATTTGTGGATTGCTATACTTATGCCTAAAATGCAAGTTTTTGACAGGTTTTTGGTGAGAGGGAGTTTTGGAGTATTTCAGCCCTTTTGCAATCATGTTCTAAGTTGTAATAGGTTTGTGTATTAGTATGAAGAAAGTTTCAAATCTACTCCTCCACGTATTTCTCAGTTCTAGGCTTTTTGCACACTTTATTGCTTTTGAAGCAAAGTGAAGGGACAAGTCTTCACATGCTTGTACTTGCCTGCTTGGAGTTGGTATAAGCTCTATAAAAATTGCTTTAGGTCTTAAGGACTTGTGTGTGCAAAGAAGACAGGTCCAATGCTCAAGAAATGTAAAGTTGCAAAAGTGAAGCTTTTCCAAAATGGCAATGGCAACTTTGTGTCATTTATGGAATTACAACTTGGGCAAAGACTTTTAGGCTTGAATTAATGCTTTGTCAACTGAGTAAGCATTAAATTATGAATTTATAAACAAGTTTGAGACCTGTAAAGCATGGATTAGGCAGCATAGGTATTGATTTGAATTTTGTTCTTCATGAAATAACTTGAATTCAAAGTGAGAAATTGCCAACTTCATCTCTTCGATTATCCCTACTAAAAAATGATCTCAAGGAGTTCTTGGATATTTTGGAAAGCTTGCAATGTGCTCTATAACTCATCTTTGAAATGTATTTCAAGATTCTTCTTGGAACTAGGTGAAAAATTTCCATGAAGTTGGGTCAAAAACCTGCCTAAATTAGGGCAAAATTTCACTAAGTTATTTTAGTTCATGGGCATGTATTCATAAAATTATATCTTGAGATCCAAGCATCTTTAGGGAAAAATGTGTGAAGAAAAGTTGTAGATTTCATGGAGATATACAACTTTTATGTTGGTAATTTTCTTTGAATCATCTTGTATCATGGTGAAAAAATGGCTTAAAGTTGAGAAAAAATAAGAAATTTTCTATACTTAGAAAAATTTCGAAGTTAAAAAAATTTCAAATTTTAAACCAAATCTGCAATCTTTGATTCCTTGATGATAAGTTTCACATTTTGACATGTTTTGATGAATTATGATCCTTGGCACTTGATTTTGACCAAAAAGTCAAAGTTTGACTTTTCAGTATACAGTTGACTTTTGATCAGTTGACTGCAAATTTCATCTGTCTATCCAATGGATTTGCAATGTTTTGAACCATGTAATTTAGGTAAAGATGATGCTATTTAACCCTTGAAATCATTCTTCAAATCAATTGGTCATTTGCTAGATCAAAAATCAGAAATTGCCCTTCCTCAGTCAAAACCCTAATTTTGACCATTTTGCCCTTTTGATGATTTGATCAAATTTCTTGAGGAATTATGATCCAAACTTGATCAAAGGATACATATGAGTCTAAAATGTTGATTTGGATCAAAAATTATAAATTTTGACTGTAAATTGGCCATGGTTGACTTTTTCCCCAATATAGCTGATTTTTAGGTCAACTGTCCAATTGACTGATCAAAAATGTGGTTCAAGGCTTGAAACTTGTCATGAGAAATATTAGGGGTCCATAATGATGTTTGAAAGTCATATGAAGCATTGATAGTCCAAAAATCCTTGGGCAAACTCAAACCCTAATTTTGGGTTATCAGTGCAAGATGAGATGTCTTGAGCTGACCAAACCCTAATCCAGTCTTGAGTCAAAGAGATCTTGTGAGAATAATCTTGATAAATGAGAGGGAAAATTTTGGGGTACAACAGCTGCCCATGTTCAATCTTCTTAAACCTGAAGAGTTAGATTGGCGAGCTTTGCCATTCGTGACTCGAAGGTGAAAGATGATTGGACACTAGAGTGCCTATAAATTTGCACTCGACGATGTGTAGTTGAGGGAATGGGCTTAAAGATGCCATTTGGAGAAGTGATAGAATCTTGTTGGAGATGGGATTGTAGATGCCATCCAAAAATGTTTGTTGAATTGTAAGTTGTAAGCTGAAAGAATGAGTATCAGAATGGCGTCCGTGTTTGGGACGTACCCGTACTGTATCTGAAAGTTGAATATGAATGAGTATCAGGATGGCATCCGTGTCTGGAGCGTATCTGAACTGTATCTGAACTTGAAATCTGAATGAGTATCAGAATGGCATCCGCGTCTGGAGCGTATCTGAACTATATCTGAACTTGAAATCTGAATGAGTATCAGAATGGCATCCGTATCTGGAGCGTATCCGTACTATATCTGAACTTGAAATCTGAATGAGTATCAGAATGGAATCCGTGTCTGGAGCGTATTCGTACCATATCTGAACTTGAAATCTGAATGAGTATTAGAATGGCATCCACGTCTAGAGCGTATCTGAATTGTATCTGAACTTGAAATCTGAATAAGTATCAGAATGGCATCTGTGTCTGGAGCGTATTTGTACTGTATCTGAACTTGAAATCTGAATGAGTATCAGAATGGAATCCGTGCCTAGAGCGTATCCGTACTATATCTGAACTTGAAATCTGAATGAGTATCAGAATGGAATCCGTGTCTGGAGCGTATCCGTACCGTATCTGAAATTGAAATCTGAATGAGTATCAGAATGGCATCCGCGTCTGGAGCGTATCTGAACTGTATCTGAAAGTATATTGTTAATGGTAGCTGTTTAATCTTATCCTGAAAAGGGTAAAATGTTAGTTGAAACACAAAGTTATGTTGCATGAAATGTATGATGCAATGTATTTGTTTTATCAATGTTTATGATATGTGAATGCAATGTTTGCGCATGTAAGTTGATTTGCTGTGTGACCGAGGAAAATAAATCCTTCAATGCTGCTGAGGATATGTTGAATTTCCATGTCTTGAAGTTGAAGTACTGACGAACTTTTGCTGAGAGAAATAAATTTCGTTGTAAGGGTAATGCCATGTACTGCTTGTAAGATCTGCTTTGGGAATCTTGAGAAACTCGACGATTTCTACTGGGGATTAATAATTTGAAGTTTTAGTTCCGTTGAGGATTCAAATGACGTATTGTGGGGATTACTTATGGAATAGCCTAGAGACATTTTCCTGTCCTTTCAACCTATCAGTAATTGTCTTTCTCATTTTGTTTATTTGTAAACGGTAATTATTTTCAAATGCATATGTTCATCAATGAATCATTGGACGTTTTTGCAAACAAAACACAATTGTAAAGAAAAGACAAATAGTTTTTTGCACTTTCAAAGGGGTATCTTTGTATTGATTTTGAATAAGTATATTTTTTGTACAAAGGAGACAAACATTCTAGTAAGAGAATGGTGCCATAAAACAAGAAAAATTTATACAAAGAAAGATAGCTATTGTTGTACCCTAAAATTTTCCCTCTCATTTTATCAACATTTTCTCATCACAAAACTCTTGGAACTCAAGACCAAGCTAGGGTTTGCTCTGCTCAAAATACCTCCTTGCACTGTTGACCTAAATTAGGGTTTGAGTTTGCACAAGGATATTTTGACCTACAATGCCCAAAGTGACTTTCATACTTCATGTTGGACTCATAAGTTTTCCCATACCAAGTTTCAAGCCTTGAATTAAATTTTTGCCCAGTCAATTGGACAGTTGACCTAGAAATCAGCTGTATTGGGGAAAAAGTCAATTGTGGCCAATTTACAGTCAAACCTCATAAATTTTGACCCACATCAACATTATGAACTCATATGAACCATTTTATCAAGTTTGGACCACAATTCCACAAGAAATTTGATCAAATCACCAAAAGGGCAAAATGGTCATTTTTAGGGTTTTGACTGTACAAAGGCAATTTTTGACTGTTTGACCTAGCCAGTGGAAAATCAAGTTCAACCATGGACTCAAGGACTCAATGGCATCATCTTGACATATTCAACAAGTTCAAAAGATCTAAAATGCATAGGATTGGCAGATGAATTTTTCAGCCAACTGATCAAAATTTGACTGTACACTGAAAAGTCAAACTTTGACTTTTTGGCCAAAATCAAGTGCCAAGGGTCATTTTTCATCAAGATGTGTCAAATTATGAAACTTGTTCATCAAGAAACCCAAAATTACAAATTAGGGTTTGAAATTGAAAAATTTCATAACTTAGAAATTTTCTAAGTTATGAAATTTTCTTAATTTTTCTTAACTTTGTCCCATATTTTCACCAAGATGAAAATGGATTCTGTGGCGGTAGAAATGTGCAAGACTAAGCCATTGAATTGACTAGACTTTATACAAATCAAAATAAAAATCGCCACCGCGCTTTATTGTTTCCAAAGGAATGGGAAAAGAGCGAATAACCCAAAAAGAGGGGGAAAGATTCAAGGTAAGGGGGTTGGTTATGCAAAGGGAAGGAATTAGCACCCTAAAAATCTATGGTACTCCGCAGGAACCTCTTTGAAAAATATGTATATTTTGGCTATAAAAATATGTTGTATATAAAATGGATGGTGGAGGTGAGAAAAGAAATATTTTTAGGATTTTTGCACCTGCCGCGGTTGCGAGCCTTTAGTGCCTATGTACCACCTTTCGTGAAATAGGGGATCAGGGTACACGTAGTTCCTCTTTTAAAAATTTGAAACACAAGTGTGTTGGTTGATTTTATGAGATAAGACATCATCGCAATTGTCCGTGTGAAAAACATACTTACTACCCACAATCATGAGAAAGGAGAATTTGCATCATCTCAAAGTGGAGGATATGGCTTGGATTTTAAAATCAACAATGCCTCACTCAACACCCAAGTGGAAAATATCTCAATTCACTACATATTGTAGAAGCATAGTTGTTTGCATCACTACAAGGATTGACAAGAGTCTAATCTTTTGAGAAAAGTTTAAAGATAAAAGCCAAAGTGGCAAAATGCTTTGAAATGAGATTGATTGACTTTTAGTCTTCTCACAAAAAAAAGGTCAAGGTATTATTAAAATGATTGAAATTTATTTATGAAAATGTTTCGAAGATGCATGGACCTAAGTCCAAGTTTATTATGAAAATGTTTCAAGTTTCAAAACAAGAAGAGTTTATTTTTAAAAGGAGGGAGAAGATTTTTGAAATTAAAGAAGATGGGAGGAGAAGAAGAGGCTATCCTAAAGCATAAGGTAAAAGCTAGGGATAAGAACCATCTAACCAACAAGAAGCCAATACTTGACATTATGAGTCAATATAGAATTCCCATTCTTCGGATTGAAACCAAGCAAGCAAAGATACTAGACCTCTTGAGAGAACCAAACTTCAAGTGTTTTAAGTCTTCGCAAAAATTGGGCAGAGTAACGGTTGTATACGGGTGAATTCCAGATTACAAACAAAGATCGCAATCTCAATAACCTGCACACAAAACAAACAAACAACCCAATGTCTTGAGGTAAACCTCAAGAACTCCAGACAAAATATCAAATAAAGTCACAAAGTCTCCAAGATAGGCCAAGGTCTCTAATCCTAAGTCCAAGAAGTCCATCACTCCATAATGCAAAGGATAGTAACCATGTAGTCCAAGTATCATTAATGATTTTTATGGTTCATGTTGATTATTAGGTGTCTTTAAAAAGAAAGAAAAGCTCAAGTGAGCAAAATAAAAATGACATAAAAGTAAATGCTCAAGTGAGCAAAGATGAAAATAGCATGAAATGTAAAATGCTAAAAGTAAATGGTACATAAAGCATGAAAATAAAAGCGTAAAGTAAAGTTAATTTTTAGTAATTAGTGGTTAGGTGGATGACCATCTTGAAACTTGCATTTGGAACTCATTAGAGGATTGGTAGAACCAAAGCCTCCACACAACAAGTTTCATTTGCTTTTTGTCAAGTATATCATCCATTTTGGAATTCTCACAAGGCAACATGTAATGATCAACGATGTTTAAGTGATCCGCGTTGACCAAAGGTGTTGTAGATCCATTAGAGGATTGGTAGAACCAAAGCCTCCACACGATGAATCTCAAGGTTATTGGATCAAAGAGATCAAATTAACATTCTTGGGCTTGCAATCATAAGTTTGGGCCACGAATGATCATTTATTCGAATCGGGACAAAATTTAGCGCTATGTTAAGCAATCGTAAGTGGACTTATGTAGAAGTCACACCTATTTTGAGGTCGGTCAATAGCAATCTATGTAATTCATGTTTGGATAAATGATAGAGAGATCACCATCCCTTAACATGTAGCACAATTAAAAAAAGAAAGGGATAAGATGAAGAGGGAGGGAAATGATAAGCTAATTTGGATCACCATTTCAAAATTCTTTCATCTTTAAATTCAACCACTCCTCTAGATGGATTAAAGCCCTAAACATATCATTAATCCAAAGCACCAAAAATGAATTAAATAATTCACTCTTAGGTAGATTTGAATTGATGAACATTTATCCAACTTCATCTACATCACAAAGTCCATTGAGTTTAAAGACAAATTGGACATTTAAAATTGCAATCCAAACCAACAATCAAAAGGAATGAGTAGAAAAATCATTTTGGATCAAAGCTGCCCCAAAACAAGGCAAAATAGTGCATTATGTCCCTGTGTAAATCGATTGAACTATTGTGTAAATCGATTTACACAGTACAGTTTTCAAAAATCTGCGTGAAATTGCTTTTGTGCAATCGATTTACACAATAGTGCAATCGATTGCACACGGGGACAGTAGCAAAAACAACATTTTTAAAGGCCAATTTCTTGTTCAAACTTTCCATCAAACACCTTATGATCATGGATCCAATTGAGCATGAAAATTCCATCAAATTATGAGAAAATAACACCATTGAAATCACAAAAGAATGCTCAATGAATCAATCCCAAAGATCCCCAAGAGATCACATTGTGAAAGATGAATTATCCAACTTACCAAAGGTAGATCTAGAGAATTATCAAAACAACTTCAAGAATTTGCTTCAATTCAACCACAAGAATCAATTGACCAAGCTTGGATGTAGAGAATTGATGGAGAAAAAGTGTTTGGATGAAGGTTTAGCTCAAAGATTAGTAAGCTTCAATGCAAAGCTTACTAACTTTTTGAAAATGGAGCTTTGAGTGAATTTGGTAGATGGAGAGAATTGAGAGATTTTTTTAGCAAGGTGGATTTGGCTATCAAAAGCTTGTAATTTGAAGGAAATGAGAGCTCTATTTATAGAGTTTTAGGATTGGGATTAGTGGTAATTTGGTAATTGATTCTTGGAGCCAAAATTTGAATTAATGATAATTCTTTCAAAAATTAGAGCCAAAATTTGAATTAATGATAATTCTTCTAAAAAATGAAAAATTGGCACTAAAATTTGAATTAATGATACATCTTTCAAAAATGAAGAAAAATTGGAGCCAAAATTTGACAATTTTAAAATGCTGATTTTTTTTTCAAATTTTCACGTTGTGCAATCGATTGCACTATAGTGCAAATCGATTTGCACAGTGTATTTTTTTCAAAAATGGCGCAAAATGCACTATGTGCAATTGATTGCACTCTAAGAGCAATCGATTGCATCAGTGAAAAAATGAATTTTTATTAATTTTCTTTTGCAAAAATAGAGATTTTACGAGAATAATACCAGGAATCTTTATTTGTCAGATGCTTCGACTTGGTACCTACAAAACACAAATATGCAAAGACAAAGACAAATATTTTTTGTATTTTGATTAGAAGTTAGTCAAAAACACATGAACAAACTTAAAGATAGGGTGCAAATGTGATGAATGAAGCTGTTTATTAATGGTTGTGACTGTATGACAAAATATGGTATGAAAGTGCGACTGAAAAAGTTAGGGGCAAAATTTAGGGTACAACAGCTGCCCCTATTTAATCATCTTTTAGCCAGATAGGCGGAAAGTAATTAAATACAAATAGACCTGAATTTTGTCCCTGATGCGATGAGATGATAGCATATGTTATGAATGAATGCATGGACTCTTTTTTGACATATATTTTTTTGAATGATGTATGAGATGAGACAGACTCTGGGAATATGGAAAGACTTGAAACTGGAATCTTATGGTGTTTCAGATGAAATGACGTGGAAAGACACGCTAAGGAAACAACAAGATATTTCTGGATATCTGTCAGGGTGACAAAGAGTAACCATCAATACTTGGAAAAAAGAGATAAAACTCGAGAAGGCAAGCAGCAACATCCAAGAATGGCATTGAATGAGGCGATAAACTCACTGGAAAAGACAATCAGAAACATCTAGAAGAACAATAGATGTGGGATGAGACCAAATCTGAAGCTACATCAGAGTCGTCCAGGAAAGACGCTAGACGGAAGAGAAACACAACATCCAATACTGGCTTTGAATGACAACAAAAGATTCTGACATTCAATAATGGATTTGAATGAAAGGAAAACTCAACGTCTAATAATGGCTTTAGACGAGAGAGAAAAAGTCACAACATCCAATAATGGCTTTGGATGGAAACAAAAGATCCTGACATTCAATACTGACTTTGAATGAAAGAAAAGCTCAACATCTAATACTGACTTTAGACGAGAGAAAAGATCACAACATCCAATACTTGCTTTGAATGAGTGGAAAAGCTCAACATCTAATAATGGCTTTAGACGAGAGAAAAGGTCAAAACATCCAATACTGGCTTTGAATGAGTGGAAAAGCTCAACATCTAATACTGGCTTTAGACGAGAGAAAAGATCACAACATCCAATACTGGCTTTGAATGAGTGAAAGGGATCTTGACATTCAATACTGGCTTTGAATGAAAAAAAAGATAACAACATCCAATACTGGCTTTGGATGGAAGAAGAGATCTTGACATTCAATACTGGTTTTGAATGAAAGAAAAGCTCAACGTCTAATATTGGCTTTAGACGAGAGAAAAGATCACAACATCCAATACTGGCTTTGAATGAGTGAAAGGGATATTGACATTCAATACTGGCTTTGAATGAAAAAAAGGTAACAACATCCAATACTGGCTTTAGATGAAAAAAGAGAAACAACTCAAACTGATGTTTGCTTTGGTAGGTGCCAAGTAAGTTGGACTTTGATCTCAAGGTGACATGTCAACTGCAATAAGACCTTGGAAAATGAAAATGAGGATGAAACACTCTTGTTATGCATTATGTATGAATTTTGTTATGCATGATATGTGAATGATCTATGCATGTAATGCAGACATTTATGACAATAGAGTTTGACTCTTTTGTGGAGAATAGTTGGAAGTTTGATTCCTCAACACGGAGAACTCTGCCAAATTTGCTTGGAAAGAAAGTGTCTTGACCCCAAATTTGTCACACTCGTAAACTGTATTGAACTGATGATCTTCTCGGGAAAGACATGGAGAGCTGTTTGGGGATTTGTCCCAGATTAGCTGACTGTTGAAGATAAACTGATCATGGCTTCAGTGGAAAGTTGCTGGAAATGAGCTGATCACGGCTTCAGCTCTGAAATGACTATTGGAGATAAACTGATCATGGCTTCAGTTCTTGAAATATATGTTGGAATAAACTGACCATGGCTTCAGTTCTTGAAATGACTGTTGGAAAGGAATGCCCGAGTATGAGTCTTGAAAATGATCTTTTGGCTAACCAATTCTGAGAAAACTCGCACTAAGCAACAAATCTTGAACTAATTCACAAATGGACCTGGAAGATACTTGCCCCTGATAGGGTCATTGACCAAGTTTCTCAGCTGTTTGAAATTCCTTGACGAGGAAATCTTGTTTGCAAGCAAAAATTGTTTATTCAAACATGGTATTTTTAATGCAAAGTCCATGCAAAATTTTTGAATCCAAAATCACTTTTGAAATGATGTTATTGGTGTATAGAAAATGCATCACTGGTTAAAACATAGTGGTTTATACTTTTAAAGTGAAAACAAAGGTATGAAACCAAAACAAATGATTCGCAAAAGATCATAGGAGTCAGTTTACGCAACCTTGCTTTAGTATGCTTTTAAAAGAAACCCGGCTTCAACTAGGTCTTTTGAGGGTTGTAATATGGTCGGGTTCACGGTTTAAGAAATAAAGGATAGAGGCTTAAAGTTTATTTGTACCCACCCCAATCTTCATGATGTTCTCCAGTCCTACGTTCAGTTAAATCAGACTATGCATTCAGGTTCCAAGAGAGTTTGGAATTGCACTGATGGTAGTAATGAAGATGATTCAGAAGCGAAGGAATTCTTGAGAATGACAGTCATTTCTTCTTACATCCTTTTTTTTTAGAACTTTTGTCAACTCTGGTGGAGAATTTTGAGGATTTGAAGACCTCTTCTGATTGAATTTATTATTCCCAACTTTTTCCTGAACTGTTTCATTTGAGATTACAGTCAGCTGGATGCCCCAGTTTTTGCATGAACTATTTCATTTGATATTACAGTCAGCGGGATGCCCCAGTTTTTTGCCTAAGTCTCCTTCATAGGTTTTGACTTAGCGGGATTTTTCTGTTGATTTTTATTTTCATTTCATTTTTCCTTTTTTGGAAAGATAATGACTGCCTTGCTCAATGATTACGGGGAACCATCTTCGTCATTTTTTGTTTGAGAGCATCTTTGACACTTCTTGCTGTGTGCAAAGGAAAGCTTGATCGCGACCTTTGTTGATAGGTGTCTTGCACGATTTCTCTTGTAATTGAATGCACAACCAAATTAACTGAGAACTACCCATCCGCGGGTTAAGATTGCGGGTTTTTCTGTATAGAAAGAAACTCCAACTTCTAGGCTCAAAGGGATGAACGAGGGATTAACTTCCTTATTTCTCCAGTATTTGGGAGTTGAAATAATGCTTGTATATCCTCAGCAAAGTTTTATTCGAAAGCATACCAGCAACAATTATGGGTATTTCGTTTTCATCATCCTCCCTCAAATCTTTGCATAAACAAAATCTTGATAAATGGAGTAAACAAGAGAAATGTATTTGAAAGCAGTAAATGAAAATGATTTGAATCAAAACATTCCAATGCTCATTTCATTAAACTTAACATGAAAGTACAAACGGAATTTGAAAGCAACAATTTTAACATAAACAAGGAAAAATGCAAACAGAAAGAAACATGGCTTAGTGACTAATCAGTAACACTAGCTTTTGAAGTAGTGAAAAACACAAGAAGGTGGGGTTGAATTGTAAAACTGAAAATCAATGCAATGAACAAGATATTTTTATCCTGGTTCGTTTGATCTCAAACTACTCCAGTCCACCCGTCAAGGTGATTTCGCCTCTCTCCAACGAGGTCTTAATCCACTATATTCAACTGAATATTACAGACTGCTTTAACAACTTCTAAAGCCTTCTTGATGCAAACCACAACCCGGTTTGTCAAGGAAACACTTTCTTACAAAGAAGATAAATCTAAGTGTGTGAATGTTTTCTACAAAACTGTATCACAACTGTGATGTATACACAACTTAAAGCTTAGAAATTAGATTGCTAAACAATGATTGAATATGAGAATGTGTAATGTTTAGCAAACTGAGAGAAGGAAGATTTTGATCAGCTTTTATGCGTGTAAAGATTTTGGAGAGCATTAGCCAATTCAATCTTCAAAGTGTTGTTTATATAGCAATGAGATGTTGAACGTTGGAGCAATATTCTTGATTCAATGCTAATAACAAACTTTCCTTATCGAGCAGATCTTGTCTGGAATGAGGCCGTTGGTATTAATTTGCTTTCAATGCACAGTACCGTTGCTTACTTAATGCAAGTTCTGGCTTGGCTCATTCTGATTCTGCTTAGCTGCTGATGAACTGTTGTGTTTCTTTATCAGAGTGTTGAGCGCAGTTTTGTTCATCAGGCTTCAGCATATACGTGAGTTAATCTTCTGATTCTGACATTCTGATATGGCAACTTCTGATGCTGATGTCAGGAACCAAATTTCTGATGCTGATTAGGTGTGATCTTGCTTATATCAATCAGAGTATCTGCAAATCAGAACGTAATAATTTAGGCAGCAGATAGTTCATACATAAATAATATATCTTTTCACTTTGTTATCATCAAAACTTAAACATAGGGTAGTAGATTCAAACTTTGTTCTAACAATCTCCCCCTTTTTGATGATGACAAAAACTAGATATTTTTTAAATGAAAATAACGTGAAAAGGTATCAGAGAGATGCATCAGAGTAAGAGGTTATCAAAGATAAGGGGTAAAAAGATATCAGAGTTGAGAGATACTCCCCCTGAGTTTATTGTTTCCCTTTGATTACAAGTGTTCTTCAGGATCAGATCTTTTTGCCTTTCTTTGAACATCAGAGTATCAGAGTCTTTGACTATCGGAAGCTTTAGATCAGCATATCAGAGCAGAGCTTCAGATCAGCGTATCAGAGCTTTTCTTGTCAGAGCTTTGCTTTGGATCAGAGTATCAGAGCGGATCAGAGCTTCATAGCTTTTAGTCTTCAGAGTGTCCAGGAGCTTCCTTGTACCTGTAGACTTTAAGCAAAACAAAAAAACATTTTCAAGTATAATAGAGTTAGAATGTTTGAGAATTTCTGTCTTAGTTAACCGTTATTGTTTAAAATATCATTCTTGTTCTCCCCCTTTTTGTCAGCAATCAAAAAGTGTAGGTGAGTGCTAAAACAATTAAGATCAGAAAAACTTGTCATATTAAAAGGTTCAGAATCAAACATAACATATTCAAATAGCACATCAGAAAATCAAAGAAAACGTGAAAAAGACATGAATGAAAAAACTAAGGTTGGGGAGGAAAGCGTGTGAACAGGTTCTCCAGCATGGCTTTGATCTGATCAGCAGTCTCATTCTGCTTGTGCACCATGCTGACAACAGTGTCAATCTTGCTATCCTGCACATCCATTCTTTCTTTCATCTTCTGGTCATTTTCATCCATCCTCTTCTGCAGACGCATGTCATTCAGCTTCAGCTCTTCCAGAGTCTGCCTGTCCAAGGCAGCTTGAGAAACATTAGAAGCAGGAAGCTTCTGAGAGCTTTCTGCAACATCTTCTGCTTGACTTGCTTCAGCTTGAATGGTCTTGTCTTCTTCTGGTTGCACCTTTGAAGCTAGCTGTTTCTCAGACCAACGTTCACTATCCAGAGGGAGCACAGCTTCCTGAGGCAGCTGACTTTCAACTTCCTTCAGCAGCTTGCCGAAGTTCTGTTGTGCCTGCTCATAGTTGATATCCTGCAACTTGAGGGCTTCAGCACGTACCCAAAGTCTGAATTGTGACCAGAGCTGGTCAGAAGCAGCTGGGTCAATCATTCCAGGACAGACTTGCTTCAAAGAAGCAATCCATTGCTGCACACCTGTTTCAAAATTCATAATACCAGAGCCAACATCTGGTTGTTTTGGTTTAGGGATGGCTATTTTATGTTTCAGATCAGCAAGACGGTCAAGACTGGTTAAGTCTATGAAGGTCCTGCTGGGGTTTTCGGTGGTTTGCTTGGCAGCTGTTTGTTTTGGAGATGGAGTGGGAGAATCAGAGATTATGATTGGACTGTTTGGTGTTTTGGGAGTATTGGGTGGTGTAGATTCTGGTGAGGATGGCAACTGGGCCATGGTAACTGTTGTTCCACATGGCAGCTGGATTGCCAGAGGTGATGGTTGTGGTGAATGAGGTTCAGATGGTTGAGGAGAAGGAGTTTCAGAGTGATGAAACTCAGGTTGAGGTGATGGTGGATGAATTTCTGGTTGAGGAGAGGGAGACGGAATTTCTGGTTGAGGAGAAGTTGTTGGAATTTCTGGTTGTTCAGGGATAAGGGGTTCTTCTGGAATTGATGAGAGAGGTTATTGTTGTTCTGGTTCTTCAGCAAATTGCTGTTGTTCTGGTTGTGGAGGAGGGACAATTTGTGGTTCAGAGTTTGGATTGGCGGAGTGATCAGAAGTGTGTTGATCAATGTCAGACAGCACTTTGTCAATTGCTGATGTTGTTGAGATTGGTTTGGGATGTTTGGTTCTGGGTCTTCTGAGTTTTAATGCCTCAGAAGGGTCATCTTCTGGTTCAGTTTCATCTATTGTTGGGATGGGGATTGAGATTCTATGAGAGGTTGGAGGAGGAATAGATGCTGGAATAGTAGAAGAATTTAAAACAGAAGCAGCGGATAAATTACCTCTTTTCTTGGGTGTCTGCTGGGATGATCCTTCTGAAGGTGCCTTCCTCTTCTTCGTCTTCTTCAGAGTCACTTATTATTGAGGTTGATGCAGAGCTTTGATAATCAGATTTGGATCTGTACCATCTGCCTTGCACGCATCTAAGTATCTGAGAACCACCTCTGGTTTAGATTCTATCTCAGAAAATAAAGGAAAGTCACTCAGTGGAACTCTTCTGCTGGTGATATCAGCAATAGGAGTAGCTCTGGGTTCCTTTTTGATATTCTCTATCAACTTCATTTTCTTCAAGTTCTTCGCGTTCAAAGGCTTCCCAACTGTTGGTTCAATGGTGCTTAACTCTTGAGCTTCTATCAGATGCTCTATCAGCCTATTCTCTGTCAGAATATCTGATATCAACCTTCCAAAGGGTATCCAATCCCTCTTTGTTCTTTCTTCTTCCCTGGTTTCCTTCACACTTGTTCTGAGGTGGTTGAACAGAAGATGAGCCAAGTTGATTTTTACCTTCTGATCAATAAAGTAGATCAGAAACTGCTGATCCACATTTATGTAATCAGGTGAACTAGTTGGCTTCCTATGGTTGAAGCACCCCAGAATTATCTTAGCCCAAACTCTGTGATGATCCTTCAGATCTTTGATCTTGCTGTTGGGCACCCCATGGGTGAAAATCCTTGCAGCTATCACGCCCACGTCAGCACATCTCTCAGCCATATCAACACAGCGGACGCCACCGCCACTGTAACCGATTAACCTTGCTATGTGATCCTCAGTGATCACAATCTTCTTCCCCATAACGAAGGAGGTGACTAGATGCGTTGAAGCCTTCGCATGAATCTAGAATTCCTTGACTAACATAGGGAATGTTGGTCCAACCAACCTGTCAAAATACCTTTCCCATTTTTGTGCCCTAACTTCTTCTGTTAGGTCAAAACCGTTCTCCTTCAAGCTTCCAAAATCAATGATCAATTCAGATAACACTTCAAGATTCTTCACAGGAGTGAGGAGTGTTCTGAATGGCACTTGATACTGCTCAGATGATGCTTTCTTCTGAGGACCTGCAGAAGCACTGCTGGAGGTTGCCATGTTCACACTAAAAGATTTTGAGAAGAAACTGAGAAAAAGAGGTTTTGCAAGAGATGAACATAGAAAAATGCAGAGAATGCTTGAGAATTAGTGAGAAACTGTAAAGAATTAGAATGAGCGGTTAATGTGTTTAAATAGAGTTTCAGAATATTTTGAAAAAATAAACGTTTTTTAAGAAAGAGAAAAATCATGATTGCATTTTAAAAGCATGATTACTTTTATTAAATGCTTGCTGATTTTGGGGGATTTGAGAAAGATACTTAAAAACGGTTACCAGACATGTGTCTCAATGCACCCAATCAGCGCTTTGCCTTCTCAGAAGCGTGCACGCGTTCTGCTTCAGAGATTTGCTGATGATTGGATGACACTTGTTTGATGTAGTGATCAGCACGTCTGTCTTTGAGCTTAGACTCTCAGATCTTTAGACTTGCATCTGATACAATCTGCATATTCTATCTTTCTGAAAGAAGATTGATCAGAAGTTCACAGTAAAGCAATTACATTCTGAAGGTAAATATATGGAATTAAAACATTTTCACTCTGGGCAGACTTTCATGCTGAGATGTTTCAGAATGAAATTAAACCTATCTTCTGAAAGGGGTTTAGTAAAGATATCAGCCCATTGATGGTCTGTATCTATAAATTTTAAGTTCAAAATTCCTTTCTGAATATAGTCCCTAATGAAGTGATGTTTTATTTCTATATGCTTAGCTCTAGAATGTAAAATGGGATTCTTACTTAAGCAAATAGCAGAAGTATTATCAGAGTATAGGAATGTTACTCTCAAAAATCTGGAAGTCTTCAAGCTGACTTTTCATCCAGAGCATTTGTGTGCTACATCCTGCTGCTGCTATGTACTCAGCTTCTGCTGTTGATAGCGCAATTGTTGATTGCCTTTTGCTGGACCAAGAGATCAGATTTTCTCCCAGAAACTGGCAGCTTCCAGAAGTACTTTTACGTTCCACTCTGTCTCCAGCAAAATCAGCATCGCAGTAGCCTACTAAGCTGTAATCACTAGATTTTCTATAAAACAAACCCAGATTAGTAGTACCTTTCAGATACTTGAAAATTCGCTTAACAGCTGTTAAGTGAGATTCTCTAGGATCTGATTGGAATCTAGCACAGATACAAACACTGAATAATATGTCAGGTCTTGAAGCAGTCAGATAGAGGAGAGAACCAATTATACCTCTGTAGACTTTCTGTTCTACATTTTTGCTTACCTCTTCTCTTTCCAGAATGCACGTGGGATGCATTGGAATATTTGATGGCTTACATTCTGAGAGGTCAAATTTTTTCAGAAGGTCTCTGATGTATTTGCTCTGATGAATGTAAGTTCCCTCTGGAGTTTGATTGATCTGAATTCCTAGAAAGAATTTCAGTTCCCCCATGAGGCTCATCTCAAATTCTGCCTGCATACACTTAGCAAATTTTCTTCCAAGAGAAGGATTAGTAGAACCAAAAATAATATCATCAACATAAATTTGACAGACTAAGATGTCATTCTTAACTGATTTACAGAATAGAGTAGTGTCCACTTTCCCTCTGGTGAATTCATTTTCTAATAGAAAGTTACTTAGCCTTTCATACCAAGCTCTGGGAGCTTGTTTCAGACCATATAGTGACTTCTTTAGTTTGAAAACATGTTCTGGATGTTTTGTATTTTCAAAACCAGGGGGTTGGTGTACATAAACTTCTTCTTCTATATAACCATTTAAGAATGCACTTTTGACATCCATCTGATACAGAGTGATGCCTCTATTAACAGCAAATGAAATTAAAAGTCTGATAGATTCTAACCTGGCGACTGGGGCAAAGGTTTCTGTATAGTCTATCCCCTCTTGTTGACTATAACCTTGTGCAACCAGTCGTGCCTTGTTTCTGATGACTTCACCTTGTTCATTTAGCTTGTTTCTGAACACCCATCTTGTTCCAATGACGTTGAATCCTTTTGGTCTGGGAACGAGATCCCATACGTCGTTTCTGGTGAATTGATTCAGCTCTTCTTGCATTTCCAGAATCCAGTCATTATCCAGAAGTGCTTCATCAATAGAAGAAGCTTCAATCAGAGACACAAGTCCCATAAGAGTTTCTTCAGAGTTTCTGAAGCTTGCTATTGTTCTGATTGGATCTTCCTTTCTTCCTAAGATACTCTCTTCTGGGTGATCCAAGCTGCTTCTGGGTAATCTCTTCTGAGGTTGATCAGCAGCTGTTGTAGGATTGCTAGCAGTGCTCCTTTCAGACGTTGAAGGAGTGTCTGTGTTGAGAGCTTCTGATGACTTGTCTTCAGAACCTGTAAATTCAATTTCCATACCTGCAAAAACTTCATTCTGCTTTGACTTTTCAGAGTCAAGCTTATCATCAAAACGAACACTGATTGATTCTTCCACAATCTGTGTTTCTGTATTGTATACTCTGTACCCTCTTGAGCGTTCAGAGTATCCTAACATGATACACTTCTGTGCTTTAGAGTCAAACTTGTTCAAATAATTCTTTGTATTTAATATAAAGCAAGTACATCCAAATGGATGAAAATATGAAATGTTGGGCTTTCTGTTCTTCCACAATTCATATGGAGTCTTTTCCAGAATAGGTCTTATTGAGATTCTATTCTGAATGTAGCACGCTGTGTTTATTGCCTCTGCCCAGAAGGTCTTAGAAACGTTTGTCTCATTGATCATGGTTTTGGCCATTTCTTGCAATGTTCTGTTCTTTCGTTCTACAACTCCATTTTGTTGGGGAGTTCTAGGACAAGAGAAATCATGCAGAATGCCTCTGTCATTAAAGAATGACTCAAAATATTTGTTTTCAAATTCTCCACCATGATCACTTCTGACTTTAACGATTCTAAGATCCTTTTCATTCTGAACTTGGTTACATAAGGTAACAAACACAGAGTGTGACTCGTCCTTGTGTCTTAAGAACTTTACCCATGTCCATCTGCTATAGTCATCTACGATTACTAACCCATACTTCTTACCACTGACTGAAGCAGTTTTAACTGGTCCAAATAAGTCAATGTGCAGAAGTTCTAATGGCTTAGAGGTAGAAACAACATTTTTGGATTTAAAAGAAGGTTTTGCAAACTTGCCTTTCTGACATGCTTCACACAGAGCATCTGAATTGAACTTCAAATTAGGAAGTCCTCTGACCAGATTGAGTTTGTTAATCTGAGATATTCTTCTCATACTAACATGCCCCAATCTTCTGTGCCAGATCCACTGCTCGTTGTTAACAGACAGAAGACATTTTACATTCTGACTCTTTAGTTCAGAAAGTTTGATTTTGTAAATGTTGTTTTTCCTCTTACCATTAAACAGGATAGTCCCATCTTTCTGACTAACAGCTTTACATGATTTTTGATTAAAGATTATATCATAACCGTTATCACTTAATTGACTTATGGATAACAGATTATGCATCAATCCATCTACTAGCAGAACATTATTAATAGAGGGAAGATTTCCATTACCTACAGTTCCAGAGCCAATTATCTTTCCCCTCTGATTGCCTCCAAAGCCAACGTGGCCTCCAGGCTTAAGTTCCAGGCTTTGGAACATATGCCTTCTTCCCGTCATGTGTCGCGAGCAGCCAGAGTCCAGGTACCATGACTGGTGTTTCTGACTTGCTGCTAGAGATATCTGCAACATGTATTATTTTATCCTTAGGTACCCAGATTTTCTTGGGTCCTGATTTGTTAGTTTTACCAAAACTCTGGTTGAATTTTGGTTTCACAGAGTGCTTACTGCTAGTGTATTTAATATCATGTGTGTTACCATACACAAAATGTGAATTCAGAGGAGTGTGTTTAATGGTTAAGTCCATGACATTCTTTGGTGTAGGAACCTTACCTTGGTATCCTATTCCTTTCCTGCCGTTTCTGCTAACTCCATAGATCATTGAAGCCATTTTGCTTCTATCTATGCTTTTAGCGAGGAACTTATGGAAACTGTGATCATACTCCTTGATGATCTCATCAGCGTTGCTGGGAGTTTCAGAAATTGGTTCCTTCTGAGAGTTTTATAAAGTGTTTTCTAATTTTGAAATCTTATTTCTCAGCTCAGAATTCTCCAATTTGAGACTCTCAGTCTTATTAGAGTCAGATTCAAGATTCCTTTTCAGGTCTCTGAATTTAACTCTAATTTGCTGATACCGTTCCAGAATCTCATTAAGGCTTTCAGCAAGTTCAGCCTTTGTAAAGTTAACAGCAAAGTTAGGAAATACCTCTTCAGTATCTGATTCTGAGTCTGATTCAGAAGCTTCACTATCTTCTGAGATGTTAGCCATGAGAGCTATGTTTGCCCTCTCATCATCTGATTCTGAGTCAGCTTCAGACGAGTCAGAGTCATCCCATGTAGCCATGAGACTTTTCTTCTTCTCTCTTCCAAACTTCTTTTTGGGTTTTTCCCTCTGAAGCTTTGGGAAGTCTCTCTTATAGTGTCCTTGCTCATTGCACTCATAGCAGATGATGTCCTTGGTGTTTGGCTTTTTGTTGCTAGAGGAGCCTTCAGATCTTCTGTATCCAGAGGAAGAATCTGTCCTTCTGTATCTGGAAGAAGACTCGTTCTGATAAGATCTTTTGGGATTCCTGAACTTCCTTTGTCTTTGCTTCCACAGTTGATTTACTCTTCTGGAAAGGAGGGAGAGTTCGTCTTCTTCTGATGAGGATCCATCAGATGTTTCTTCAACTGCCTGCAAAACTTTAGACTCAAATTTTTTGTTAGATTTTAATGCTAAAGGCTTACCTTGCTTCTGAGGCTCGTCAGCTTCTAGCTCTATCTCATGACTTCTGAGGGAGCTGATAAGTTCCTCCAGAGTGATTTTATTGAGATCTTTAGCTAGCTTCAGAGCTGTAACCATTGGTCTCCACTACTTGGGTAAACTTCTGATGATTTTCTTGACATGGTCAGCAGTAGAGTATCCTTTGTCCAGAACCTTGAGACCAGCTACCAGAATCTGGAATCTTGAGAACATTGTTTCAATGGATTCAGATTCTTCCATTTTGAACGCCTCATACTTCTGAATGAGCGCCAGAGCTTTAGTTTCTTTGACCTGAACGTTGCCCTCATGCGTCATTCTGAGTGAGTCAAAAATATTCTTTGTTGTGTCTCTTTTGGAGATCTTTTCATATTCAGTATAGGAGATGGCGCTAAGGAGGATGGTTCTGGCCTTGTGGTGATTCTTGAAGTCACGCTTTTGTTGGTCAGACATTGTTTTTCTATCAATCTTCTGACCGCTTGCATTCACAGGGTGCGTGTATCCGTCTGTCACCATATCCCACAGATCAGTATCATGTGCCAGAAAGAAGCTTTCAATTCTGTCTTTCCAGTAATCAAAGTTTTCTCCATCAAAGACTGGAGGTTTGCCGCTGAATCTGTCTTTGTCCTCATTGTTGTCATTGCTGGTGTGAGAATAGTTTCATGCCATTGTGTTTTTCTGACGCTGGATCTTGTACTGACACGGTTAAGTGTTTTAGCTCAGAACCAGGCGCTCTGATGCCAATTAAAGTAGTGAAAAACACAAGAAGGGGGGGTTGAATTGTAAAACTGAAAATCAATGCAATGAACAAGATATTTTTATCCTGGTTCGTTTGATCTCAAACTACTCCAGTCCACCCGTCAAGGTGATTTCGCCTCTCTCCAACGAGGTCTTAATCCACTATATTCAACTTAATATTACAGACTGCTTTAACAACTGCTAAAGCCTTCTTGATGCAAACCACAACCCGGTTTGTCAAGGAAACACTTTCTTACAAAGAAGATAAATCTAAGTGTGTGAATGTTTTCTACAAAACTGTATCACAACTGTGATGTATACACAACTTAAAGCTTAGAAATTAGATTGCTAAACAATGATTGAATATGAGAATGTGTAGTGTTTAGCAAACTGAGAGAAGGAAGATTTTGATCAGCTTTTATGCGTGTAAAGATTTTGGAGAGCATTAGCCAATTCAATCTTCAAAGTCTTGTTTATATAGCACTGAGATGTTGAACGTTAGAGCAATATTCTTGATTCAATGCTAATAACAAACTTTCCTTATCGAGCAGATCTTGTCTGGAATGAGGCCGTTGGTATTAATTTGCTTTCAATGCACAGTACCGTTTCTTACTTAATGCAAGTTTTGGCTTGGCTCATTCTGATTCTGCTTAGCTGCTGATGAACTGTTGTGTTTCTTTATCAGAGTGTTGAGCGCAGTTTTGTTCATCAGGCTTCAGCATATACGTGAGTTAATCTTCTGATTCTGACATTCTGATATGGCAACTTCTGATGCTGATGTCAGGAACCAAATTTCTGATGCTGATTAGGTGTGATCTTGCTTATATCAATCAGAGTATCTGCAAATCAGAACGTAATAATTTAGGCAGCAGATAGTTCATACATAAATAATATATCTTTTCACTTTGTTATCATCAAAACTTAAACATAGGGTAGTAGATTGAAACTTTGTTCTAACAGCTTTAGGAAGTGACTTGAGGGTATCCCGACTCAGTCTTCAGCCACTTTGTTTTGGCAAAGGATTGTTGATAACATTAGGACCTGCCTCTTTGAAAGTAAGAAAATTGGTTTTCACCAATTCTTGCACTCTGTTTTTCAAAGCATACCAACTTTCTAAATCATGACCGACAGCTCCTTGATGAAACACACAGTGAAGGTCAGATCTGAACTCGGCTGGAGGAGGATTTCGAGGAATCAGAGGCCTAGTTATAATCAATCCCTTCTGCACCAATGCAGGGTTCAATTCAATGTATGTCATAGGGATGGGATCAAACTGAGCCCTATTCCGATTCTGATTCTGCGCAATATTTTGTCGTTAAGGAACCTGAACTGGTTGAGCATTAACTGTAGGAGCAACAACCTCTACTTGTGGTTGAACAGTGTACTGAGGCCTACAGCGAGGTCCTCTTCTCTCTGTCGAGACAGCATTGGCTTCTACCTCTTTCTTTTTCTGAAAGTTCCCAAGGTATTTCTTTGCACCATTAGAAGGTTCAGCAGCTTTAGACACTTTACCATTCTTGATTCCTTCTTCTAATCTCTGGCCAATAGTCACCAGGTCTGTGAAGCTGGAAGACACACTACCAATCATCTTCTCCCAAAATAAAGGGGATAAAGTATCCATGAACAAACTAGTTAACTCTTTCTCTTCCAGAGGTGGTTCAACTTGAGATGCCAATTCTCTCCAACATTGAGCATATTCCTTGAAAGATTCTTTCTCATTCTGAGACATATTTTGTAGTTGGCGACGATCAGGTGCCATGTCAAGGTTGTATTTGTATTGCTTTATGAAAGCATCAACAAGATCTTGGAAACATTGGATACGACCTTTCTCAAGCCCCATATACCATTTCAATGAAGCTCCACTCAGACTATCTTGGAAACAATGGATAAGCAGCTTGTCATTCTTGGTGTAAGCAGACATCTTTCGAAAGTACATCACCAAATTACTTCTTGGACAAGTGTGCCCCCGGTATTTCTCAAACTCAGGAGTCTTGAACTTTGCAGGCATAACCAGATCAGAAACTAAGCACATATTGTTAGCATCAACACTGAAGAACTCGTTTCCTTCCATAGCTCTGAGTCTCTTCTCCAAAGTCTGATACTGTTCTTTGAACTCTTCAAACTCACCAAATTCTCCTTGGCTCACGCTTCAAGGACTGGAAGCATGGTACTCAAAGAGAGGATCCCCAAAAGCAGCTTGTGCAGCAGGTTGACGAGAAACAGTATGAACGATTGGCTGAGGTTCAGTGAAAACTGGAGCTTGAAAGACTGGTCGGGAAGACTGGCCAACCATTGGAGTAATTGCAACGGGTGGAGAGTAATTCTGAGGTAACCCAAACTCTGGCCATGCAGTAGATGTATGCTGGATAGGTTGAGTGTCAACAGCAGCAGTTGGGATTTCAGATATCACAGTCCTTAGAGGTGGCTCTCCTCTGGAAATTAGGAATTGCATCATCTCAGTAAGTTTGGCCATGCCTGACTTCAACTCATCAATTTCCATTCTGACTTCCATGTTGTGTTGTTCTTGGTTTTCCGTTCTCAATCTGACAGCAGCTCTAGTCCCGTAGTTGTGTTGAGGAATCAGCTTGACGGTAGACGACTAACTGGAAGAAAGAAGCAACTGGGAATAAGATCCTGAACAACCTGGATGTATGCAGAATGATGCGGAGGATGAAAATGATATGCAATGTTATGCAATGCACTTTACAGTAACAGGATCACATGGTTCAAAGTTACGAGCCTGGAGTCAAAGGTACAACCCATAAGGTATGGACTAACTGTTATCACCTGCCGAACAAGGTTCTAAGAGGTTCCCAGAGTCTACATCCTTCCTTTGGATATTACCAACGTCCCGATTAACTCGGTAATTAGCAATATTCTCAGGAAAGACTCGTCCGAGCGTAGCATCGCGTGACAACTATTTCCGGATTACTCCATCATAGCTTCCGCACTACACCTAAAAGGCCAAGATGAGTTAGGTAATTTACGGTCCTCAGCTTCAGTAGGCTCCCAGGTCGAAAGCAGTGCGTCTTCCCGATTACTCGGTAAACGACACTACAGTCAAAGAGGCCTCCACTGAGTGGGGGATCTCATGACTCCTTTTTTTGGATTACTCCCTCAAAGTTAATATGACTATATCGTCCGTCCTATCTTAAAGTTTGCCCTAGTCCGGGTATAGGACTTATAAGAAATCCCCAAGCACCCTGTAAACCAGGAAAATCCAGACAAACATATATACAAAATATAACACATAAACAACAATCACATATACAGATATAAACAAAGATAGGTTTAACCCACTTAAGGATGGACCAACAAGAGGTCAATCTTTCCCCAGTGAAGTCGCCATTTTTTCTGTGGCGGTAGAAATGTGCAAGACTAAGCCATTGGATTGACTAGACTTTATACAAATCAAAATCAAAATCGCCACCGCGCTTTATATTTTCCAAATGAATGGGAAAAGAGCGAATAAACCAAAAAGAGGGGGAAAGATTCAAGGTAAGGGGGTTGGTTATGCAAAGGGAATGTATTAGCACCCTAAACATCTACGGTACTCCGCAGGAAGCTCTTTGAAAAATCTGTATATTTTGGCTATAAAAATGTGTTGTATATAAAATGGATGGTGGAGGTGAGAAAAGAAATATTTTTATGATTTTTGCACTCGCCGCGGTTGCGAACCTTTAGTGCCTACGTACCACCTTTCGTGCAATAGGGGATCAGGGTACACGTAGTTCCTCTTTTAAAAATTTGAAACACAAGTGTGTTGGTTGATTTTATGAGATAAGACATCATCACAATTGTCCGTGTGAAAAACATACTTACTACCCACAATCATGAGAAAGGAGAATTTGCATCATCTCAAAGTGGAGGATATGGCTTGGATTTTAAAATCAACAATTCCTCACTCAACACCCAAGTGGAAAATATCTCAATTCACTACATATTGTAGAAGTATAGTTGTTTGCATCACTACAAGGATTAACAAGAGTCTAATCTTTTGAGAAAAGTTTAAAGATAAAAGCCAAAGTGGCAAAATGGTTTGAAATGAGATTGATTGACTTTTAGTCTTCTCACAAAAAAAAGGTCAAGGTATTATTAAATTGATTAAAATTTATTTATGAAAATGTTTCGAAGATGCAAAGACCTAAGTCCAAGTTTATTATGAAAATGTTTCAAGTTTCAAAACAAGAAGAGTTTTTTTTAAAAGGAGGGAGAAGATTTTTGAAATTAAAGAAGATGGGAGGAGAAGAAGAGGCTATCCTAAAGCATAAGGTAAAAGCTAGGGATAAGAACCATCTAACCAACAAGAAACCAATACTTGACATTATGAGTCAATATAGAATTCCCATTCTTCGGATTGAAACCAAGCAAGCAAAGATACTAGACCTCTTGAGAGAACCAAACTTCAAGTGTTTTAAGTCTTCGCAAAAATTGGGAAGAGTAACGGCTGTATACGGGTGAATTCCAGATTACAAACAAAGATCGTAATCTCAATAACCTGCACACAAAACAAACAAACAACCCAATGTCTTGAGGTAAACCTCAAGAACTCCAGAAAAAATATCAAATAAATTCACAAAGTCTCCAAGGTAGGCCAAGGTCTCTAATCCTAAGTCCAAGAAGTCCATCATTCTATAATGCAAAGGATAGTAACCATGTAGTCCAAGTATCATTAATGATTTTTATGGTTCATGTTTATTATTAGGTGTCTTTAAAAAGAAAGAAAAGCTCAAGTGAGCAAAATAAAAATGACATAAAAGTAAATGCTCAAGTGAGAAAAGATGAAAATAGCATGAAATGTAAAATGCTAAAAGTAAATGGTACATAAAGCATGAAAATAAAAGCGTAAAGTAAAGTTAATTTTTAGTAATTAGTGGTTAGTTGGATGACCATCTTGAAACTTGCATTTGGAACTCTTTAGAGGATTGGTAGAACCAAAGCCTCCACACAACAAGTTTCATTTGCTTTTTGTCAAGTATATCATCCATTTTGGAATTCTCACAAGGCAACATGTAATGATCAACGATGTTTAAGTGATCCGCGTTGACCAAAGGTTTTGTAGATCCATTAGAGGATTGGTAGAACCAAAGCCTCCACACAATGAATCTCAAGGTTATTGGATCAAAGAGATCAAATTAACATACTTGGGATTGCAATCATAAGTTTGGGCTACGAATGATCATTTATTCGAATCGGGACAAAATTTAGCGCTATGTTAAGCAATCGTAAGTGGATTTATGTAGAAGTCACACCTATTTTGAGGTCGGTCAATAGCAATCTATGTACTTCATGTTTGGATAAATGATATAGAGATCACCATCCCTTAACATGTAGCACAATTAAAAAAAGAAAGGGATAAGATGAAGAGGGAGGGAAATGATAAGCTAATTTGGATCACCATTTCAAAATTCTTTCATCTTTAAATTTAACCACTCCTCTAGATGGATTAAAGCCCTAAACATATCATTAATCCAAAGCCCCAAAAATGAATTAAATAATTCACTCTTAGGTAGATTTGAATTGATAAACATTTATCCAACTTCATCTACATCACAAAGTCCATTGAGTTTAAAGACAAATTGGACATTTAAAATTGCAATCCAAACCAACAATCAAAAGGAATGAGTAGAAAAATCATTTTGGATCAAAGCTGCCCCAAAACAAGGCAAAATAGTGCATTATGTCCCTGTGTAAATCGATTGAACTATTGTGTAAATCGATTTACACAGTACAGTTTTCAAAAATCTGCGTGAAATTGCTTATGTGCAATCGATTTACACAATAGTGCAATCGATTGCACACAGGGACAGTAGCAAAAACAACATTTTTAAAGGCCAATTTCTTGTTCAAACTTTCCATCAAACACCTTATGATCATGGATCCAATTGAGCACGAAAATTCCATCAAATTATGAGAAAATAACACCATTGGAATCACAAAAGAATGCTCAATGAATCAATCCCAAAGATCACCAAGAGATCACATTGTGAAAGATGAATTATCCAACTTACCAAAGGTAGATCTAGAGAATTATCAAAACAACTTCAAGAATTTGCTTCAATTCAACCACAAGAATCAATTGACCAAGCTTGGATGTAGATAATTGATGGAGAAAAAGTGTTTGGATGAAGGTTTAGCTAAAAGATTAGTAAGCTTCAATGCAAAGCTTACTAACTTTTTGAAAATGGAGCTTTGAGTGAATTTGGTAGATGGAGAGAATTGAGAGATTTTTTTAGCAAGGTGGATTTGGCTATCAAAAGCTTGTAATTTGAATGAAATGAGAGCTCTATTTATAGAGTTTTAGGATTGGGATTAGTGGTAATTTGGTAATTGATTCTTGGAGCCAAAATTTGAATTAATGATAATTCTTTCAAAAATTAGAGCCAAAATTTGAATTAATGATAATTCTTCTAAAAAATGAAAAATTGGCACTAAAATTTGAATTAATGATACATCTTTCAAAAATGAAGAAAAATTGGAGCCTAAATTTGAAAATTTTAAAATGCTGATTTTTTTTCAAATTTTCACGCTGTGCAATCGATTGCACTATAGTGCAAATCGATTTGCACAGTGTATTTTTTCAAAAATGGCGTAAAATGCACTATGTGCAATCGATTGCACTCTAAGAGCAATCGATTGCATCAGTGAAAAAAATGAATTTTTATTAATTTTCTTTTGCAAAAATAGAGATTTTACGAGAATAATACCAGGAATCTTTATTTGTCAGATGCTTCGACTTGGTACCAACAAAACACAAATATGCAAAGACAAAGACAAATATTTTTTGTATTTTGATTAGAAGTTAGTCAACAACACATGAACAAACTTAAAGATAGGGTGCAAATGTGATGAATGAATCTGTTTATTAATGGTTGTGACTGAATGACAAAATATGGTATGAAAGTGCGACTGAAAAATTTAGGGGCAAAATTTAGGGTACAACAGCTTCCCCTATTTAATTATCTTTTAGCCAGATAGGCGGAAAGTAATTAAATACAAATAGACCTGAATTTTGTCCCTGATGCGATGAGATGATAGCATATGTTCTGAATGAATACATTGACTCTTTTTTGACATATATTTTTTTGAATGATGTATGAGATGAGACAGACTCTGGGAATATGGAAAGACTTGAAACTGGAATCTTATGGTAGTTCAGATGAAATGACGTGGAAAGACATGCTAAGGAAACAACAAGATATTTTTGGATATCTGTCAGGGTGACAAAGAGTAACCATCAATACTTGGAAAAAAGAGATAAAACTCGAGAAGGCAAGCAGCGACATCCAAGAATGGCATTGAATGAGGCGAGCAACTCACTGGAAAAGACAATCAGAAACATCTAGAAGAACAATAGATGTGGGATGAGACCAAATATGAAGCTACATCAGAGTCGTCCAGGAAAGACGCTAGACGGAAGAGAAACACGACATCTAATACTGGCTTTAATTGACAATAAAAGATTCCGACATTCAATAATGGATTTGAATGAAAAGAAAACTCAACGTCTAATAATGGCTTTAGACGAGAGAAAAAAAAGTCACAACATCCAATAATAGCTTTGGATGGAAACAAAAGATCCTGACATTCAATACTGACTTTGAAAGAAAGAAAAGCTCAACATCTAATACTGACTTTAGACGAGAGAAAAGATCACAACATCCAATACTGGCTTTGAATGAGTGGAAAAGCTCAACGTCTAATAATGGCTTTAGACGAGAGAAAAGGTCACAACATCCAATACTGGCTTTGAATGAGTGGAAAATCTCAACGTCTAATACTGGCTTTAGACGAGAGAAAAGATCACAACATCCAATACTGGCTTTGAATGAGTGAAAGGGATCTTGACATTCAATACTGGCTTTGAATGAAAAAAAAGATAACAACATCCAATACTGGCTTTAGATGGAAGAAGAGATCTTGACATTCAATACTGGCTTTGAATGAAAGAAAAGCTCAACGTCTAATATTGGCTTTAGACGAGAGAAAAGATAACAACATCCAATACTGGCTTTGAATGAGTGAAAGGGATATTGACATTCAATACTGGCTTTGAATGAAAAAAAGGTAACAACATCCAATACTGGCTTTAGATGAAAAAAGAGAAACAACTCAAACTGATGTTTTCTTTGGTAGGTGCCAAGTAAGTTGGACTTTGATCTCAAGGTGACATGTCAACTGCAATAAGACCTTGGAAAATGAAAATGAGGATGAAACACTCTTGTTATGCATTATGTATGAATTTTGTTATGCATGATATGTGAATGATCTATGCATGTAATGCAGACATTTATGACAATAGAGTTTGACTCTTTTGTGGAGAATAGTTGGAAGTTTGATTCCTCAACACGGAGAACTCTGCCAAATTTGCTTGGAAAGAAAGTGTCTTGAACCCAAATTTGTCACACTCATAAACTGTATTGAACTGATGATCTTCTAGGGAAAGACACTGAGAGCTGTTTAGGGATTTGTCCCAGATTAGCTGACTGTTGAAGATAAACTGATCATGGCTTCAGTGGAAAGTTGCTGGAAATGAGCTGATCACGGCTTCAGCTCTGAAATGACTATTGGAGATAAATTGATCATGGCTTCAGTTCTTGAAATATATGTTGGAATAAATTGACCATGGCTTCAGTTCTTGAAATGACTGTTGGAAAGGAATGCCCGAGTATGAGTCTTGAAAATGATCTTTTGGCTAACCAATTCTGAGAAAACTCGCACTGAGCAACAAATCTTGAACTAATTCACAAATGGACCTGGAAGATACTTGCCCCTGATAGGGTCATTGACCAAGTTTCCCAGCTGTTTGAAATTCCTTGACGAGGAAATATTGTTTGCAAGCAAAAATTGTTTATTCAAACATGGCATTTTTAATGCAAAGTTCATGCAAAAATTTTGAATCCAAAATCATTTTTGAAATGATGTTATTGGTGTATAGAAAATGCATCACTGGTTAAAACAATGTGGTTTATACTTTTAAAGTGAAAACAAAGGTATGAAACCAAAACAAATGATTCGCAAAAGATCATAGGAGTCAGTTTACGCAACCTTGCTTTAGTATGCTTTCAAAAGAAACCCAGCTTTAACTAGGTCTTTTGAGGGTTGTAATATGGTCGGGTTCACGGTTTAAGAAATAAAGGATAAAGGCTCAAAGTTTATTTGTACCCATCCCAATCTTCATGATGTTCTCCATTCCTACGTTCAGTTAAATCAGACTATGCATTCAGGTTCCAAGAGAGTTTGGAATTGCACTGATGGTAGTAATGAAGATGATTCAGAAGCTAAGTAATTCTTGAGAATGACAGTCATTTCTTCTTACATCCTTTTTTTTTAGGACTTTTGTCAACTCTGGTGGAGAATTTTGAGGATTTGAAGACCTCTTCTGATTGAATTTATTATTCCCAACTTTTGCCTGAACTGTTTCATTTGAGATTATAGTCAGCAGGATGCCCCAGTTTTTGCCTGAACTGTTTCATTTGAGATTACAGTCAGCGGGATGCCCCAGTTTTTTGCCTAAGTCTCCTTCATAGGTTTTGACTTAGCGGGATTTTTCTGTTGATTTTTATTTTCATTTCATTTTTCCTTTTTTGGAAAGATAATGATTGCCTTGCTCAATGATTACGAGGAACCATCTTCGTCATTTTTTGTTTGAGAGCATCTTTGACACTTCTTGCTGTGTACAAAGGAAAGCTTGATCGCGACCTTTGTTGAAAGGTGTCTTGCACGATTTCTCTTGTAATTGAATGCACAACCAAATTAATTGAGAACTACCCATCCCCGGGTTAAGATTGCGGGTTTTTCTGTATAGAGAGAAACTCCAACTTCTAGGCTCAAAGGGATGAACGAGGGATTAACTTCCTTATTTCTCTAGTGTTTGGGAGTTGAAATAATGTCTTTATATCCTCAGCAAAGTTTTATTCGAAAGCATACCAGCAACAATTATGGGTATTTCGTTTTCATCATCCTCCCTCAAATCTTTGCATAAACAAAATCTTGATAAATGGAGTAAACAAGAGAAATGTATTTGAAAGCAGTAAATGAAAATGATTTGAATCAAAACATTGCAATGCTCATTTCATTAAACTTAACATGAAAGTACAAACGGAATTTGAAAGCAATAATTTTAACATAAACAAGGAAAAATGCAAACAGAAAGAAACATGGCTTAGTGACTAATCAGTAACACTAGCTTTAGGAAGTGACTTGAGGGTATCCCGACTCATTCTTCAGCCACTTTTTTTTGGCAAAGGATTGTTGATAACATTAGGAACTGCCTCTTTGAAAGTAAGAAAATTGGTTTTCACCAATTCTTGCACTCTGTTTTTCAAAGCATAACAACTTTATAAATCATGACCGGCAGCTCCTTGATGAAACTCACAGTGAAGGTCAGATCTGAACCCGGTTGGAGGAGGATTTCGAGGAATCAGAGGCCTAGTTAGAATCAATCCCTTCTGCACCAATGTAGGGTACAATTCAGTGTACGTCATAGGGATGGGATCAAACTGAGCCCTATTCCGATTCTGATTCTGCACAATATTTTGTCGTTGAGGAACCTGAACTGGTTGAGCATTAACTGCATGAGCAACAACCGCTACTTGTGGTTGATCAGTGGACTGAGGCCTACGGTGAGGTCCTCTTCTCTCTGTCGAGACAGCATTGGCTTCTACCTCTTTCTTTTTCTGAAAGTTCCCAAGGTATTTCTTTGCACCATTATAAGATTCAGCAATTTTAGACACTTTACCATTCTTGATTCCTTCTTCTAATCTCTGGCCAATAGTCACCAGGTCTGTGAAGCTGGAAGACACACTACCAATCATCTTCTCCCAAAAGAAAGGGGATAAAGTATCCATGAACAAACTAGTTAACTCTTTCTCTGCCAAAGGTGGTTCAACTTGAGATGCCAATTCTCTCCAACGTTAAGCATATTCCTTGAAAGATTCTTTCTCATTCTGAGACATATTTTGTAGTTGGAGACGATCAGGTGCCATGTCAAGGTTGTATTTGTATTGCTTTATGAAAGCATCAACAAGATCTTGGAAACATTGGATACGACCTTTCTCAAGCCCCATATACCATTTCAATGAAGCTCCACTCAGACTATCTTGGAAACAATGGATAAGCAGCTTGTCATTCTTGGTGTAAGCAGACATCTTTCGAAAGTACATCACCAAATTACTTCTTGGACAAGTGTGCCCTCGGTATTTCTCAAACTCAGGAGTCTTGAACTTTGCAGGCATAACCAGATCTGAAACTAAGCACATATTGTTAGCATCAACACTGAAGAACTCATTTCCTTCCATAGCTCTGAGTCTCTTCTCCAAAGTCTGATATTGTTCTTTGAACTCTTCAAACTCACAAAATTCTCCTTGGCTTATGCTTCGAGGACTGGAAGCATGGTACTCAAAGAGAGGATCCCCAAAAGCAGCTTGTGCAGCAGGTTGACGAGAAACAGTATGAACGATTGGCTGAGGTTCAGTGAAAACTGCAACTTGAAAGACTGGTCGGGAAGACTGGCCAACCATTGGAGTAATTGCAACAGGTGGAGAGTAATTCTGAGGTAACCCAAACTCTGGCCATGCAGTAGATGTGTGCTGGATAGGTTGAGTGTCAACAGCAGCAGTTGGGATTTCAGATATCACAGTCCTTAGAGGTGGCTCTCCTCTGGAAATTAGGACTTGCATCATCTCAGTAAGTTTGGCCATGCCTGACTTCAACTCATCGATTTCCATTCTGACTTCCATGTTGTGTTGTTCTTGGTTTTCCGTTCTCAATCTGACATCAGCTCTAGTCCCGTAGTTGTGTTGAGGAATCAGCTTGACGGTAGACGACTAACTGGAAGAAAGAAGCAACTGGGAATAAGATCTTGAACAACCTGGATGTATGCAGAATGATGCGGAGGATGCAAATGATATGCAATGTTATGCAATGCACTTTACAGTAACAGGATCACATGGTTCAAAGTTACGAGCCTGGAGTCAAGGGTACAACCCATAAGGTATGGACTAACTGTTATCACCTGCCAAACAAGGTTCTAAGAGGTTCCCAGAGTCTACATCCTTCCTTTAGATATTAACAACTTCCCGATTAACTCGGTAATTAGCAATATTCTCAGGAAAGACTCGTCCGAGCGTATCATCGCGTGACAACTATTTCCGGATTACTCCATCATAGCTTCCGCACTACACCTAAAAGGCCAAGATGAGTTAGGTAATCTACGGTCCTCAGCTTCAGTAGGCTCCCAGGTCGAAAGCAGTACGTCTTCCCGATTACTCGGTAAACGACACTATAGTCAAAGAGGCCTCCACTGAGTGGAGGATCTCATGCCTCCTTTTTTGGGATTACTCCCTCAAAGTTAAAATGACTATACCGCCCGTCCTATCTTAAAGTTTGCCCTAGTCCGGGTATAGGACTTATAAGAAATCCCCAAGCACCCTGTAAACCAGGAAAATCCAGACAAACATATATACAAAATATAACACATAAACAATAATAGCACATATACAGATATAAACAAAGATAGGTTTAACCCACTTAGGGATGGAACAGCAAGAGGTCAATCTTTCCCCAGTGAAGTCGTCATTTTTTCTGTGGCGGTAGAAATGTGCAAGACTAAGCCATTGGATTGACTAGACTTTATACAAATCAAAATAAAAATCGCCACCGCGCTTTATTGTTTCCAAAGGAATGGGAAAAGAGCGAATAACCCAAAAAGAGGGGGAAAGATTCAAGGTAAGGGGGTTAGTTATGCAAAGGGAAGGTATTAGCACCCTAAACATCTACGGTACTCCGCAAGAACCTCTTTGAAAAATCTGTATATTTTGGCTATAAAAATGTGTTGTATATAAAATGGATGGTGGAGGTGAGAAAAGAAATATTTTTATGATTTTTGCACCCGCCGCGGTTGCGAACCTTTAGTGCCTACGTACCACCTTTCGTGCAATAGGGGATCAGGGTACACGTAGTTCCTCTTTTAAAAATTTGAATCACAAGTGTGTTGGTTGATTTTATGAGATAAGACATCATCGCAATTGTCCGTGTGAAAAACATACTTACTACCCACAATCATGAGAAAGGAGAATTTGCATCATCTCAAAGTGGAGGATATGGCTTGGATTTTAAAATCAACAATGCCTCACTCAACACCCAAGTGGAAAATATCTCACTTCACTACATATTGTAGAAGTATAGTTGTTTGCATCACTACAAGGATTGACAAGAGTCTAATCTTTTGAGAAAAGTTTAAAGATAAAAGCCAAAGTGGCAAAATGGTTTGAAATGAGATTGATTGACTTTTATTCTACTCACAAAAAAAAGGTCAAGGTATTATTAAATTAATTGAAATTTATTTATGAAAATGTTTCGAAGATGCATGGACCTAAGTCCAAGTTTATTATGAAAATGTTTCAAGTTTCAAAACAAGAAGAGTTTTTTTTTAAAAGGAGGGAGAAGATTTTTGAAATTAAAGAAGATGGGAGGAGAAGAAGAGGCTATCCTAAAGCATAAGGTAAAAGCTAGGGATAAGAACCATCTAACCAACAAGAAGCCAATACTTGACATTATGAGTCAATATAGAATTCCCATTCTTCGGATTGAAACCAAGCAAGCAAAGATACTAGACCTCTTGAGAGAACCAAACTTCAAGTGTTTTAAGTCTTCGCAAAAATTGGGCAGAGTAACGGCTGTATACGGGTGAATTCCAGATTACAAACAAAGATCGTAATCTCAATAACCTGCACACAAAACAAAAAAACAACCCAATGTCTTGAGGTAAACCTCAAGAACTCCAGACAAAATATCAAATAAAGTCACAAAGTCTCCAAGATAGGCCAAGGTCTCTAATCCTAAGTCCAAGAAGTCCATCACTCCATAATGCAAAGGATAGTAACCATGTAGTCCAAGTATCATTAATGATTTTTATGGTTCATGTTGATTATTAGGTGTCTTTAAAAAGAAAGAAAAGCTCAAGTGAGCAAAATAAAAATGACATAAAAGTAAATGCTCAAGTGAGAAAAGATGAAAATAGCATGAAATGTAAAATGCTAAAAGTAAATGGTACATAAAGCATGAAAATAAAAGCGTAAAGTAAAGTTAATTTTTAGTAATTAGTGGTTAGTTGGATGACCATCTTGAAACTTACATTTGGAACTCATTAGAGGATTGGTAGAACCAAAGCCTCCACACAACAAGTTGCATTTGCTTTTTGTCAAGTATATCATCCGTTTTGGAATTCTCACAAGGCAACATGTAATGATCAACGATTTTTAAGTGATCCGCGTTGACCAAAGGTTTTGTAGATCCATTAGAGGATTGGTAGAACCAAAGCCTCCACACAATGAATCTCAAGGTTATTGGATCAAAGAAATCAAATTAACATACTTGGGCTTGCAATCATAAGTTTGGGCCACGAATGATCATTTATTCGAATCGGGACAAAATTTAGCGCTATGTTAAGCAATCGTAAGTGGACTTATGTAGAAGTTACACCTATTTTGAGGCCGGTCAATAGCAATCTATGTACTTCATGTTTGGATAAATGATATAGAGATAACCATCCCTTAACATGTAGCACAATTAAAAAAAGAAAGGGTTAAGATGAAGAGGGAGGGAAATGATAAGCTAATTTGGATCACCATTTCAAAATTCTTTCATCTTTAAATTCAACCACTCCTCTAGATGGATTAAAGCCCTAAACATATCATTAATCCAAAGCACCAAAAATGAATTAAATAATTCACTCTTAGGTAGATTTGAATTGATGAACATTTATCCAACTTCATCTACATCACAAAGTCCATTGAGTTTAAAGACAAATTGGACATTTAAAATTGCAATCCAAACCAACAATCAAAAGGAATGAGTAGAAAAATCATTTTGGATCAAAGCTGCCCCAAAACAAGGCAAAATAGTGCATTATGTCCCTGTGTAAATCGATTGAACTATTGTGTAAATCGATTTACACAGTACAATTTTCAAAAATCTGCGTGAAATTGCTTCTGTGCAATCGATTCTACATAGGGACAGTAGCAAAAACAACATTTTTAAAGGCCAATTTCTTGTTCAAACTTTCCATCAAACACCTTATGATCATGGATCCAATTGAGCACGAAAATTCCATCAAATTATGAGAAAATAACACCATTGGAATCATAAAAGAATGCTCAATGAATCAATCCCAAAGATCACCAAGAGATCACATTGTGAAAGATGAATTATCCAACTTACCAAAGGTAGATCTAGAGAATTATCAAAACAACTTCAAGAATTTGCTTCAATTCAACCACAAGAATCAATTGACCAAGCTTGGATGTAGAGAATTGATGGAGAAAAAGTGTTTGGATGAAGGTTTAGCTAAAAGATTAGTAAGCTTCAATGCAAAGCTTACTAACTTTTTGAAAATGGAGCTTTGAGTGAATTTGGTAGATGGAGAGAATTGAGAGATTTTTTTAGCAAGGTGGATTTGGCTATCAAAAGCTTGTAATTTGAATGAAATGAGAGCTCTATTTATAGAGTTTTAGGATTGGGATTAGTGGTAATTTGGTAATTGATTCTTGGAGCCAAAATTTGAATTAATGATAATTCTTTCAAAAATTAGAGCCAAAATTTGAATTAATTATAATTCTTCTAAAAAATGAAAAATTGGCACTAAAATTTGAACTAATGATACATCTTTCAAAAATGAAGAAAAATTGGAGACAAAATTTGACAATTTTAAAATGCTGATTTTTTTTTCAAATTTTCACGTTGTGCAAATCGATTTGCACAGTGTATTTTTTCAAAAATGGCGCAAAATGCATTATGTGCAATCGATTTCACTCTAAGAGCAATCGTTTGCATCAGTGAAAAAAATGAAATTTTATTAATTTTCTTTTGCAAAAATAGAGATTTTAGGAGAATAATACGAGGAATCTTTATTTGTCAGATGCTTCGACTTGGTACCTACAAAACACAAATATGCAAAGACAAAGACAAATATTTTTTGTATTTTGATTAGAAGTTAGTCAAAAACACATGAAAAAACTTAAAGATAGGGTGCAAATGTGATGAATGAAGCTGTTTATTAATGGTTGTGACTGAATGACAAAATATGGTATGAAAGTGCGACCGAAAAAGTTAGGGGCAAAATTTAGGGTACAACAGATTCAAAAAAACTTACAACATGAAAGTTGTAGTCCTCCACAAAGTCTACAACTTTGATTCACAAAGTTTTCTCAAAAGAAGCTTGGATCTCAAGTTATGATTTTTGGAACAAGGGTCCCTAAAACTTTTAACTTAGAGAAATTTTACCCTAGTTTAGGCAGGATCTTAACCCATCTTCTTGGCCATTTTTCACATAGTTCCACTTGGAGTCTCAAGTTGAATTTCAAAGATGGATTATAGTACATGTTGCAAGCTTTCCAAATTGTCCAAGAACTCCTCAAAATCATTTGTGGTTATGGAGAATCGAATGCTTGAAGTTGGCAAAAACTCACTTTGTAACCATGGCCAATACATGTTCATACAACTTGCAAAATCTGACCAAACTAGCTTTGTACTTAATTACAGGCCTCTAAACCAATTTACACTCAAAAATTGAATGCAAATACATTGGTTAGAGGCATTGTTCTGATCAAGGGAGCATTATACAATGAACAATTCCATTTTAGGCATAAAGATAACACTTTCATTTACATAAAGCATGCTTTATGTCAAGTTTCATTTCTTGAGCCATAAACCAAGCCTTTTGATGCAAACAAGGCTCCCTAATGTCAAGCAAAGCTCAACCACTTTGTGCAACTAGGTTACAAGCTAGTACAGCCTTGCATTGTCAACTCTCACATTTTGCTTCAAAACCAAGTCATTATGCCAAAAGTCTATAACTCACACATCTGATAAAATCAACTCAAACCAACATTTGAAACAAGTTTTACACATCCTTGTGAGCCAGAAACACGAGCCAATCATCCCTCAAACACCCTTGAACACCAAAACACCAAAAACTTGCAAAACGGGGCAGTTGCTACAACTTGAGTGCCATAGCTCATTTTGCTCGTGCGTTTTGCTCATTTCCACTTCAAACACCTTCCATTCAACTCACTCAAGCTATCCCAAACCTCCATTGCCAACTGTAACTCCATTTACAGTGTTCACCATTTTTGTTTCAAGCTTATGCAGGTTGACTTCTAGAGGTTGATTCAGGCCATTTCAAAACAAACTAAGCATTGTGAAAGGTTCAGGGAACATCAAGCAAGCTCAAAAGAACCTCAGGCCTCACTGAAAGTTGCTGCATTGACCAACTCGAATCCAACTGAAACTGGTTTTTCATGAACTTCTATCTCTCTATTTAGGAAAATTTAGCCTTAGGTTTGTGAATGAAAGATGTAGTACTCATTGCCCTGAAACCATACATATGCTCAGTTTTCATTTATATTAAGTGTGCTAGGAGAATTTCATCCATGAACTTTCTGAAAAAGCTAGGTTAGAAATTAGGGCCAGTGAAATTCTCTCTAGTCTTTGAGAGTTAGGTTTAATGCTTTATATGGTTAGATTCGTGTTTAAATTCTCTACAAGTTTGATGTTGTGAGTTTTGGCAAAAAGTCATGTTTCCAGGATGTTCAAAGTTGGATACAGGGCGCGCGTTTTCTGTTGTCACAAGGAAGAAGATGAAGCTGATGGGCTGGGTTTGGCTTCTTGCTTCTAACACCCTCCTTTTGCTAAATGCACCCCCTGGCCCATTTCCTTTATATTTTGTCATTTTTATATTTTAATTTCATTTCTGATTTTGTTTATTTATTTCCAACCATAAAAAATGCTAAAAAAATATTTTTCATAATTTTTACATTTATTTGATATTTATTTTAATTATTACTAGCATTAAAACATTTTATATACTTATATATTATTTTGTTTAAACTTGAAAATGATGTAAATAATACTTTAATTTTCATTTCTTATTTTTATTCACATTTAAAATATTTTCTTGAATATATTTTATTTTTGTAAATATTTTATTTTATTTTATACATCCTTAATATATTTAATATATATATATATATATATATATATATATATATATATATATATATATATATATATATATATATATATATATATATATATATATATATATATATATATATATATATATATATATATACTTTATTTTATTAAAAAAATAGATTAAAAATACAAAAATAGTACATTTTTATTTTTTTTATTGTTATTTTATACTAAAAAACATTTTTTCAATATATTTCATTTTTGTACATATTAATATATTTTTGTATATAAATAATATATAATATCATTTTCTTAAGAAAAATTAGGGTTTACCCCTTAATTAAATAAAATCAATTCTTTTTTTATTTTATTTCTTTACACCTTTTTCTTTACATTTAAAAATACTTTGCATACATAAAAACCTTTTTTTGCATAAATTCATTTTTATTTAATATTTATTTATTGTGTTTATTTAAATATTGCCCATTTAAATATTATGGATTGTAAATTCAATTTGGTTGTAATAATTTTGGGTTTTAATTTCTTGCAAAATAATCCCCTTATTCAAAATTGTACCACCTCCCTATATCAAAGTTGTAATAGCTTAGATTTATTTTTACGCACTTAATGCTTTCAATTATGTCATGATTAGAGAATTAGGGTTTGTATGCAAAATCAAAACTAACAAATAGTTTGACCTAATCAAAGACAAAATGCATGAAAAACAAACACAATGCACACTTGCACCCCTAGGGTTACAATCCACTTGTTTCCTTCAAAAATGGGTCATGGTATGCATGTTAAGTACTTTGGCAAAACAAAAACAAAACAAAGATTATAGTCCCTCGATGACGCTATCTGAGTTGCCTAAACAAAATGATCAAGTCCCTTAAGAAAATTGCCAAATATACTTGACACAATTGCTATCATGGTCTATACGATGACCCACACCTGTCCCGTTTAACATCCTAACACAAGGTTGTTCACCAAATACAATGGTGAAACAACACTGTTAAAAGGGTTAAAAACATAAGAAAGATCTTTGAGTAAAATAGGGTAGATAGCTCTTAGTTACTTGATCAAAAGCTTGCAAAAACATCCTTGCTATTTTCAAACACACTTCACAACACAATTTAAAAATCCAACTTTCAAACATTGAAAACTTTTCAAAAGACAAAAACACCTTTGTATACATTCAAACAAGAATCGTTACAAAGGTTGCCACAACGATGGCCTCTTTTCAAAACATCTTTCAAAACCACACACAAAGCACCATCTCAAACAATTGAAGAGCACCATTTCAAACAATTGAAAAGCAAAGCTAGTGATCTAAACAAGTAACTAAGAGCCCATGGATAACCATGGATGAAAAGGGTGCTTGCACCTTCCCTTTTCATAATCTACTCCCCGAACCCAAGAAAACATCTCAAAGGTCTTTCCTGTGCTTTTTGACCTTTCCTTAGGATAAAATAAAAAGTCGGTGGCGACTTTTGCTAAACCGAAACATTTGCGAACACAAACGCAAAATCCCAAGTCAGTTCTCCCACCGTATCACAGCTATGTGCAATAACCCCATGGGGTTCCCGTTCTGCTATAGCCTTCATATCTCTAAGCATCTTGTCTATTTGTTGCTTCGTCCGAAGATGATTGAATTGATCAGAAACTCCTGAGTTTGTCAGTGGAAGTCAAAGGTTGTCCGTAAAGTGATCCGACGGGACATAGTTATACGCTTTAATTCCCTAACTTTTGCCTGGACCGCCCTTTCGGGTTTTTAGTCCACCGGGAAACCCTTTTTTGCCTAAGTCGCCCTTTCGGGTTTTTAACTTGTCGGGTGTACAGATTTTTTTTATTTTATCCCTAATTTTTGCCCGAACCTTTTTAGTTCGCCGGGATGCCCCTTGTTTTGCCTAGGTGTGTCAACCTAGCGGGTCTCTTATGCATAGTATCTTTTGACTATGTCCGCGTTTGTAGGGTGTGGCAGGTCGTCACCGTCCATGGCGGTCAAGATCATTGCCCCCCCGGAGAATATGTTCTTAATTACAAATGGTCCTTCATAGGTAGGAGTCCATTTGCCCCTGGGATCACTTTGTGGCAAGATGATACGTTTGATCACTAGATCCCTAACTTGATATACTTGGCGTCTGACTTTCTTGTTGAAAGCCTTGACCATGGTAAACAGCAGTAAGTCTCTTTTCATCAATTAAGTTTAGTTGATCAAGTCGAGTCTGGATCCAATCGTCTTCACTCAAACCTGCATCCTTCATAATCCTTAGAGAGGGGATCTGAACCTCAATAGGCAAGACAGCCTCCATGCCGTAAACCAAAGAATAGGGTGTTTCCCCAGTTGATGTGCGAGCCGTGGTACGGTACCCGTGGAGAGCGAATGGTGGCATCTCATGTCAGTCTTTGTATGTGACTGTCATCTTTTGTATGATCTTTTTAATGTTTTTATTCGCAGCTTCGACAACACCATTCATCTTTGGCCGATAGGGAGAAGAATTGTGATGTTGAATCTTGAATTGCTCGCACAAGGCGGTGATCATAGTGTTATTAAGATTTGTACCATTGTCAGTGATGATCCTTTCCAGGATACCGTACCGGTAAATAAGGTTTTTCTTGATGAAACGGGCAACAACATTCTTGGTAACGGAAGCGAAGGAAGCTGCTTCAACCCACTTGGTAAAATAGTCAATGGCCACTAGGATAAAACAGTGTCCATTGGAGGCTGTAGGCTTGATCTCTCCAATCATATCAATTCCCCACATAGCAAAGGGCCAAGGATCCATCAAGATATTCAGAGGAACCGGAGGTACGTGCACCTTGTCAGCATAAATTTGACACTTATGAGAGGTCTGAGAGTGTTGATAGCAATCTGTTTCCATGGTAGACCAATAATAGCCTACCCGTAGGACTTTCTTATCCATCGTATGCCCACTAGAGTGAGTGCCAAAAGTACCTTCATGTAATTCAGCCATGATCTTTTCCGCTTCAACCTTATCCATACACCGAAGTAGAATGGAGTCATGATTACATTTGTACAGGATGCCATTACTAAGGAAGAACTTAGCAGAGAATCTCCTTAAGAACTTTTTATCATTGATTGAAGCTCCTTCTGGATATTCTTGAGCCTCGAAATACCTCTTGACTTCATGAAACCAAGGTTGGTACACTACCTCTTAAGTATTAATCTCGTGACAATGTGCTGGTTCATCCATTCGTTCGATGGTGATCTGGGGAGCCTCGTTATCCCAATTAAGTTTAAACATAGATGACATTGTAGCTAGAGCGTCTGCTAGCTAATTTTCTTCTCGCGGGAAATGCTCGAAGGTAATCTTCTCAAAATGTGGTAGCAATGTTGTTGTACCCCAAAATTTTCCCTCCCATATTCTTCAAGATTTGTCAAGATTAATCTTCAAATAGATCAAGGATTGCACAGTTCAAATGCCTCCTAGGCCAGTCAAAATTAGGGTTTTGTTTCTCTCAAGGAGGTTGAGGTTTTCAATGGCTCAATCAAGTCCCATATGCCTATATACATTGTCAAGCATCTACATGTCAAGTTTCAAGACTCACAGCATCAAGTTGCACAGTCAAAAGCCCAAATTGCTTCACAATCAACTATAGGGGTAAAATGGTCATTTGGCAGTCAAAAGTCAAAAAATTTGGTCAACATCTTATTTTGAGTACACAATCATCATTTGATCAAGTCTTGATCATGATTCCTCAAGCATGGCTCAAAAATCATCAAGATGCAAAAGTTTCCATTTTTGGACAGCGGAAAAGTCAACTGTAACTTGACCAAGGCATAACTTTTTCATGTTTCATTATAAAAATCCCATCCAATGCTCATTTTAAAGGGGATGAAATTTCCTACAACTCATATTCACATTCCAAGTCCAAGAAATGCTCTCACAAAACGTTATCAATTTCTACATTATAGGTCATTTTCAAAAGTCATCAAAAAGGCATTTTAAGTCAAAGACCATAACTTGAGATTGGTAAATCCAAATGACATGGGACCAAAGGCATTGGTTAGAGGACTTCAAGACCTTTCCAAAATGTCCAAGAACATGATCATATGATCAAAATTGAGCAAGATATGCATTGGAGAAGTTGGGAAATTTTCATGAATTTGCAAAAGTCAACTATCCTTAAAACTTCAATTTTTGACAAAAGGGCCCACTTTCTTCCCCTTGATTCAGCCTTGTCATGCCATACACGTGTCCCATGCTTAATTTCAAGACCAAACATTTATTTTTCCATTTTATTTAATTTTTATTAATTTAATTCATTTTAAATCCATAATAATTCAAATAAAATCAAAAAAATTAATGGAATGGCATCTTGGTGAGTTGAATGACTTTGATGTGCCACAGGCCAGCTACCAAATTCGTGCCAAGCCATTTTGAGCATAAAATCCATGTTTTTCTCCAAGTATGGAATGTTCTTCAATGGTGTTAAAACAAGAATCCAAAACTTAATTGCACAAGGTTAAGGCTCATCATATCACCTAATTCTCATTCGTACCTACATATGCAAGCAGTACAAACCTCATTCACGACCTAGAGAGTGCACAAACGGCCAGAGAAAAGTTCAAAAACTGTCAAAAAAGTATGAGATCTAAAACATAGTTGCAGACATTTCCAGAGCAAACTAAGCACGTGGCCCTCTTCTTTGCCATCCCCTGAAGCCAACACGACCCTTGCCAAGGCTTAAGACTCTCTACACAGCGCTGTAAGTTCTTCCAAACTCGCCCCTGTACACGAAAATTGAACTCTCTATCCTTGCATTGTTTCTCAAAAATATTGGCATAATCATGCTCCTTGTTTGATTTCTGACGTAACTACATTATTCAATTTCGTATTTGGGCTTTGTATGAGGATACCCGCGTCTAGGGTTCGTTTGTGTGTTTTTAGGCATTTTGTTTTCAGGGGAAATCAAGAGACATCATAAGCATGGATGAATTCAGGAGGCCTGGACGAGACCAACCATGGTCTTAGAATGGTTTTTTGAGGCCTGAGGACAATTTTTGAAGCAAGCCACGGAACCTCCTGCGGATAAAAATCCGCAGGTAACTGAACCAGCGATTTGATGAAGAAGACAATGATGTGTCTTCACATCACTGGCTTGTTCAAACTAAACGCGCGTGTTTTTATTTTATTTCCAGAATATCGCTTTTATCACATATAATATTAACTGATTATTATTATATCAATTGAATCAAATGGCTCAGTGGGAGGACGTGCTGGCAAATGATCACTGGGACCTCGGTTCGAACCCCAGGTCCCCCCAAAATTATTTGTTATTTTTCTTCATATAATTGTGTGCAGGGCTCAAAAGAAATTGTACCATGTACCTCCAGTTCACAAAGCACCATGTGGCCTCAAGCGCAGATCCAATGGCTTAGAGCAGATGACCACCATGTACCCAGTCAACACGTGCCCTGGAGAAGTCAGAGGTCAACGCAGGCTTGAGGAATTGGGCCACAAAATTACTTCAGTACCTCCATTCAGGGCCCAAACCCCCTTGGGTTTGCATCTTATATTTTTTTATTTTTTCTTTCATTCATTTACTTTATTTATTTTTTATTGTTTTTTTAATTAATTATTAACCAACAAATTAATTAACTTTTTCACAATAAAAATTCAGAAAATAAAAAAATGTAAATATTTCATATTATTTTTTGTAAATAAATTATAATTAATTAATTAGTTTAATTAGGCAACTTTAATCTTTTTCTTAATAACTAAAATAAATTTAGAATTAGGTTTTACTAACTTTTAATTTTAATTCCTTTTGTTTTATTTTCATTAAAAACATAAAAATACAAAAACATTTTTTTTCTTTTAATAATTAATTAATTAATTAGTAAATTAGGTTTAATAGTTAATTTAATTGCAAAAAAAGGACAAATTTAATTCTCTCTCAAAAAAGGGTCAAAACCCTAAGGCGTTCCCGATTCAATTCTTTCGCGCGCAGTTTATTTTAATATTTTATATTTATGTATCTACTCAGAAATGTAATAGTTAAATAGGTCTTTTACCGCTTTCTTTAATTTCTCGCTCTTATTTTCCAAACGGGTTTTTGTCTTTGGTGATGTATAGACCTGCGCCTTGTAATAGCTAGATTTACATTTCCGCAATTTATTTTCCGCACTCCTAACTGTTAGAAATGCATGAAAGACTTGTATGAAATAACAAAATCAATCCGTAGCTCACAAATAACATGTACAAGATAAACATTAACATGAAACAACACACATGCACATGCCACTCCTAGGGTACGCCTCACTGGTTGCCTCGAGGTGGTCATCAAGTATAGGGTGTTTTAGAGGTCGCCCTCCTGTCTAAGATCCAGTTGCCTCGAAACGGTTGCCTCGGATAAAAAGGATCTAGGACATTAGGGTTACTTCTAAGGTATCCTACTATTGCTTCGGTGACCACACTGTCCCTATAATCGAATTGACCCGACAAACTCCAACGATGGTGCTACATACCTCTCAATGGTGGGATAGCACTATCTAAAGGACTCTTACACGGCCTAATTCCTTAGAGTAGGTAGATTCTCCTGGGTACTTGCTCTTTCAAACAAACAAAACAACTTTTCACACCTACATTTTCAAAAGGTTTTCAAAACAAATACTTCATACACTCTTGAGGACAGATACAAGAGTTACTTAGAAGTTTTTCAAAATGAAACTTTTTTTCAAAACACACCCACACTTGAAAAGAAAACAATTTTTGAAAACATAAGTGAGCAAGTACCTAAGAGCCCGTGGATAACCACGGATAGAAAGGGTGCTAACACCTTCCCTTTCTATAAATCTACCTCCCGAACCGAGAAACATTCTCAAAGAAGGAATTTTGCTGTGCTTTTGTCCTTTCCATGTTGGAGAACATAAAAAACGGTGGCGACTCTTGCTTCTGCGACATTTCACGAACCAGCTTTAAAAACAGTCAGTTCTCGTTCCCACCGATCACAGAACTGGCGACTCTGCTGGGGATATTAAAAGTGAGGTGTACCTTAGGATTAGACCACTCATGTTTTCAATTGAATGCTTTGCTTGATTTAATATTGTGGGCTTTGTTTTGGATTTTCATAGATCATAACCCGGATCTGTGGAATACCCTTTAGGTGGCATAAGCTGTGAGGGACCTGTCCGGCGTAGACCGACACGGGTGAAACAGTGGCTACGTTGTTGTGACACCTTGGTCTGTACCGATATCCCTTGTGTTGCAACGAGGAGAATATGGGTCTTCTGAGGAGTCATTAAGCACCAACTGACCTTAGAACCTTAAATTGACCCAACTTGGCCATAGAACAGTAGCAGCATGCTACACCCATTGAGGCTAAACTCTCGCGATGGTTCTGGCCGCAAGAAAAGATTACGACGCTGGAGTTATGATTGACTGAGGGTAGTCGATGATATTGGGATCCTCTAGAACCCAGTTACTATTTTCTAGGACAGGTCTTAACCAACGAAACTGAAAGAGGGTAGTACCTGAACTTCATGCTGGCCTAAACTCTAAGGGCTGTCTTGTGTGACTTGTGTGCCTTATCATGTTTGCCTTTGTGAATACTTGTGGTGTGCTTTATCATAACATCATACCATCATAAACATTGCATGTATCCTGTGCAAGGACTGACCCATTTCAAAGGCAAGAGGGTTTCATCTTTGCTACTTTTTTGTAGGACATCATGATGCATGTGCGAAGGAACACTATCCGGCTCAAATTTGTTCACCCACCTGAGTTGCTTAAAGATTTGGTTGACAGGATTCCAAATACTACTTCCTTCATCCAGAGGCATGGTTCTCTTCTCGGTTTAATCACTTCAAAGTGGGACCAACAGCTGATGAGTGTCCTGACCCAGTTTTATGATCCACTATACCATTGCTTCACCTTTCAAGACTTCCAGCTGGTCCCTACCCTGGAAGAATTCTCTAATTTGCTTGGTATCCCTGTTTTGGAGCAGACTCCTTTTACTGGTTGGGAAAAGACTCTTAGGCTTGAGGAGATTGCTGCAGCCCTTCCCTTGACCACCAAAGAGGTAATGGATAACTGGGTGACTAGAAGCGGAGTTAAGGGCTTTTTGGCTAAATTTCTGGTTGGTAAAGCTAACAGTTTCTGGAATGACTTAGACTTCAGGGCGTATGAAGACATTCTGTCTCTCCTAATCTATGGTCTAGTACTGTTTCCAAATCCTGATACCTTTGTCAATATCAATGCCATAATGATCTTCATCTCTCGGAACCCTGTACCCACTCTCTTGGGTGATATCCTGCAACAACTTTACGCTCGTACTGCCCGAAGACGGGGAACTCTGTGGTGTTGTGCTCCTTTGTTAGTGAGGTGGTTTATTTCGAACCTCCCTAAGTTCGTGCTGAAGAACAAAGAAGGAAGGGGCTGGGCTCATAGGTTAATGTCTCTCACTGATAATGACATCATTTGGACTCTCAGAGGTTTGGATGAGGTAGCTGTTATTGACTGTTGCGGAGAGTATCCTAATGTTCCATTGATCGGTACCCAGGGAGGAATCTCTTATAATCCAAGTCTAACTCTCCGTCAATTTGGAAGAGCCAGAAGAACAGGGCCTCATGAGATGTTGGTACCTCACATCAACTTTGAGTTTCAGGTAGACAGTGACGAGCTGCGTCGTAGATTCATCCGGGCTTGGGACAGAATTCACAAAGCTGACCCACATGAGTTGGGACCGAAGACTTCTCTGCCTATGGAATCCTACTACAAATGGTTCCGCATCCTTGCTCAGAAGTTAGGTACGCCATACGAAGCTGTCAGGCCTGTCATTCTTGAATTTCCTGATAAAGACGGGGTTCCTCCAACTGTACTCCCTCCTCAGATACCCACTGATGTTGATACATTAAAGAGGTCTTGGGCGCAACTGCAAGAAGAACGGGATTCTTATCGGGAAAGGTTCAACGAGCAGGAACAGAAGATCCAGAAGCTGACTAAGCAATTGGAGAACGAGCGGACCTTGAATGACTATATCCGTACTGAGAAGAGGAGACCATGGGAGCACTGATGGGCTTTGGATGTTTCTTTTACAGCTTTTATTTCCTTTTCAGTATTTTCATTCTTGTAACGCCTAAGGGCAAATTGTTGAATAATTTAAAGTTTGAATCTAATAAAGTGCATTTCCTTTTTGTCTACAAAGTCGAATCCCGATTGTCTTTGAAAACATAAATCATACGCATTCCATTCATCATGTGCATAACAGGTACCCTTTTTCTACAGGTTGCTTAATCTTCTTCGCTGTTTATTTCAGCGCTCAGTCATCATGTCTTCCGAGCCTACTACCGAACAAGCTATCAAGGCCCTCTAGGCCCAGAACGCCCAGTTTCAAGAGTTGGTCATGAGCTTAGCCCAGGGTCAACAGGAGTTGAAGACTCTGCTCCTGAAGGAAAAGAAGAAGAAGAAGAGGAGGACTGTCATGTTCAATACTGGACGGAGGTTTGGGAATACACTGCAAAATGAGGCTGATAAGACTACTTCCTCTGCAGGGAAGGATAGTCCCCAAGAGAGAGGGGTTCCTAGTCCCATGGTCTCCGACAATGAGACAGATTTCACTGATGAACAGTACCCTCCTGCTGAGGACAGGTATAAGCAGTTGGAGGACCGATTAAATGCTATGGAGATTCAACGTGTGCCCGGATTGTACTTTGGAGACCTAGGCTTATCTTCTGGGGTGGTGATCTCTCACAATTTCAAGGCGCCTGCCTTTGCGAAGTACGACGGGGCTTCCTGCCCTAAGCTGCATCTCAGATCTTATGTAATGAAGATCCAACCTTACACGGCAGACAAGAATCTATGGATCCATTTCTTCCAGGATAGCCTTTCAGGGGCTCAACTCGAGTGGTTCTATCAGCTGGATGGAACCAGTATCTGAAACTGGGAGGACTTGGCTATTGCATTTTATAAGCAGTATCAGTATAACTACGACCTCGCTCCCACGCGTACCCAACTCCAGGGTATGTCACTTGGGACGGGTGAAGGTTTTAAGGAGTACGCGCAAAAGTGGAGGGACCTGGCTGGCAGGGTGCAGCCACCGTTGACAGACCGTGAACTCGTGGACATGTTCTTGGGGACCCTGTCTGGTCCATTCTTCAACCATCTGATTGGTAATTCTTCTGCAGGGTTTACAGACCTCATTCTAACTGGTGAGAGGATCGAAGCTGGTATCAAGTCGGGGAAGATACAGAAAGGTGCCTCCTCGAGTACTGAAAAGAAGCCCTTCGAGAAGGAAGCTAGTGTTGTTTATGGTCCAAGGAGATAGAACAAACCGGAACGCCGCCAAGCTGTTAACGCGGTGGTAATTTCAAAGCCTGCTGCTTCTCCTCAGCAATACAACCAGCCAAGAGGTGAGAGGCCCAAAAGGTAGTACACTCGGCTCAGGATGACCCTCTCTCAGATATTTCCGCAACTGCTATCAACCAATCTGGTAACTGTCAAGGAAGCTCCAAAGGTTGTGAATACGACCTCTCCAAAGTACAATCCCAACGCCCGCTGCGCGTATCACTCTGACAGCCCGGGGTATTCTACTGATGATTGTTGGGCTCTGAGGAATAAGGTTCAAGACCTTATTGATGCTAAAGAAATACAGTTTGAGGCGCCCGAAAGGCCCAATGTTGTGACTGCTCCCATGCCCCAGCATGGAGTGAATGCTGTTGAGGAAGACCTGTATGTAGCCTCTGTGGATGAGATTGTTACTCTGTTGTTGACCGTCAAAAGGAACTTGTTGCTAGCCGGTTTATTTCCGGGATGTAGTAAAAGTTGCCTTCTATGTGCTGTTTCACCTGCTGGTTGTCCTTTGCTGAAGTCAGGCGTCCAAAACCTGATGGATAGCAAAGAGATCTTGTTCAAGAAGATTGTTGTTCCTGCTGTCCGTACCGAAGAGGTTTCTATTGTCACCATTTTCAACAATCCTACCAAGGCTCCCCCGAGGAAGCCTGTCAAAATCATGCTTGTTCACAAGATAGCACCCATCACCATCACTGTTCTGGGGACCATCCCCTATACATCCGACAAAGCTGTCCCTTGGCACTATGGGGCAGATGTTTATGTGCTCGGAGTTAAACAAGAGTTTGATACTGCTACTGGTGTCAGCAACATCACCGATCCTGCCAAAGTCACTCGTAGTGGCAGACTGTTCTCACCAGATATTGCGCCACCAGCTATCCAGAGACCTCTTGTCATCACACCTGCCAGTGTGCCTGTTCCCCTACCTGATCAAGTTCCTGTTTCTACCCCTGCTGCCGAGTCATCTGACGCTCGGGGCAAAGGGATTGCTACTGATGTGCCTGCCCGGACGGAGGCACCGAAGACCACCAATGCTGAGGCTTCCAAGCAAGAAATGGAAGAGATTCTTAAGATTATCAAGAAGAGTGATTTCAACGTCGTTGAACAGCTGGGGCACACCCCATCTAAGATTTCTATGCTATCACTGTTGTTGTGCTCAGAGGCCCATGCCAAGGCCCTGATTGCCTTCCTGAAGACGGCCCACGTGCCACAAGAGACGTCTGTTGATCAATTTACCGATTGCGTGGCCAACTTAACTGCCGACAATGGCTTGGGATTCTCCGATGCTGATCTGACTGCTAAGGGGAAGAACCACAATGATGCCCTGCATGTCTCCATTGAATGCAGGGGCACTACTCTTGCCCATGTGCTGGTTGACACTGGTTCTTCGTTGAACGTACTACCCAAGAAGGCCCTAGACAGGTTAGATTGTGAGGGTTTAGAGCTCAAGCCAAATAACATTGTTGTCCGGGCCTTTGACGGGTCGAAGAGGATGGTACATGGTGAGGTTGACATTCCAATCAGGGTTGGTTCTCAAGTCTTTGATTCAACTTTCTATGTGATGGACATCCGACCATCCTATTCTTGTTTGCTGGGTCGTCCATGGATCCACAAGGCTAGAGCTGTGACCTCCACTTTACATCAGAAGCTTAAGTACCCGGTCAGAGGGAAGATCGTAACAGTGCAAGGGGAAGAGGAATATATGGTCAGCCACCTCAACTCGTTCCGGTACGTAGAGATGGATGGGGAGTTCATTGAGACCCCCTTTCAACACTTTGAAGAGGTGCCTCAGACAATGGCAGTAGCAGAGACTGTGACTGAAAAGGGTTCTTCTTTGAAGATGGCCTCCTTAAAGGATGCCCGGGCTGTTATCGAGAAGGGTGAGTGCACAAACTGGGGCCGACTTCCTGATTTCACTCCGAAGACTGACAAATTTGGTTTGGGTTTCACTGCAGAAGCTCAGAAGCATGTGCGTAAGGCAAGGACTGGAAGACCTCCTGTATTCATCACCAACCCAGGAGTAAATGCTATTGAGGACGATGTGGAGGAATCTGAATTCAACAGCTGGATCTACCCAACGACCGACGGTGGACCAAGCAACTAGACTGCAAAAGACTTTACACCTATTACTTTTGTCACTCAGTAATGAACTCCTTTGTTTTGAATTTGTAAACAGACAATAATTTTGAAACTTTATGGCCCGGTGTCTTACCCGGGGCACCGTGGTTTCATTTGTGAGGGCTTGTTATTTGTAACTTTCATATATCATGAATAAAAGCATTGGACGTTTTTTCACATTTCAAATCTTGCGCTCCCTTTCTTTCTTTATATATTGCAAAACAGCTATATTTACACACACTCACATATACAGGTCTCAATCCACTCTGGATCCCACTGATAACGACTCTGCTACTGCCAGTTATGACTTTGAAAATCCGATCAACTTAGCCGAAGACGAAGGTGAAGATGATTGTGAAGTTCCTGGAGAGCTTGCAGGACTATTACTCCAGGAAGAGAGGGTCATTCAGCCACATGAAGAGCCAGTGGAAACGGTAAATCTGGGTACTGAGACAGACAGAAAGGAAGTCAAGATTGGTGCCAATCTGGAGGCTAGTGTGAAACAACGGTTGATTCAGATGCTGCATGACTACATGGAAATCTTTGCTTGGTCTTACGAAGACATGCCTGGGTTGGATACCGACATTATGGTTCATCACCTGCCTACCAAGGAAGAATGCCCTTCGGTAAAGCAGAAGGTCCGCCGTATGCGTCTAGAGATGTCCGAGAAAATCAAAGCTGAGGTTATGAAACAATTTGACGCCGGTTTTCTAGCAGTGACTTCTTACCCTCAGTGGGTTGCCAACGTGGTTCCAGTGCCGAAGAAAGATGGTAAGGTCCGAATGTGTGTTGATTACAGGGATTTGAATAGGGCAAGCCCCAAGGATGACTTCCCTCTACCTCACATCGACGTTCTGGTTGACAACACTGCTCAGCATAAAGTATTCTCTTTCATGGACGGATTCTCCGGTTATAATCAGATCAAGATGGCTCCTGAAGACATGGAGAAGACCACTTTTGTTACTCAGTGGGGCACCTTCTGCTACAAGGTCATGCCGTTTGGGTTGAAAAATGTTGGGGCAACCTACCAACGTGCCATGGTTGCTTTGTTTCATGACATGATCCATCATGAGATTGAAGTATACGTCGATGATATGATTGCAAGGTCTCAAACTGACGAGGAACACCTTGACCATCTGCGGAAACTGTTTGACCATCTGAAGTTGTACAAGATGAGGTTGAACCCGAACAAGTGCACCTTCGGGGTAAGATCTGGAAAAATTTTAGGCTTCGTCATAAGCGACAAAGGTATTCAAGTGGACCCTGCCAAGGTGAAAGCCATACAAGAGATGCCAACTCCCAAGACTGAAAAAGAAGTCAGAGGCTTTCTAGGACGGCTGAACTACATTGCCCGATTCATCTCGCACCTAACTGCTACCTGTGAACCAATCTTCAAGCTATTGAAGAAAGATCAAGTAGTATGTTGGAACGATGAATGTCAGGCCGCTTTCGACAGAATCAAAGAGTATCTCCAAGAACCACCCATTCTTATGCCACCGGTTGAAGGGAGACCTCTAATCTTATACTTGACCGTACTTGACAGCTCAATGGGGTGTGTGCTGGGGCAGCATGACGAGTCTGGCCGAAAAGAGCATGCCATTTATTACCTTAGCAAAAAGTTTACCGACTGTGAGGCCCGACACTCACCGCTCGAGAAAACTTGTTGCGCTTTGGTATGGGCTGCTCGCCGATTGAGACAGTATATGTTGACTCACACTACTCTGTTGATTTCAAAAATGGATCCAATAAAGTACATCTTCGAGAAGCCTGCTCTGTCTGGAAGAATAGCAAGATGGCAAATGATCTTGACGGAATATGACATCCAGTACACGACTCAAAAAGCAATCAAGGGAAGTGTATTGGCAGACCATTTGGCACACCAGGCAGTGGACGATTACCAGTTGATGAACTTTGAATTTCCAGACGAGGACATCATGGTAGTAATTGATTGTGAGATACCTGGACCGGATGAAGGACCTGAGGAAGGATCCCGATGGTCTATGTACTTTGATGGAGCCTCAAACGCTTTGGGTAATGGTATCGGCACTGTGATCATATCCCCTAAAGGCACTCATACTCCACTCACTGCCCGGCTATGTTTCAACTGCACCAACAACATGGCAGAGTATGAAGCATGTATCATGGGTCTTCAAGCTGCAATTGACTTAAGGATCAAGTTTCTGAGTGTCTTCGGAGATTCCGCTCTCGTGATCAATCAGATCAAAGGCGAGTGGGATACGAAACACCTAAATCTTATTCCTTACAAGGAGTATGTGTTGACGTTGATTCCCCACTTCGAGGAGATAACTTTTGAACACTTCCCGAGAGAGGAGAATCAGTTGGCGGACGCGCTAGCTACGATGTCTTCTATGTTCAAAGTCAAATGGGACAACGAGGCTCCCCGGATCATTATATGGAAGTTAGACGAACCTGCACATTGTTGTGATCTTGAGACGGAAGAGGTAACAGAAAATCCTTGGTATCATGAAGTAAAGAGGTACTTGGAAGCTCAAGAATACCCCGAGGGCGCATCTGTTAACGACAAGAAGTTTCTGAGAAGGTTTGCGGCAAAGTTCTTCCTCAGTAACGGCATCCTCTATAAACGAAACCATGATTCAACCTTACTGCGTTGTATGGATAAGACTGAAGCAGAAAGGATCATGGTAGAGCTGCATGAAGGTACTTTTGGAACTCATTCCCGTGGACATACCATGGCAAACAAAATCCTTCGGGCAGGATATTATTGGTCCACAATGGAAGCTGACTGTTACCAACATTCTCGGATGTGTCACAAGTGCCAGATCTATGCTGATAAGGTGCATGTTCCTCCAGTTCCTCTGAACGTCTTGACAGCACCTTGGCCTTTTGCAATGTGGGGCATTGATATGATCGGCGAGATCAGACCTACGGCATCCAACGGACATCGCTTCATCCTGGTGGCGATTGATTACTTTACAAAGTGGGTTGAAGCAGCTTCCTATGCTACTGTAACCAAGAACGTCGTGGCACGGTTCATTCGGCATAACCTGATTTGTCGATACGGTGTACCAGAAAGGATCATTACGGACAATGGTACCAATCTTAACAATAAGATGATCACTGAGCTCTGCGAGCAATTCAAGATACAGCACCACAACTCTTCTCCTTACCGGCCGAAGATGAATGGGGTTGTAGAAGCAGCTAATAAGAACATCAAGAAGATTGTGCAGAAGATGACAGTGACCTACAAGGATTGGCACGAGATGTTACCGTTTGCTCTTCATGGGTACTGTACCTCAGCAAGAACGTCAACAGGGGAAACACCCTTTTCCTTGGTCTATGGCATGGAGGCAGTCTTGCCTATTGAAGTCCATATACCCTCTCTCCGGATAATGAAGGATGCAGGTTTGAGCGAAGATGACTAGATCCAGACTCGACTTGATCAATTAAACCTAATCGACGAAAAGAGACTTATTGCTATTTGTCATGGTCAGACGTACCAAAAATGGATGATCAAGGCATTTAACAAGAAAGTCAGACGACAAGAGTATCAAGTCGGAGACCTGGTAATCAAGCGCATCATTCTACCTCAAGGTGATCCCAGGGGAAAATGGACCCCCACGTACGAAGGGCCATTTGTGGTTAAGAATATCTTCTCAGGAGGAGCAATGATTCTAACTACCATGGATGGTGACGACCTTCCTCACCCCGCCAATGCAGACATAGTAAAAAGATACTACGCATGATAAAAGACCCGCTAGGTTGACATACCTAGGCAAAAATAAGGGCTTCCCGGAGAACCAAAAGGGTTCGGGCAAAAATAAGGGATGAAAAAAAAAATTTGTACACCCGGCAAGTCGAAAACCTGAAAAGGCGGCTTGGGCAAAAATGGGTATCCCGGTGGACTGAAAACCCGAAAGGGCGGTCCAGGCAAAAATTAGGGATTAAAGTGTAATACTATATCTCATTGGATCACCTTGCATCCAGAATTCGGTATCAACTATCAGGTTCAAACGGCAGCGATCAATCAGCTTCATCGTCAACTAAGTGCAAAGTGATGAGACGCTTGAAGACATAAAGGCGATAGCAGAGTTGGAACCCAGTGGGACTTTTCCACATAGCTGTTTTGTCTTCCTTTTCACAAAATTGTATAAACTCTATTGCTCGGCGGCGTTCTCTTACTAGGACGTCAGCCTTTTGTACATAAACGCCTATTTACAGGAAAATTTCAAAAATCAATACAAATTCACTTTTTTAGACAAATTGCCAATTGTTTTTCCTTTTTCTGTTTTGTTGTGCAAAGAACGTCCAATGTTCATTTTTGATATATGCATTTGACATTAATTGCTAATCATAAATAATTGCATACGAAACAAAGGACTAATTACAGGTGATATCAGAAACAGGGGCAATAATGAGTTGTCTAAGCAATCTAGTTGCTCTGTCCACCAAGGTACCAAGGTAGGTTCGGCTGAAGAACGTAACCGAGATACCTTCATTCCCCACAGAGTAAAACAAGATGCAGCAATACTCTCCCCCGAGCAGAGTTGGTCTCCAATCAGCCCAACAAGGCACAATATCTCTAGCAAGTCAGCAACACTCTCCCCAAGCAGAATAAGTCTACTGTCAGCCTTAAGGAAATTGGGTATCCCCAGAGGATCTCAACATTCCCCAGCGGTATACAGATATTCCTCAACAAGCATCCCCAGCAGTCTTAGTATAAGATTGTTCCCCGGCGGAATACAGACACCCCAATGGAGCCACTTCCCCAGTACAGTCCAAAAAGTTTCCCCAGGAGAGTTGAATCATCCTCCCCAGTAGATTCTGGAAGCTTATCACCTGCAGAGTACAAGCCTCTTCCCGACCATATTCAAAGGTTATTCCTCACCAGAGCTTATAACTGGGTTATCCTCAGCTAATTACCACGGAAAGACCGTCCTCGGCAAAGTTCTTCCTATCCCCAGCGAAGTTCATCAAAATCCTCCAACAAAACATAACAACGGTATCCCCAGCGGAGTTATCATCAAACCTCAGTGAAGTATCTCTTCCCACAGAGTAATTCCCCACAGAGTAATCTCTCCAACAAGTTTATTCCCCAACAGAGTCATCTTCTCCTACCGGTCTATTCTTGCAATCATCATCCCCAGCGGAAACGAAGAACTCTCTTCAACATCAGCCCAGGATTTAATGTCCCGACATTCGTCAAGGATTTATTTTCCTAGACGAAAATACATTCATAGACATTTCACATTTCATACATCCTACTACATGCATATACGCATCATAACACACAACCTCATCATGACATCATGCATTTCATACCTCATGTCATTGCATACAACTGATGTTTTTCCTTTTCAGGAAAAAGGTCAATTCAAAGATAATTACTATCAACTGTCGTAGTTCCAGATTTGATACCTGTATCTAGCCAGGGCATATCTGTGGGCGACTAATTCCAGATTCGATTCCTGTATCTAGCCAGGGCATATCTGAAGAGTTTGAAGATTCGATACCTATATCCATCCAGGGCATATCTGTAGACGACTAATTCCATATTCGATTCCTGTATCTAGCCAGGGCATATCTGAAGAGTTTGAAGATTCGATACCTGTATCTAGCCAGGGCATATCTGTGGGCGACTAATTCCAGATTCGATTCCTATATCTAGCCAGGGCATATCTGAAGAGTTTGAAGATTTGATACCTGTATCCAGCCAGGGCATATCTGTAGATGACTAATTCCAGATTCGATTCCTGTATCTAGCCAGGGCATATCTGAAGAGTTTGAAGATTCGATACCTGTATCCAGCCAGGGCATATATGTAGACGACTATTTCCAGATTCGATTCCTGTATCTAGCCAGGGCATATCTGAAGAGTTTGAAGATTCGATACCTGTATCCATCCAGGGCATATCTGTAGACGACTAATTCCATATTTGATTCCTGTATCTAGCCAGGGCATATCTGAAGAGTTTGAAGATTCGATACCTGTATCCAGCCAGGGCATATCTGTAGACGACTATTTCCAGATTCGATTCCTGTGTCTAGCCAGGGCATATCTGAAGAGTTTGAAGATTCGATACCTGTATCCAGCCAGGGCATATCTGTAGACGACTAATTCCAGATTCGATTCATGTATCTAGCCAGGGCACGTCTGTGAGCGATTTTTTGTAGATTCGATACCTGTATCCAGCCAGGGCACGTCTGTAAGCAACCTTTCGAAGTTCCAAATTCGACTCCTGTATCTAGCCAGGGCATATCTGTGAGCGATTGATTGTAGATTCGACACTTGTATCTAGCCAGGGCATATCTACATAAAGAGTTTGAAGATCAACACCTGTAACAGGCCAGGAAATTATCTTTCTTTCTCAGGTACGCAAGTTCTCGCTAAGGAATCTCTTACGCGATCGACACCTTCGGATGGCATCTTTAAGCCCATCTCCACAACTATCCATTACAGTTCCAAATGGCATCTATAAGCCCATTCCCGACAAAGGTTCTGTCACATCTCCAGGTGTCATCTATAAGCCCATCCTCCTATCCATCATCTCTCCAAATGGCATCTGTAAGCCCATTCCCGCCATCACATTGCTGATACCAGACTATGTGAGTGCAAATTTCTGGGCACTCTAGTGTTCAATCATCTTCAACCTTCGGATCACGAAAGGCACGCAAGCCAATCTAAATCCTCAGGTCTAAGAAGATTGAATAGGGGCAACTGTTGTACCCCAAAATTTTCCCTCCCATATTCTTCAAGATTTGTCAAGATCAATCTTCAAATGGATCAAGGATTGCACAGTTCAAATGCCTCAAAGGCCAGTCAAAATTAGGGTTTTGTTTCTCTCAAGGAGGTTGAGGTTTTCAATGGCTCAATCAAGTCCCATATGCCTATATACATTTTCAAGCATCTACATGTCAAGTTTCAAGACTCACAGCATCAAGTTGCACAGTCAAAAGCCCAAATTGCTTCACAATCAACTGTAGGGGTAAAATGGTCATTTGGCAGTCAAAAGTCAAAATTTTTGGTCAACATCTTATTTTGAGTACACAATCATCATTTGGTCAAGTCTTGATCATGATTCCTCAAGCATGGCTCAAAAATCATCAAGATGCAAAAGTTTCCATTTTTGGACAGCTGAAAAGTCAATTGTAACTTGACCAAGGCATAACGTTTTCATGGTTCATCAGAAAAATCCCATCCAATGCTCATTTTAAAGGGGGTGACATTTCCTACAACTCATCTTCACATTCCAAGTCCAAGAAATGCTCTCACAAAAAGTTATTAATTTCTACATTATAGGTCATTTTCAAAAGTCAACAAAAAGGCATTTTAAGTCAAAGACCATAACTTGAGATTGGTAAATCCAAATGACATGGGACCAAAGGCATTGGTTAGAGGACTTCAAGACCTTTCCAAAATGTCCCAGAACATGTTCATATGATCCAAATTGAGCAAGATATGCATTGGAGAAGTTGGGAAATTTTCATGAATTTGCAAAAGTCAACTATCCTTAAAACTTCAATTTTTGACAAAAGGGCCCACTTTCTTCCACTTGATTCAGCCTTGTCATGCCATACACGTGTCCCATGCTTAATTTCAAGACCAAACATTTATTTTTCCATTTTATTTAATTTTTATTTATTTAATTCATTTTAAATCCATAATAATTCAAATAAAATCAAAAAAATTAATGGAATGGCATCTTGGTGACTTGAATGACTTTTATGTGCCACAGGCCAGCTACCAAATTCGTGCCAAGCCATTTTGAGCATAAAATTCAAGTTTTGCTCCAAGTATGGAATGTTCTTCAATGGTGTTAAAACAAGAATCCAAAACTTAATTGCACAAGGTTAAGGCTCATCATATCACCTAATTCTCATTCATACCTACATATGCAAGCAGTACAAACCTCATTCACGACCTAGAGAGTGCACAAACGGCCAGAGCAAAGTTCAAAAACTGTCAAAAAAGTGTGAGATCGAAAACATAGTTGCAGACATTTCCAGATCAAACTAAGCACGTGGCCCTCTTCTTTGTCATCCCCTGAAGCCAACACGACCCTTGCCAAGGCTTAAGACTCTCTACACAGCGCTGTAAGTTCTTCCAAACTCACCCCTGTACACGAAAATTGAACTCTCTATCCTTGCATTGTTTCTCAAAAATATTGGCATAATCATGCTCCTTGTTTGATTTCTGACGTAACTACATTATTCAATTTCGTTTTTGGGCTTTGTATGAGGATACCCGCGTCTAGGGTTCGTTTGTGTGTTTTTAGGCATTTTGTTTTCAGGGGAAATCAAGATAAATCATAAGCATGGATGAATTTAGGAGGCCTGGACGAGACCAACCATGGTCTTAGAATGGTTTTTTGAGGCCTTAGGACAATTTTTGAAGCAAGCCACGGAACCTCCTGCGGATAAAAATCCGCAGGTAACTGAACCAGCGATTTGATGAAGAAGACAATGATGTGTCTTCACATCACTGGCTTGTTCAAACTAAACGCGCGTGTTTTTATTTTATTTCCAGAATATCGCTTTTATCACATATAATATTAACTGATTATTATTATATCAATTGAATCAAATGGCTCAGTGGGAGGACGCGCTAGCAAATGATCACTGGGACCTGGGTTCGAACCCCAGGTCCCCCCAAAATTATTTGTTATTTTTCTTCATATAATTATGTGCAGGGCTCAAAAGAAATTGTACCATGTACCTCCAGTTCACAAAGCGCCATGTGGCCTCAAGCGCATATCCAATGGCTTAGAGCAGATGACCACCATGTACCCAGTCAACACGTGCCCTGGAGAAGTCAGAGGTCAACGCAGGCTTGAGGAATTGGGCCACAAAATTACTTCAGTACCTCCATTCAGGGCCCAAACCCCCTTGGGTTTGCATCTTATATTTTTTTATTTTTTCTTTCATTCATTTACTTTATTTATTTTTTATTGTTTTTTTAATTAATTATTAACCAACAAATTAATTAACTTTTTCACAATAAAAATTCAGAAAATAAAAAAATGTAAATATTTCATATTATTTTTTGTAAATAAATTATAATTAATTAATTAGTTTAATTAGGCAACTTTAATCTTTTTCTTAATAACTAAAATAAATTTAGAATTAGGTTTTACTAACTTTTAATTTTAATTCCTTTTGTTTTATTTTCATTACAAACATAAAAATACAAAAACATTTTTTATCTTTTAATAATTAATTAATTAATTAGTAAATTAGGTTTAATAGTTAATTTAATTGCAAAAAAAAGGACAAATTTAATTCTCTCTCAAAAAAGGGTCAAAACCCTAAGGCGTTCCCAATTCAATTCTTTCGCGCGCAGTTTATTTTAATATTTTATATTTATGTATCTGCTCAGAAATGTAATAGTTAAATAGGTCTTTTACCGCTTTCTTTAATTTATCGCACTTATTTTCTAAACGGGTTTTTGTCTTTGGCGATGTATAGACCCGCGCCTTGTAATAGCTAGATTTACATTTCCGCAATTTATTTTCCGCACTCCTAACTGTTAGAAATGCATGAAAGACTTGTATGAAATAATAAAATCAATCCGTAGCTCACAAATAACATGTACAAGATAAACATTAACATGAAACAACACACATGCACATGCCACTCCTAGGGTACGCCTCACTGGTTGCCTCGAGGTGGTCATCAAGTATAGGGTGTTTTAGAGGTCGCCCTCCTGTCTAAGATCCAGTTGCCTCGAAACGGTTGCCTCGGATAAAAAGGATCTAGGACATTAGGGTTACTTCTAAGGTATCCTATTATTGCTTCGGTGACCACACTGTCCCTATAATCGAATTGACCCGACAAACTCCAACGATGGTGCTACATACCTCTCAATGGTGGGATAGCACTATCTAAAGGACTCTTACACGGCCTAATTCCTTAGAGTAGGTAGATTCTCCTAGGTACTTGCTCTTTCAAACAAACAAAACAACTTTTCACACCTACATTTTCAAAAGGTTTTCAAAACAAATACTTCATACACTCTTGAGGACAGATACAAGAGTTACTTAGAAGTTTTTCAAAACGAAACTTTTTTTCAAAACACACCCACACTTGAAAAGCAAACAATTTTTGAAAACATAAGTGAGCAAGTACCTAAGAGCCTGTGGATAACCACGGATAGAAAGGGTGCTAACACCTTCCCTTTCTATAAATCTACCTCCCGAACCGAGAAACATTCTCAAAGAAGGAATTTTGCTGTGCTTTTGTCCTTTCCATGTTGGAGAACATAAAAGACGGTGGCGACTCTTGCTTCCGCGACATTTCGCGAACCAGCTTAAAAAACAGTCAGTTCTCGTTCCCACCGATCACAAATGTCAAAACATGTTCTTTGTAAGGGGTAAGGTTTGGGTGCTTAGTGTCTCATTCCCCTTTGATCTGACTGATGACCAAAGCTGAATCTCCAAATACATCTAAAGATTTGATTCCCAAGTCTATGGCAGCTCTGAGACCAAAGATGCACGCTTCGTATTCGGCCATGTTGTTTGTACAATTGAAGCAAAGTCTAGCATTAAAAGGAGTATGACACCCTTCTGGTGATATGAGTACAGCGCTGATACCATTACCAAGTGCATTGGATGCCCCATCAAAGAACAGGGTCCATCAGGATCCTTGTTTAGGTCCGTCATATGGTCTGATCTTTTCACAGTTGTCTAATGTCATGATGTCTTCATCCGAGAATTCAAACTTCATGGACTGATAATCTTCTACAGCTTGATGAGCAAGATGATCAGTTAGCACACTACCCTTTATAGCTTTTTGGGTAGTATATTGTATGTCATATTCAGTTAGGATCATCTGCCATCTAGCTATCCTCCCAGAAAGAGCAGGTTTATCGAAGATGTACTTTATCGGATCCATATTAGATATCAACAAGGTAGTATGAGTCAACATGTATTGTCTTAGCCGGCGAGCCGCCCATGCCAGAGCGCAGTAAGTTTTCTCGAGCAGTGAATATCTGGTTTCACAGTCGGTAAACTTTTTGCTCATGTAGTAAATAGCGTGCTCTTTTCGGCCAGACTCATCATGCTGCCCCAACACACACCCCATTGAGTTCTCTAAAAAGGTCAGATACATGATCAGTGGTCTTCCCTCGACTGGTGGAATCAAAACAGGAGACTCTTGTAAGTACTCTTTGATTTTGTCAAAAGCAACCTGGAATTCATCATTCCATCCGACCACCTGATCTTTCTTCAATAGTTTGAAGATTGGCTCACAAGTAGCCGTTAGGTGAGAAATGAATCTGGCAATATAGTTCAGGTGCCCCAAGAACCCTCTGACTTCCTTCTCAGTACGAGGAGCATGCATTTCTTGTATTGCTTTAACCTTGGCAGGATCGACCTCGATGCCTTTTTTACTGACGACAAAAACCAAAAGTTTACCAGACCGTACTCCGAATGTGCACTTGTTTGGATTCAACCTTAGCTTTTATTTCTTCAACCTCTCAAACAGCTTTTGCAAGTGATCAAGGTGCTCTTCTTCCGTTTGTGATCGGGCTATCATATCGTCTATGTAGACCTCTATGTAGACCCAGCATTCTTCAGTCCGAATGGCATCACTTTGTAGCATAATGTGCCCCACTATGTGACAAAAGTTGTTTTCTCCATGTCCTCAGGTGCCATTTTAATTTGGTTGTAACCTGAGAATCCGTCCATGAAGGAAAACACTTTGTACTGGGCCGTATTGTCAACCAGGATATCGATGTGGGGGAGTGGAAGATCATCTTTAGGACTGGCCCTATTCAGATCTCTATAGTCCATGCACATTCGTACTTTTCCGTCCTTTTTAGGCACAGGAACAATGTTGGCAACTCATTGGGGATAGGAAGTGACAACTAAGAATCCAGCATTGAATTGTTTCATGACTTCCGCTTTGATCTTCTCTAACATGTCAGGTCTCATGCGGAGGAATTTTTGTTTTACTGGTGGACAGTCTTCTCTTGTTGGCAGACGATGTACCACGATGTCTGTATCAAGTCCTGGCATGTCTTCATATGACCAGGAAAAGATCTCAACATAATTATGCAACAGCTGAATCAGACGCTCCTTGACACTGGGCTCTAGATTGGCACCCACCTTGATTTCTTTTTTATCCTCCTCGGTACCCAAGTTGATTTTATCCACCAGTTCCTCATGAGGCTGAATAGCTCTTTCCTCTCGTTGTAGTAGTCTGGCCAGTTCCCCTGTGTGATCGGTGGGAATGAGAACTGACTGTTTTTAAGCTGGTTCGCGTATGTCGCGGTAAGCAAGAGTCGCCACCGTCTTTTATGTTCTCCAACATGGAAAGGACAAAAGCACAGCAAAATTCCTTATTGAGAATGTTTCTCGGTTCGGGAGGTAGATTTATAGAAAGGGAAGGTGTTAGCACCCTTTCTATCCATGGTTATCCATGGGCTCTTAGGTACTTGCTCTTATGTTTTCAAAAATTGTTTGCTTTTCTTGTGTTTGTGGGTTTGGAAAAAGTTTCGTTTGAAAAATTTCTAAGTAACTCTTGTATCTGTCCTCAAGAGTGTATGAAAAATTTGTTTGAAAACTTTTAGGAAGTGTAGGTGTGAAAAGTTGTTTTGTTTGTTTGAAAAGAGCAAGTACCCATGAGTCATCTACCTACTCTAAGGAATTAGGCTGTGTAAGAGTCCTTTATATAGTGCTATCCCACCATTGAGAGGTAGGTAGCACCGTCGTTGGAGGTGTTCGGGTCAATTCGATTTAAGGGACAGTGTGGTCACCGAAGCAGCGGTAGGACACCTTAGAAATAACCCTAATGTCCTAGATCCTTTTTATCCGAGGCAACCGTTTCGAGGCAACTGGATCTTAGACAAAGGGCGACCTCTAAAACACCCTATACTTGACGACCACGTTCGAGGTGACCAGTGAGGCGTACCCTAGGAGTGGCATGTGCATGTGTGTTTGTTTCAGTTTAATGTTTGTCTTTGCAAGTTATTTGTGAGCTACGGATTGATTTTATTTTACATACATTCTTTCATGCATTGTTAACAATTAGGAGTGCGGAAAGTAAATTGCAGAAATGTAAATCTAGCTATTACAAGGTGCGGGTCTATACATCGCCAAAAATACAAAGACCCGTTTTGATAAAGTGCAAAAATAAAGAAAGCAATAAACCTAATTACTATTACATTCTTGAAGCAGTTACATAATAATCAAAATAAAATAAATGCGCGCGAATAAAAATGATTGGGAATGTCCTAAGGGTTTTGACCCTTTTAAGAAAAGAAAGTGAATTTTTTTGTCTTTTTAAAGCTAATGATTAAACTAATTAATTAATTTATTAAAAGAAATTATTTTTTTTGTGTTTTTTATATTTTTAATGAAATAAAATAAAATTAAGAGTCAATAAAACCTACTTCTAGATTTATTTTAGTTATTAGGAAAAAGAAATTAAAGTTGCCTAATTAAACTATTTTATTTGTTAATATTTTATTTACAAAAATAACATAAAATTAATAATAATAATAATATTAGTTCTTTTTTTTTTGATTTTTTATAAAAAATGTTAATTATGTTAATTTAGTGATAGAGTAATTTTTTTTGATAATTAGAAGCAATTAAAAGTCAACTTAATGATTATTTAACAATTAATTAAAATATGCATGCAAAAATATTAATTTTAATGTCAAAAATTAAATAAACATTTTTCTGATTAAAATGCAAAAGGAAAATATTTTTGTGATTTTTTAAATGCATGAGAAAATTATTTAAAGATAAATTAAATTAGGATGGAAATATTAAAAGGGAAATAGAGAAAGCATGTTAGTTTTGAAAAATGGTGAAAAGAAAATGCCTGGGCCAAGAATCGAACTCGTGCCCTCTGGAGAAATCAACCAACGCGTTGCCAACTGAGCTAGCTGTCTTTGTGTTTGTAATCTGCAATCAATGGGTTAAAATGAAAAAAACGTGGCATATTTGAATTTTTAACACAGTCAACGCGCGTGGGGCCCAGGTGTAACATTGGAGCGAACCAGAATGCGCTATCAGGCCACGCCAGCCACGCCTGAGTCCAGGTCAGTCAACGACGCCGGAGCCCTAGCTCTGGTCGTCTTCTCTGGCAAGCACCATGGCCGATCCTGCAAAATAGGAAAAATCAAAGCAAAAGAAAGACCTAGTCACCCTAATTCGTCCCCTGCGGATTCAATGGTGCCATTGTTTTGGCTTGAAAACGACTGTATGGTGAGTTTAGAAGTAGATAACAAAAACTGCCCTAACAATGGCAAGTCTTTATTCCTGCGTTCAAGCTTGCATGCTATGCATCAAATACACTCTAATAGGCATCCTGAGTTCACACAAACAATCGAAAACAATTAATGCTGCATGAAATATGAAAAACGAATTCAAGAAATTTAATAAACCAATGAGAGCTAGGGAGCACGATCTGGGATGACTTGGCTTCGTGTAAGGGTTGCGAATGATTGCTGTTATGCCCAGGAACACGATTGGATGCCTAAAACTCCTTGAAACTTGCTAGAAAAACAAATTCGAATTTGTCAACTTTGGAAAATTTTAAGAGAATTAGGGTTGCCGTTTCAGAGGTTTCTAGGTCGTTAATGATGTATGAGAGGCTTGCATATATGTTAGTGAATGAGAATTAAACAATATATGAGCCTTTAACCCTTGCCATGAAGTTTTGAGATTTCCTCTTTATCACCATTAAAGCATTTGCCATTTTTGTCCAAAATTTGAATTTCATGCTCATAATAGGCTTGGCACGAATTTGGTATGTGATTCATGATACATCAAGGTCATTCAAACCACAAGATATCTTTTGATTAAATTTTTTGATTTTTATTTTAATTTTAAGGATTTAAAATGAATTAAATCAATAAAATTAAATAAAAATAGAAAAATTAAGGTTTAATCTTGAGATAAATCATGGGACACGTGGGAGGCATGGCAAAGCTTAATCAAGTGGAAAAAGTGGGCCCTTTTTTGTCAAAAATTGAAGTTTCAAGGATTGTTGACTTTTGCCATTTCACAAAAATTTCCCAACTTCTCCAATGCATAACTTGCTCAATTTTGATCCTATGAACATGTTCTTGGACATTTTGGAAAGGTCTTTAAGTCCTCTAACCAATTCCTTTGGTCCCATGTCATTTTGATTTACCAATCTCAAGTTATGGTCTTTGACTTAAAGTGCCTTTTTGTTGACTTTTGAAAATGACCTATAATGTTGAAATTGATAACTTTTTGTGAGAGCATTTCTTGGACTTGGAATGTGAAGATGAGTTGTAGGAAATGTCATCCCCTTCAAAGTGAGCATTGGATGATATTTTTATGATGAACCATTAAAAAGTTATGCCTTGGTCAAGTTACAGTTGACTTTTCAACTGTCCAAAAATAGAAACTTTTGCATCTTGATGATTTTTGAGCCATGCTTTGAGGAATCATGATCAAGACTTGATCAAATGATGATTGTGGCTTCAAAATAAGATGTTGACCAAAAATTTTGACTTTTGACTGCCAAATGACCATTTTACCCCTACAGTTGATTGTGAGGCAATTAGGGTTTTTGACTGTGCAACTTGACCTTGTGAGCCTTGAAACTTGACATGTGGATGCTTGACAAAACTTTAAAGAATATGGGAGGGCAAATTTTGGGGTACAACAGTTGCCCCTGTTCAATCTTCTTAGACCTGAGGATGTAGATTGTCTTGCGTGCCTTTCGTGATCCGAAGGTGGAAGATGATTGAACACTAGAGTGCCCAGAAATTTGCACTCACATAGTAGAATATCAGCAATGTGATGGCGGGAATGGGCTTACAGATGCCATTTGGAGAGATGATGGATAGGATGATGGGCTTATAGATGCCATCTGGAGATGTGACAGAACCTTGTCGGTAATGGGCTTATAGATTCCATTTGGAGATGATGGTAGGTGGATGGGCTTATAGATGCTATCTGGGAATGTCGATCGCGTAAGAGATTCCTTAGCGAGAACTTGCGTACCTGAGAAAGAAAGATAATTACATGGCCTGTTACAGGGGTTGATCTTCAAACAGTCGCTCACGGACGTGCCCTGGCTAGATACAGGAATCGAATTCGGAACTTCCAAAGGTTGACGGGTTGTCTCTACTAACAGGTTGTCTCAGAAAATCTTCAGGAATTGATTTAACTGAACCAGGGGAGATGTTGTCTTCTTTGACGAGTTGTCTTCAAGGATGGGTTGTCTTTAACGACGAGTATCTATAACGACAAGTGTCTATAACAACAGGTGTCTATAACGACGGGTGTCTATGACGACGGGTGTCTATGACGACGGGTGTCTATGACGACGGGTGTCTATGACAACGGGTGTCTATAACAACGGGTGTCTATAACGACGGGTGTCTATGACGACGGGTGTCTATGACGACGGGTGTCTATGACCACGGGTGTCTATAACGACGGGTGTCTATAATGACGGGTGTCTATAACAACGGGTGTCTATGACGACGGGTGTCTATGACGATGGGTGTCTATGACGACGGGTGTCTATGACGACGGGTGTCTATGACGACGGGTGTCTATAACGACGGATGTCTATAACGACGGGTGTCTATGACGACGGGTGTCTATAACGACGGGTGTCTATAACGACGGGTGTCTATAACGACGGGTGTCTATGACGACGGGTGTCTATGGCGATGGGTGTCTATGATGACGGGTGTCTATGATGACGGGTGTCTATAACGACGGGTGTCTATGACGACGGGTGTCTATGACGACGGGTGTCTATGACGACGAGTGTCTATAACGACGGGTATCTATAACGACGGGTGTCTATGACGACGGGTGTCTATAATGACGGGATTGATCACAGATGTGCCCTGGCTAGATACAGGTATCGAATTTGGAACTGTGACAGTTGATAGCAATTATCCTTGGATTGACCTTTTTCCTGAAAAGGAAAAACATCAGTTGTATGCAATGTCATGATGCATGAACTGCATGATTTTAAGATGTTCTCAAAAATAAATGAGATTTGTGTTGTATGATGCGTATATGTCTGTATCATGATGTATGAAAATGTGATGTGTTTATGAATGTATTTTCGTCTCGGAAAATAAATCCTTGACAGATGTCGGGAGTTAAATCCTGGGTTGATGTTTGAAGAGTAGAGTTCTTCGTTTCCGCTGGGGATGATGATTGCAAGAATAAACCGGTAGGAGAAGATGACTCCATTGGGGAATAAACTTTGATGGAGAGATTACTCTGCGGGGGAATTACTCTGTGGGAAGAGATGCTTCGCTGAGATTTGATGATAACTCCGCTGGGGATACCGTTGATAAGTTTTGTTGGAGGATTTGATGAACTCCGCTGGGGGATAGGAAGAACTTCGTCGAGGATTATCTTTCCGTTGTAATTAGCTGAGGATAACCCAGTTATAAGCTCTGGTGGGGAGTAAGCTTTGAATAAATTTGGGGAGACACATGTACGCTGCAGGTGATAAGCTTCCAGAATCTACTGGGGATAAGCTTCCAGAATCTACTGGGGAGATTGATTCAACTCTCCTGGGGAGACTTTGGACTGCACTGGGGAAGTGGCTCCACTGGGGTGTTTGGATTCCGCCGGGGAACAATCTTATATTAAGACTGCCGGGGATGCTTGCTTAGGAACATCTGTATACTCCGCTGGGGAATATTGAGATCTTCTGGGGATACACAACTTCCTTAAGGCTGACGGTAGACTAACCCTGCTTGGGGAAGAGTATTGCTGACTTGCTAGGGATGCTGTACCTTTTTAAGGCTGATGGGAGACCAACTCTGCTCGGAGAGGGTATTGTTGAGTCTTGTTTTACCCTGTGGGGAGTGAAGGTCTCCTGGTCGTATTCTTCAGCTGAATCTACCTTGTACCTGGAGGACAGTGCAACTTGTACAGTTCGTATAATTCTTATTGCCCCAGCTTCTGTGGGAGAAGATACCTGTGGAGGTGCTTGATAACTGCCGATTGACAAATCTTCTTCTGGTAGGCAAGTGACGAGATGACAGGACATAGTCGTACGCTTTAATCCCTAACTTTTTCCTGGACCGCCCTTTCGGGTTTTCAGTCCACCGGGATATCCATTTTTGCCTAAGCCGCCTTTTCAGGTTTTCGACTTGCCGGGTGTACAGATCTTTTCATTTTCATCCCTTATTTTTGCCCGAACCCTTTTGGTTCGCCGGGAAGCCCTTATTTTTGCCTAGGTGTGTCAACCTAGAGGGTCTTTGATTATGCGTAGTATTTTTTCGACTATGTCCATGCTCTCAGGATGTAGGGAGGTACCCCTGTCAGTAGTGTTGCGTTGTCATACCACCAGAAGATCTTTGTTTGATCGTCCAATGCCCCAAGTGATCCAGATGGAGATTTGCCCCAGGCTGTTTGGCATCTGAGAGATTCTCTGAATCTTGACTTGACTGCCCCAGATTATGGACAGTGATCATGCCATGCCCCTTGATTGGAGGTGTTTTTGTTCATTAGACATTCGTCGTGCGAACTTCTATGCTGTTCAAACAAATAGTCATATGCAAGCAATTTTATATTAAAAATGCAAAGCTTATGTCTGTCTTGAAGTTTTTGAAAATGCATTTTTTAGTAAAACAAGCAAATTTTGTAAAAATGTGATGTCAACTCGTTATTTTACCGCAAACCTTAAGGAGTCAGGATACCTTTCGTAACAGTATGCTTTCGAACTAACCCATGCTTCAGCTAGGACTTTTAAGGGTTGTAGTGTGGCCTGGTTCACGTTTTGAGAAACAAAGGATAAAGGCTCAAATTTTATTTGTACCCACTCGTTCTTCGTGATGTTCTTCAATCCTAAACTCAGCTAATCGTGCATTAGACCTTGTTTGAGTCTTTGCTCTGATATTACAATGATGGTTCGGATGTTGACAGTTTATTTTGAATAGGCAGTCATTTCTTTTTTTGTCGAGGGTTTGTAGGACCTCTTTCTTTTTTGATTTTGTTTATCCCTGTTTTTTGCCTGAACTGTTTCTTTTTTGTATTTACAGTCAGTGGGATGCCCCAGTTTTGTAAGTCTCCTTCATAGGTTTTGACTTAATGGGCTTTTATTTCTGAGAGATAAGGACTGCCTGTCTTTATGGTTATTCGGAACCATCACCGTCCCTTGTTTTGTAAGGACTTCTTTGATGTCATTCATTGTGCACCTGGATCAACTGAGAGAACTACCCTGCCCCAGATTATAATTAAGGGTTTTAATTTTTTGTGAAAAGAAAAACTCCAACTTCTTTGGCTCAAAGGGGTTGACTAGGGATTATCTGCCTTATAACTCCAGTGTTTAGGAATTGAAACAATGCATGTACCTCATCAGCGGGGTCTGTTCAAAAGCATACTGTAAATTGTGGTATCGTTTTCGTCATCCTCCCTCAAGAGGCTTAGAATTATTAATTGAGAGTTTGATCATCACAAAAAATGAAAGCAATTTGAATATAGCGAATGCGAATATATTGATTCAAAACAGACATATGTGATGCATTGATAAAGCAATAAAGTTTTCTATGACAATAATTGTTTGAACAATCAAAAGAAAATTACAACTTGAACATTCGAATGAACAAAAGTTTTCTTTTCAACCCTAGCCATGTTTTGGCAAGGGAGCAGTGGTCACATTGGGAGCTTCGGGCGCTTCGAACTGGACCTCCTTTGCATCGATTAGATCTTGAACCTTGTTCCTCAGAGTCCAACAATCATCTGTAGTATGCCCCGGGCTGTCAGAATGATAAGCACAGCGGGCGTTGGGGTTATACCTTGAAGGTGTCCTGTTGGGATTCTTAGGAGGGTCCCTTAGAGCTACCAGATTGGTCTCCAGCAACTATGGCAATATCTGGGACAAGGTCATGCTGAGGGGAGTGAATTGCCTTTTAGATCTCTCTCTTCCCTTTGTTGGTTGCGATGTTGAGGAGCACCGGCCGGTTTTGAAATAACCACCGCGTTGACAGCTTGGCGGTGTTCAGCAGTGGATTCTTTCTTGAATGGCTTCTTCTCAGTGTTCGAGAAGTCACCCTTTGGTATCTTCCCAGACTTGATACCGGCTTCTATTCTTTCCCCAGTTAAGATCAGATCTGTGAACCCAGCAGAAGAATTCCCAATCAGATGGTTGAAGAATGGACCAGACAGGGTCCCCTGAAACATGTCAACGAGTTCCCGATCAGTCAGAGGTGGTTGCACCCTTCCAGCAAGGTCTCTCCACCTTTGCGCATATTCTTTGAATCCTTCACCCATCCCTAGTGACATACCCTGGAGTTGGGTACGCGTAGGAGCGAGGTCGGAATTGTACTGATACTGCTTGTAGAATGCAGTAGCCAAATCCTCCCAGTTACGAATACTGGCTCCATCCAGCTGATAGAACCATTTGAGTTGAGTCCCTGAAAGACTTTCCTGGAAGAAATGGATCCATAAATTCTTGTCAGCAGTGTAAGGTTGGATCTTCCTTACATATGATCTGAGATGCAACTTAGGACAGGAAGCCCCGTCGTACATTACAAAAGTCGGTGCCTTGAATTTATGTGGGATCACCACCCCAGAAGATAGACCTAGATCTTCGAAGTCCAGGCCGGGAACCTTTTGTATCTCCATGGCACTTAGGCGGTCTTCCAACTGCTTGTACTTGTCCTCAGCATGAGGGTATTGTTCATCATCATAATCCGTCTCATTGTCGGAGACCACCAGACTAGGAACCCTTCTCTCTTGGGGGCTGTCTTTCCCAACAGATGGAGTAGTCAGCTCAGCTTCATTCTGCAGTGTATTCCCAAGCCTCCGTCCAGTGTTAAATAGCACAGTCCTCCTCTTCTTCTTCTTCCTTTCCTTCAAAAGCAGAGTCTTTAACTCCTGTTGCCCCTGGGCTAAGCTCATGACCAGCTCCTGGAACTGGGCGTTCTGGGCCTGGAGGGCCTTGATAGCTTGTTCATTGGATGATTCAGGATTCATGATGATCGCTGAAATAAACAGCGAAGAAGGTAAGTGACTCGTAGAAAAGAGTACATGTAATGCAATGATATGTATGTATGCATGCAATGTTTTCAAGGATCTCGCGAGGTAAACAGAGAAACTTGTTAGAATTTGAAATTGGGTAGCTTGATTGAAGGAACTTCATGTTGCTGAGAGTCCTTCTTCAAGAGTCAAGGCTCACCATATCGAGTGGGTCATAGCCCCTGACTCGAGTTATCATGTTTTGATCTGCAAGTAATCTTGGCTAGAGGAACCTTCTTCAAGAGTCAAAGCTCACCATATCAAGTGGGTCGTAGCCCCTGACTCAAGTCATTAATCTTGGCTAGGGGAAAATAAATCCCCTTTGCCCTTTGCTAGACATCTGGTTCATCATGACCTGCATCACAAGCCCTTGAGATCCTTGAAATGGGTTAGTCCTTATGTAAGATGCATGCAATGGTATGATGGTATGATGTTATGCTAAAGCACACCACAAGTATTCACAAAGGCAAACATGATAAGGCACACAAGTCACACAAGACAGCCCTTAGAGTTTAGGCCAGCATGAAGTTCAGGTACTACCCTCTTTCAGTTTGTTGGTTAAGACCTGTCCTAGAAAATAGTAATCGGGTTCTAGAGGATCCCAATATCATCGACTACCCTCAATCGGTCATAACTCCAATGTCGCAATCTTTTCTTGCAGCCAGAACCATCGCGAGAGTTTAGCCTTAATGGGTGTAGCATACTGCTATTGTTCTATGGCCAAGTTGGGTCAAATTAGGGTTCTAAGGTCAATTGGTGCTTAATGACTCCTTAGAAGACCCATATTCTCCTCGTTGCAACACAAGGGATATCGGTACAGACCAAGGTGTCACACCAATGTAGCCACTGCTTCACCCGTGTCGGTCTACGCCGGATAGGTCCCTCACAGCTTACGCTACCTAAAGAAGGGTATTCCCCAGATCCGGGTTACGATCCATGAAACTCCGATGCAATGCCCACAAATATAAAGCAATCAAAGCAAGCAATTGAAAACATAAGTATGATCTAATCCTAAGGTACACCTCACTTTTAAGTTTATTCCCCAGCAGAGTCGCCAGTTCTTGTGATCGGTGGAAATAGAACTAACTGTTTATTAGCTGGTTTCGCGAAATGTCACGGAAGCAAGAGTCGCCACCGTCTTTTATGTTCTCCAACATGGAAAGGACAAAAGCACAGCAAAATTCCTTATGAGAATGTTTCTCGGTTCGGGAGGTAGATTTATAGAAAGGGAAGGTGTTAGCACCCTTTCTATCTGTGGTTATCCACGGGCTCTTAGGTACTTGCTCACTCTATGTTTTCAAAAATTTGTTTGCTTTTCAAGTGTGGGTGGGTTTTGAAAAAGTTTAGTTTGAAAACTTCTAAGTAACTCTTGTATCTGTCCTCAAGAGTGTATGAAGTATTGTTTGAAAACTTTTTTGAAAGTGTAAGGTGTGAAAAGTATTTTGTTTGTTTTGAAAAGAGAAAGTACCCATGAGTTATCTACCTACCCTAAGGAATTAAGCTGTGTAAGAGTCCTTTAGATAGTGCTATCCCACCATTGAGAGGTAGGTAGCACCATCGTCGGAGGTGTTCGGGTCAATTTGATTATAGGGACAGTGTGGTCACCAAAGCAATGGTAGGACACCTTAGAAGTAACCCTAATGTCCTAGATCCTTTGTTATCCGAGGCAACCATTTCGAGGCAACGGGATCTTAGACAGAAGGGCGACCTCTAAGACACCCCATACTTGATGACCACGTTCGAGGCAACCAGTGAGGCGTACCCTAGGAGTGGCATGTGCTTGTGTATTATTTTCATGTTAATGTTATTTTGTACATGTTATTTGTGAGCTACGGATTGATTTTATTTACATACATTCTTTCATGCTTTTTTTAACAGTTAGGAGTGCGGAAAATAAATTGCAGAAAGGTAAATCTAACTATTACAAGGCGCGGGTCTATACATCGCCAAAAAAACAAAAACCCGTTTTGGAAAAAATGAAGTGCGAGAATTTAAATAAAGCGGTAAAAATCCCTAATTAAACTATTACATACTCTGTACAGGTACATAAATATAGTCAAAATAAAAATAAATACGCGTGAATAGAAATTTAATCGGGAACGTCTTGAGGGTGTTGACCCTTTCGAGAAAATATGAGTTTTTTTGTCCTTTTTTGTAATTAATGGAATTAAAACTAATGACTAATTAATTAAGAAAATGATATTTTTTTGTGTTGTTGTGTTTTTAATGAAAATAAATAGAAAATAAATAGAAATTAAAAGTTAGCAAAAACCTAATTCTAAATTGTTTTTATTTATTATGAAAACAATTAAAGTTGCTCTAATTTTAAAAGACTAAATTAATTAACCATATTTATTTACAAAATAATAACTAATTAAATCTAATTAATGAAAATATTATTACTATTTTTTTGGTTTTTTCAAAATTTATAAAAAAAAAAGTTAATTTGTTAGTTAATAAAAATAATATTAATAATTAAAAGAATTAAAAAGGGAAAAATATAAAAAGGCAAATAGACCAGGAGGTTAATGGACCAATAGGAGGTTTTTTTGTTGAATTTCTGGCCCAAAAGAAGCAAGCCTGTTTGACTTTTTGGATTATCCACGCTGGCTTTGACTTGAGCACATGGTGGTCAACCATCCCTGGCCTTTGGATCTATGATTGTGGATATCTGGCGCGCTTGGGTGTGAGGTGTATGGTGGGACGTCCTTGAGAGCCTGCACAAGAACGCATTAGAAAAAAATAGCATGGAACTATGGGGGACCTGGGAATCGAACCCAGGTCCCAGTGTTCAATGTTTGTATGCCCTTGCCACTACACCAATCTGCGCGTTTTGATAATACAACAACAATTAATTATATTATATGAAAACAATTAATAAGCTGGAAACGAAGAAAAGTGCGCACTATTTTTGAACGCTCCAACCACAACTCAACACGTCTTCATCTCCTTCGCTGAAACCTGCATAAAACGTGTTAGATAGCGGGGGTTTTTAACCCCCACAAACTGCAAGTCTGAAAAATAGCGATTAAGCGCACACGCAATAGAAATTGTTCGCGAGGGTTGTTTTAGTTTCGTCTGGATGTCACGAGTTCAAGCATATGCGTGAGAAGGCCTAATTTTGCCTGTGCTGGAAATCCCCAATTCGAGACCTTAAGAACCCTAAAAATCTATAATGGTGATTCACGATTCTGTACACGATAATGAAATTAAACAATACCAAAAGCTTTGTAAAGGTTCAAGCAATGTAAAACAACGATTATAACATGTTAATGATGCATAGAATGTGAGTTTTAATTCTAGAAAAAATTTGCAAACCGTGAGTTTATTCTGGGCAGTTTCTTGAGCTTTGGCGCTTAGTTCTGATTGCAAAAGGTTCTGGCAATGCTAGCAATGTATTAGACTTGCTCTAAGGCTTTGAATTGGTCTGCAACTATGTCTTTGATCTCACACTTTTTGACAAATTTTTGGTTTTGCTCTTGGCCGTTTCTGCACACACTAGGTCCTGAATACTGTATGGAAGGCTTGCATATGTAGTCATGAATGAGAATCAGTCACATTTAGGAGCCTTTAACCATTGCAATGATGTTGTTGGATTTCTTCATAACCACCATTAAAGCATTTTCCAATTTTGTTCAAATTTGAATTTTCATGCTTAAAATGAGCTTGGCACGAATTTGGTAGGTGTATTATGACACATGAAAGCCATTCAAATCAAAAGATGTTATTGAATTTTTTTTTATTTGAATTTTATGGATTTAAAATGAATTAAATCAAATAAAATTAAATAAAAATAGAAAAATTAATGTTTAATCTTGAGATTGATCATGGGACACGTGGGTGGCATGACAAGGCTGAATCAAGTGAAAAAAAGTGGGTCATTTTGTCAAAAATAGAAGTTTCAAGGATAGTTGACTTTTGTCATTTCACAAAAATTTCCCAACTTCTCCAATGCATATCTTGCTCAATTGTGATCATATGAACATGTTCTTGGACATTTTGGAAAGGTCTTGAAATCCTCTAACCAATTCCTTTGGTCCCATGTCATTTTGATTTACCAATCTCAAGTTATGGTCTTTGACTTAAAGTGCCTTTTTGTTGACTTTTGAAAATGACATATAATGTTGAAATTGATAACTTTTTGTGAGGGCATTTCTTGGACTTGGAATGTGAAGATGAGTTGTAGGAAATGTCATCCCCTTCAAAATGAGCATTGGATGGGATTTTTCTGATGAACCATGAAAAAGTTATGCCTTGGTCAAGTTACAGTTGACTTTTCAACTGTCCAAAAATAGAAACTTTTGCATCTTGATGATTTTTGAGCCATTCTTGAGGAATCATGATCAATACTTGATCAAATGATGATTGTGGCTTCAAAATAAGATGTTGACCAAAAATTTTGACTTTTGACTGCCAAATGACCATTTTACCCCTACAGTTGACTGTGAAGCAATTAGGGCTTTTGACTGTGCAACTTGACCTTGTGAGCCTTGAAACTTGACATATGGATGCTTGGCAATGTATATAGGCACATGAGACTTGTTTAAGCCATTGAAAACCTCAACTTCTTTGCAAGAACCAAAACCCTAGTTTGACTTGGCTTAGGAGGGTGCTTGAACTGTGTAACCCTTGATTAGACTTGAGCAAATTGAGATGATGATTGTCAAAACTTTGAAGAATATGGGAGGGAAAATTTTGGGGTACAACAGTTTCCCCTGTTCAATCTTCTTAGAGCTGAGGATGTAGATTGGCTTGCGTGCCTTTCGTGATCCGAAGGTGGAAGATGATTGAACACTAAAGTGCCCAGCAGAGTCGCCAGTTCTGTGATCGGTGGGAATGAGAACTGACTGTTTTTAAGCTGGTTTGCGTATGTCGCGGTAAGCAAGAGTCGCCACCGTCTTTTATGTTCTCCAACATGGAAAGGATAAAAGCACAGCAAAATTCCTTATTGAGAATGTTTCTCAGTTCGGGAGGTAGATTTATAGAAAGGGAAGGTGTTAGCACCCTTTCTATCCATGGTTATCCATGGGCTCTTAGGTACTTGCTCTTATGTTTTCAAAAATTGTTTGCTTTTCTTGTGTTTGTGGGTTTTGAAAAAGTTTCGTTTGAAAAATTTCTAAGTAACTCTTGTATCTGTCCTCAAGAGTGTATGAAAAATTTGTTTGAAAACTTTTAGGAAGTGTAGGTGTGAAAAGTTGTTTTGTTTGTTTGAAAAGAGCAAGTACCCATGAGTCATCTACCTACTCTAAGGAATTAGGCTGTGTAAGAGTCCTTTAGATAGTGCTATCCCACCATTGAGAGGTAGGTAGCACCGTCATTGGAGGTGTTCGGGTCAATTCGATTTAAGGGACAGTGTGGTCACCGAAGCAACGGTAGGACACCTTAGAAGTAACCCTAATGTCCTAGATCCTTTTTATCTGAGGCAACTGTTTCGAGGCAACTGGATCTTAGACAAAGGGCGACCTCTAAAACACCTTATACTTGACGACCACATTCGAGGTAACCAGTGAGGCGTACCCTAGGAGTGGCATGTGCATGTGTGTTTGTTTCAGTTTAATGTTTGTCTTTGCATGTTATTTGTGAGCTACGGATTGATTTTATTTTACATACATTCTTTCATGCATTGTTAACAATTAGGAGTGCGGAAAGTAAATTGCAGAAATGTAAATCTAGCTATTACAAGGCGCGGGTCTATACATCGCCAAAAATACAAAGACCCGTTTTGATAAAGTGCAAAAATAAAGAAAGCAATAAACCTAATTACTATTACATTCTTGAAGCAGTTACATAATAATCAAAATAAAATAAATGCACACGAATAAAAATGATCGGGAATGTCCTAAGGGTTTTGACCCTTTTAAGAAAAGAAAGTGAATTTTTTTGTCTTTTTAAAGCTAATGATTAAACTAATTAATTAATTTATTAAAAGAAAATATTTTTTTTGTGTTTTTTATATTTTTAATGAAATAAAATAAAATTAAGAGTCAATAAAACCTACTTCTAGATTTATTTTAGTTATTAGGAAAAAGAAATTAAAGTTGCCTAATTAAACTATTTTATTTGTTAATATTTTATTTACAAAAATAACATAAAATTAATAATAATAATAATATTAGTTCTTTTTTTTTATTTTTTATAAAAAAATGTTAATTATGTTAACTTAGTGATAGAGTAATTTTTTTTTATAATTAGAAGCAATTAAAAGTCAACTTAATGATTATTTAACAATTAATTAAAATATGCATGCAAAAATATTAATTTTAATGTCAAAAATTAAATAAACATTTTTCTGATTAAAATGCAAAAGGAAAATATTTTTGTGATTTTTTAAATGCATGAGAAAATTATTTAAAGATAAATTAAATTAGGATGGAAATATTAAAAGGGAAATAGAGAAAGCATGTTAATTATGAAAAATGGTGAAAAGAAAATGCCTGGGCCAAGAATCGAACTCGTGCCCTCTGGAGAAATCAACCAACGCGTTGCCAACTGAGCTAGCTGTCTTTGTGTTTGTAATCTGCAATCAATGGGTTAAAATGAAAAAAACGTGGCATATATGAATTTTTAACACAGTCAACGCGCGTGGGGCCCAGGTGTAACATGGGAGCGAACCAGAATGCGCTATCGTGCGACGCCAGCCACGCCTGAGTCCAGGTCAATCAATGACGCCGGAGCCCTAGCTCCGGTCGTCTTCTCCGGCAAGCACCATGGCCGATCCTGCAAAATAGAAAAAATTAAAGCAAAAGAAAGACCTAGTCACCCTAATTCGACCCCTGCAGATTCAATGGTGCCATTGTTTTGGCCTGAAAACGACTGTATGGTGAGTTTCGAAGCAGATAACAAAAACTGCCCTAACAATGGCAAGTCTTTATTCCTGCGTTCAAGCTTGCATGCTATGCATCAAATACACTCTAATAGGCATCCTGAGTTCACACAAACAATCGAAAACAATTAATGCTGCATGAAATATGAAAAACGAATTCAAGAAATTTAACAAACCAATGAGAGCTAGGGAGCACGATCTGGGATGACCTGGCTTCGTGTAAGGGTTGGGAATGATTGCTGCTATGCCCAGGAACACGATTGGATGCTTAAAACTCCTTGAAACTTACTAGTAAAACAAATTCGAATTTGTCAACTTTGGAAAATTTTGAGAGAATTAGGGTTGCCGTTTCAGAGGTTTCTAGGTCCTGAATGATGTATGAGAGGCTTGCATATATGTTAGTGAATGAGAATCAAACAATATATGAGCCTTTAAGCCTTGCCATGAAGTTTTGAGATTTCCTCTTTATCACCATTAAAGCATTTGCCATTTTTGTCCAAAATTTGAATTTCATGCTCATAATAGGCTTGGCACGAATTTGGTATGTGATTCATGATACATCAAGGTCATTCAAACCACAAGATATCTTTTGATTAAATTTTTTGATTTTTATTTGAATTTTAAGGATTTAAAATGAATTAAATCAATAAAATTAAATAAAAAATAGAAAAATTAAGGTTTAATCTTGAGACAAATCATGGGACACGTGGGAGGCATGGCAAAGCTTAATCAAGTGGAAAAAGTGGGCCCTTTTTGTCAAAAATTGAAGTTTCAAGGATTGTTGACTTTTGCCATTTCACAAAAATTTCCCAACTTCTCCAATGCATATCTTGCTCAATTTGGATCCTATGAACATGTTCTTGGACATTTTGGAAAGTTCTTGAAATCCTCTAACCAATGCCTTTGGTCCCATGTCATTTTGATATACCAATCTCAAGTTATGGTCTTTGACTTAAAGTGCCTTTTTGTTGACTTTTGAAAATGACATATAATGTTGAAATTGATAACTTTTTGTGAGGGCATTTCTTGGACTTGGAATGTGAATATGAGTTGTAGGAAATGTCATCCCCTTCAAATTGAGCATTGGATGGGATTTTTCTGATGAACCATGAAAAAGTTATGCCTTGGTCAAGTTACAGTTGACTTTTCAGCTGTCCAAAAATAGAAACTTTTGCATCTTGATGATTTTTGAGCCATGCTTTGAGGAATCATGATCAAGACTTGATCAAATGATGATTGTGGCTTCAAAATAAGATGTTGACCAAAAATTTTGACTTTTGACTACCAAATGACCATTTTACCCCTACAGTTGATTGTGAGGCAATTAGGGTTTTTGACTGTGCAACTTGACCTTGTAAGCCTTGAAACTTGACATGTGGATGCTTGACAAAACTTTGAAGAATATGGGAGGGCAAATTTTGAGGTACAACACCCTGGTACTTCACCATCTTCCTCACCTTCGTCTTTGACTTGGTAGATTAGATCCTCAGAGTCACAAAAGGCCATAGCAGTATCGTTACCCATGGGATCCAGAATGGAGGGGTACCTGCATTTGTGAGTGTGGGTGTGTATAAGGGTATAGCCATCCTTAAAAATAAAATGTAAAATAAAAACAATGAGCACAAAAAGTTTGTTTGTGAAAAACGTCCATGATTCATTGAATGTCATATGAAGATGAAATAAAAACCCTTACAAATGGACCATTGCGCCACGGGCAAGACACAAGGTTTTAAATGTGCGAATTGTTTGTGAATATTACAAGTCCAACAGAAATGTAAAGATAAATTACTGAGGGATGAAAGTTATTGGGACAAAGTCTCTGGCTTCCCAATTGCAAAGTCCTCCATTGATAGTAGGAAAGATCCAATCCTCCAAGCTGCAATCCTCTTCACCATCTTCCACCGTATTAACCTCTCGGTTGATAATCTTCAAAGGCGGCCCTCTAGCACGGGCACGGCGCACAGCCTTTTGAGCACTTGAAGTAAACCATAAGCCAAACTTGTCAGATTTATATGGAATATCTGGAAGTTTCCCCCAGATGGTGCATCCACCCTCCTCTACTACTGCCTTGGCTTCCTTCAGAGATGACATCCGGAGTGGAGGTCTTGTAATCTTGAGAATCTGGGACACAGTCTTGGTTACTGCTACCTCTTGAGAGACCTCTTTGAAATGTTGAAAAGGAGTTTCAATGAACTCGCCGTCCAATTCCACATACCGGAAGGAATTGAGGTGGCTAATCATATACTCTTCCTCTCCGTGGACAGTGATAATCTTTCCTTGGACCGGATATTTCAGCATCTGGTGCAGTGTAGAGGTGACAGCACTGGCATTATGGATCCATGGTCGTCCTAGCAGACAGGAGTAAGAGGGGCGAATGTCCATTACATAGAAGGTTGCGTTGAAAGTTTGAGTCCCAACCTTTATGGGGATGTCCACCTCCCCGTGCACCATCCTCTTTGAGCCATCAAATGCTCTTACGACTATGTTACTGGGTTTCAACATCAATCCTTCGCAGTCTAGTCTGTCGAGAGCCTTCTTTGGTAAAACATTCAAAAATGAACCAGTGTCCACCAAGACATGGGCCAGAGTTGTTCCTCTACATTCCACAGAGACATGCAGTGCCTCATTGTGCTTTCTTCCCCTTGGTGTCAGATCAGCATCCGAGAAGCCTAGGCCGTTATCCGTTGTCAACCTGGCTATACAATCTTGAAATTGGTCAACCGATGTCTCTTGAGGCACATGGGATGTCTTTAGAAACTTTACCAGGGCTTTTGCATGTGCCTCGGAGCACAGCAACAATGCCAGCATGGAGATTTTGGAGGGAGTTTTCCCCAACTGTTCAACTATGTCGTAGTCGTTCTTCTTTATTATTCTCAGGATCTCCTCCATTTCCTTCTTGGAGGTTTCGGGGATAGTCAGTGGTTGAGCCTTCGTTCGGACAGGCTCTTCTTGAATACTTTTCCCTCGATATTCAGCAGTAGAAGTGTTGGTAGGGATAATAGCAGGGGTTGTATCGTCTTCGTCAATAGGAGCACTTGCAGGTATGATTATTGGTACAGGGGTAACCTTTGAAGCAGCCATGGGTCCAAAAATTGCCTTTGGGGGGGAAATTTCTAGAGAGAAGATTCTACCACTTTGGGTAATCTTACTGGTTCCGGCAATATTGCTAATGTCGCAGTCTTCTTCTTCGGAGTTTATCTCTTCGGCGACCATCCCATCTTGTTTGATGTCATGGTAGTAGATGTCCCCACTGTAATTCCACGGTACAGTTTTGTCTGATTCATATGGGACTAGCCCAGGCATTATGATTATAAGAGGAGTAGTTTTTTGAACCGATGTAATCCAAACGGATCTTTTGGGGACCCTGGAAGAATTTGCAGAGATGGTGATGATTGAAATGTCTTTAACAAGAACAGGTAAAACATGAGTACTTTCAAACAGAATCTCTTTATTGTCTATCAAGCATTGAATGCCTATTTTCAACAAAGGGAAAACAGTTGGCGAGGATAAGAAAAAATGGCAGTCTTCATTACAACCCAGGAATACACCGGATTTCAACAAGTTTATCTTAACGATTGGGAGTGGAGTCAAGATTTCATCAATTGTGGTAACAAACAAATCTTCTTCAATTGCATTGGTGTTGTGACCATGCCTGGGCATAGGATCAGAAATGACGTTTGGCTTCTCGGGTGCATAAAACTCAATCTCTTTTTCCTCTATAAGGTCTTGAATTTTGTTTTTCAGGGCCCAACAGTTGTTAGTGTCATAACCCGGACTTTCGGAATGATATGCGCATCTGGAATTTGGGTAGTAATGAGGGGACGCTGTGTTGGGGTTCTTTGGAGCCTCTTTTAAAGTTACCAAATTGGATTTCATAAGGTGCGGTAAAACCTGGGATAGAATCATATTGATTCTAGTGAATTGCTGGACTGGCCTTTCCACCCTCGGTTGATTACTTCTTGGTTGATCAGATGTAGGCTTTGGGATCATAACAGCTCCTACCATTGGTCGGCGTTCAGCTCTCCCTTGGTTCCTTTGTGGATAAACAGCAGATACCTCCTTCTTCCCAGTGAAAGGCTTTCTCACAACTGTAGAAGCAGATGAATCCTTCTGAATCTTTCCACTTTTTATGCCAGCTTCCACCCTCTCTCCGGTCAGTATTAACTCAGTAAATCCTGCAGATGAGCTTCCAATCAGATGGTTGAAGAAAGGGCCTGATAGAGTGCCTAAGAACATATCCACCAACTCCCTTTCAGACAGAGGGGGTTGCACTCTCCCATCTAGATCTCTCCATTTCTGCGCGTAATCCTTGAAACCCTCATTTAAAGCCATAGCCATACTCTGAAGTTGAGTACGGGTAGGCGCCAAATCTGCATTATATTGGTATTGCTTATAGAAATTTGCGGCAAGATCTTCCCAGTTGTGAATGTTGGCCCTTTCCAATTGGTAAAACCAATCGAGTTGTGTTCCAGATAGACTATCTTGGAAAAAATGCACCCACGGGTCTTTATCGGCGGAGTGCGGCTGGATCTTTCTCACATATGATCGGAGGTGCATCCTAGGACATGACACCCCATCATATTTTGCAAACAACAGCACTTTGAACTTTGGTGGGATCACAATTTCTGACACTAGTCCCAATTCTTCAAAGTCTAGACCTGGCACCTTTTGTATTTCCATAGTGCTCAAACGCTCTTAAAGATGTATGTACTTATCATCTACTGGAGGATACTGTTCCTCGGAGTAGTCTTCCTCTTCTTCCTCCTCTTCAGATTCTGACATAACTGCTGTTTCTTTTCCTTTCCCTTCTCCTTCCCCAGAAGTGGTTGCAAAATTCAAGGTTCTTCTAGTTTGTCCCTGAAACCTTCTCCCCGTGTTCAAAACCCCAGTGACCTTCTTTGTTTTCTTCTTTCTTTCTTCAGCTAACAGAGTATTTAACTCTTCTTGCTCCTTGGCTAGGGTCATAAGTAACTGTTGAAACTGTGTGTTTTGAACTTGAAGATCTTTGACTGTCTGTTCGAGATCCATCTTACTGAAATAAACAGTAGAGAGATGAGGAAACTCGTTGCAAAAGACCTGTTTATGTTATGATGAATGATATGTGCATATGTAATGTTTTCAAGGATTTTAAAAGATTCAAGTTCATTTTAGACAAAAAGAAACACACGTTATATTAATAAGATAGAGTTTGAGTACATCAATTCCCCTTGGTCAAAATAATACAACACTTTAAGATAGTAAAGTAGTGTGCATCCTCTTTGGTGCGATTTAGGCATTTAGAGTCTGATCCTTATGAAGTAGCCTAGTGAGTTCCAAAACCTTCTTCTCGCTTATGTAGAATTGGGCTTCAAAAGTATCTCGCTCTCCTTTGAGCTGTATCCAATCCCTTTGTAGGTCTTCAAGAGATGTGGGCATGTTAGGATGTAGGATAGTGTATGGAACTTCTCCTTCCTTAACAGGCTCAATGATCACCAGGAGAATAGAAGGATAAGGCATCATAAGACTTTGAGCACGGGTTCGTACCCACTTGAGGTAAGTCCCAAGAGGGATGGAATTCTTGTGTCCCAAAGTCTTGCTATCCACCTTTTTTAGCATCCTCCATGCTCGGATGAATCTTTGGCGAAGACCTTGATCGTCGTGGTCGTAGTCGAATACCAAGCCTTGAATCAACATCTCATGTGGGCCATCCCTGCGGGCATAACCAAACTGTCTTAGAGCTAGGCATGGGTTGTATGTGATGCCTCCCCTAATGCCAAGTAGAGGGACATTAGGGAATTCCCTGCAACGGTCAACAATCATAACATTCTCTTTGGATCGGGAGCACCAATGAATATCTGAATGTTTGTGTGTCATTAACCTTTGTGACCACATTAATCCTTGCTCATTCTTTAAGACTGATTGGGGAAGATGACAAATAAACCATATTTCCAGGAGAGGAGTGCAACACATAAGGACACCTCTTTTCCTCATTGTGCGAGTTTGAAAAGAATGTAGGATATCCCCTAGCAATGTAGGCACCGGATTGCGTGACATGAAGATTTTGACGGCACTCACATCTATGAGTTGGTCAGGATTGGGGAACAAGACCACCCCATAGATAAGAAGAGCCACAATTTCCTCAAAAGCTTGCAAGTCTAAGGAATTCCAACAGCTTTGGGCTTTCTCAAATAGGTACTTTGCTAAGAAGCCTTTGACACCACTTCTAGTTTCCCAATGAGTTATGATATCAGATGAGTGCAAGTGCAGAGCTTGAGCAATATCTTCTGGATTTGGGTCTCTTTCCGTACCGTTGAAAGGTAGTTGATTGAGAATGGGAATTCTCTAGAGTTGAGAGAATTCTTCCAAAGTAGGCACAAGTTGATAGTCGGGAAATATGAAGCAATGGTGCAAAGGATCAAAGAACTGGAAGAGCACCTTCATCATATCCTCATTTGTGTTAGAAGTGACCAAGTTGAGTAGACGACCATGCCTCTCGGTGAATGGAGAGTTCTCAGGGATCCTTGAAGCTAGCTCCTTAAGTTGTGGAGGAATTCTTACAAGGTTGACTTGGATAGTTTTCCTGCGAAGTGAATCCATATCCTATAAAATAAGAACAAAGATGAATCTCCAAAATCCTTGAAATGGTTAGTGGATGCATATGATGCTCATGATGTCCATGATGTTATGTACAAATATGCATATACAAGCAAAACAAACAAGCTCTTAGTTTAGGCTTGCATGGGGTTTTATAGGTAAGTACCCTCTTGAATTTTAGTTAGCTTAAACTTGTCCTAGCAATAGTAACCGGGTTCTAAGGAGCTCAATATCACTTGATTGTTTCCTTGGTCATTGTTTCAGCTCAAGCCTCTTTAATGGCGACCGAAATATCCCAAGAAACCAACCCTCAATGAGTGTAGTATCGAGTATCTACCAACTTCGGACTGCACCAAAGCCGGTCATCTCACTACATCCTAAAGGCCAAGTTGGTCAAGTAAAGGGTTCTAGAAGTTCATTAGTGCTTCATGATATCACTCAGCGGCCCTGTATTCTCTTTGATTGACTCAAAGGCTACCGGTACCCACAAATATGTCACACTAACATAGCTATTGCTTAGACCATGTCAGTATACCCCGCACAGTTTCCACAATGTATTGCTACTTACCTATAATGTTTCCCAAATCCGGGTGGAGGATTCAAAACCAAAAAAAGAACCATAATATAAAGCAAACAAGTCAAACAATGTAAGCAAATAAATGTGATCTAGCCCTAAGGTAACCCCACTTTTATTAAATTCCCCAGCAGAGTCGCCAGTTCTGTGATACGGTGGAAGAACTGACTTGAGGGTTTTGCATTTTATCACAAATGTTGCGGTTTAGCAAGAGTCACCACCGACTTTTCTTTTATCCAAAAGGAAAGGTGAAAAAGCACAGGAAAGACCTTTGAGATTGTTTCTTGAGTTCGAGGGGTAGATTATGAAAAGGGAATGTATTAGCACCCTTTTCATCCATGGTTTTCCATGGGCTCTTAGTTACTTGCTAGATCACTTGACTTTGTTGTTTGAAATTGTGTTTGGTATGGTTTTGAAAGTATTTTGTAAAAGAGGCCATTTTGTTTAGGCAATCTTTGTAATGATTCTTGTTCGTAAGAATGTATACAAAGATGTTTGTCTTTTTGAAAAAAATTTCAATGTTTGTAAAATGTTTTGAAATGTGTGTGTTTGTTTTGAAAATAGCAAGGATAGTTGTTTGAAAATAGAGCAAGTAACTAGAAGCAATCTACCTACTCAAATGTATTTCTTGTTCATTTTCTATTCCTTTGACATTGTTGTCTTACCATTGATTTGGTAAGCAACCCTATCTTTGTGGGACCAAGATCATTTTGTAAGGCAACTTTGAATAGCGTCATCGAGGGACTATGATCTTATATTTCTTTGTTTTGCCAAGATACTTCGCATGCATAATATGGCCATTTTTGTATAAGGAAACCAAGTGGAGAAACCCTAAGGATGCTTGTGTGCAAGTGTGTAATTTTCATGCTTTGATTTTGTCTTGGATTAGGATTTTCTATTTGATTTGTTTTTATCTTGCCATTCAAACTCTAATTACTAACATGGTATGTAAAAGCAGTAAATTGCGTAATTTAAAGATCACTACGCTATTACAACATTTTTAAGGGAGGGGGGAATACAAATTATGAATGGGGATTTTCAATAATGTAAATCTAATTAAGCTATTACAACCAAATCGAATTTGTACGAATATTGGAATAAACAAATACAATATTTAAATATGCAATATTATGTATATGCAAGAAAATATTTTTGTTTTATTTTTATGTGAAAAGGATTTTTAACCTAAACCTAATAACTTAAAAAAAATTAATCCTTGAGAATAAAAGTTAACCCTAATTTCTAATTTAAAAGAAAATAAAGTTCTTTAGATATTATTTTTTTGTGTATTTTTGTATTAAAAATAATAAATAACATTTTATGAAAGTATTTAGTTTTTATATATGCCAAAAGATAAATATTTGCAAGTATGAATGAGAAGGAATAAAAATAATTAACCTAATTCTATTATATTGTATTTACAAGTTTATTTAAGAAAATAATTAATATATATATATATATAGTTTAATAAAAATATTTTTTTATGTGAAAATAAAATAAAATAAACAAAATGCAATTTTTATCAAGTTTTATATTTTTCATGATTTTATGTATTAAAGAAAATATTTAATAAAACAAATAAATAATAAAGATTGAGCCAGGGGTGCTGTAAGGAGACAGGGAGTAGTATGTTAGCAAAAACACTAAGGCCCAAAGAACCAAGCCCACGCTGCCAGAAACCAAAAAAAAAAGCTGAAAAGAAAGAGAAAAAATGTAAAAGGTAGCGCCAAGGTTCGAACCCACGACCTGGGCATTGCCAGCACGCTACCTTGCCACTGGGGTGGCTGTACATCCGTTAGTCTAAATGAAATGAAATATACATAACACAAAACCATTCCTAGCCCTGTACTTCATCTTCTTCCTCAAGCTAGTTGGACCTCCTGTAACTCTTTCATCTTTCAACAAAAATGGAAATTGATAACATGAATGTTATAGCATTTTGTCTCATGATTCTAACCATGTGCATAACTAAAACTATAAGTCCAAGATTAAAGAGAATTTTAATGGCCCTAATTCTTAACCTAATTTTTTCAGGAACTTCAAGTTTAAAATTCTCTCAACTCAGACCAAATAAATGCAAGTTATGGATATGTACAGCTTTGTAGCAATGATATCTACATTTTTATTTCACAAATTGTGGCCAATGGATGCCTGTATGAGGAGATAAAAGTCGGAGTTCTTACCTCTTTCAGCTGAGATCGTGAATGGAGTTTGAGTGAGATTTATGAAGGCCTGATGATTGCTTGAGCTTTCTTGAACCTCCCTGAGTATGTTCCAATCCTTGCCTTGCTTTGGAAGTGCCTGGAACTCTCTATCCAAGTCAACCTCCAAGCTTGAAAAACAAAAATGGAAGATGAAGAAATAGGAGTTACAGTGTAGGGGTGATGGTCTGGATCACTTAGATATGAGGTAGGTAAAGTGTTTGGATGATTGAAACTTGAAACGCACGAGCCAATTTGTGGATTGTTATGCTTATGCCTAAACTGTAAGTTTTTGACAGGTTTTTGGTGAGAGGGAGTTTTGGAGTATTTCATCCCTTTTTCAATTGTGTTCTAAGTTGTAATAGGTTTGTGTATTAGTATGGAGAAAGTTTCAAATTTACTCCTCCGCAAATTTCTCAGTTCTAGGCTTTTTGCACACTTTCTTGCTTTTGAAGCAAAGTGAAGGGACAAGTCTTCACATACTTGTACTGGCCTGCTTGGAGTTGGTATAAGCTCTATACAAATTGCTTTAGGTCTGTAGGACTTGCGTGTGCAGAGAAGACAGGTTCAATGCTCAAGAAATGTAAAGTTGCAAAAGTGAAGCTTTTCCAAAATGGCAATGGCAACTTTGTGCCATTTATGGAATTACAACTTGGGCAAAGACTTTTAGGCTTGAATTAATGCTTTGTAAACTGAGTAAGCATTAAATTATGAAGTTAGAAACAGGTTTGGTACCTGTAAAGCATGGATTAGGCAGCATAGGTACTGATTTGAATTTTGTTCTTCATGAAATGACTTGAATTCAAAGTGAGAAATTGCCAACTTCATCTCTTCGATTATCCCTACTCAAAAATGATCTCAAGGAGTTATTGGACATTTTGGAAAGCTTGAAATGTTCTATATAACTCATCTTTGAAATGTATTTCAAGATTCCTCTTGGAACTAGGTGAAAAATTGCCTTGAAGTTGGGTCAAAAACCTGCCTAAATTAGGGCAAAATTTCACTAAGTTATTTTAGTTCATGGGCATGTATTCATAAAATTATATCTTGAGATCCAAGCATCTTTAGGGGAAAATGTGTTAAGAAAAGTTGTAGATTTCATGGAGATCTACAACTTTTATGTTGGGAATTTCCTTTGAGTCATCTTGTATCATGGTGAATAAATGGCTTAAAGTTGAGAAAAAATAAGAAATTTTCTATACTTAGAAAATTTTCTAAGTTAAGAAAATTTCAAATTTTAAACCAAATCTTCAATCTTTGATTCCTTGATGAACAAGTTTTACATTTTGACATGTTTTGATGAATTATGATCCTTGGCACTTGATTTTGACCAAAAAGTCAAAGTTTGACTTTTCAGTATACAGTTGACTTTTGATCAGTTGACTGCAAATTTCATATGTCTATCCAATGGATTTGAAATGTTTTGAACCATGTAATTTAGGTTAAGATGATGCAATTGAACCCTTGAAATCATGCTTCAAATCAATTGGTCATTTTCTAGATTAAAAATCATAAATTGCCCTTCCTCAGTCAAACGCCTAATTTTGACCATTTTGCCCTTTTGATGATTTGATCAAATTTCTTGAGGAATTATGATCCAAACTTGATCAAATGATAAATATGAGTCTAAAATGTTGATGTGGATCAAAAATTATAAAATTTGAATGTAAATTGGCCATGGTTGACTTTTTCCCCAATACAACTGATTTTTAGGTCAACTGTCCAATTGACTGATCAAAAATGTGGTTCAAGGCTTGAAACTTGTCTTGAGCAATCTTAGGGGTCCATAATGATGTTTGAAAGTCATATGAAGCATTGATAGTCCAAAAATCCTTAGGCAAACTCAAACCCTAATTTTGGGTTATCAGTGCAAGATGAGATGTCGTGAGCTGACCAAACCCTAATCCAGTCTTGAGTCAAAGAGATCTTGTGAGAATAATATTGATAAATGAGAGGGCAAATTTTGGGGTACAAAAATTGTATACAAAGCGTTTTTGAAAATATTTGTTGTTTTGAAAGTGTGATGTGAAAAATGTTTTGAAAAGGTTGTGAGCAATCAATTAGGAGTTTTTACCCACTAATAAGGTATTTCTTGTTGTTTTCCTTCTCCTTTTGATATAGAATTATCCATACCATTAGTTGGTAGGTAATGCCATCTATTGGACGTGAAGGAACGGGTGTAGGGTCATCGCATGGTCATCGAGGCAACATGTAAGGATACTTTAGCAATTGCATCGAATGGACTATCATCATTTTATTTGTAGGGACTAGATCATTTTATAGGCAACTTGAAGGGTCATCGAGGGATTATGATCTTTATTCGAAAGGGACATGATGATTTAATTGAGGGTCTTTTGTTAAAATATCCCCACTTTCGAGGGACATGACCAAGTATCGTAAGGCAACAAGAGAGGTTATCCTAGAGGTGCAAGTGTGGGAGGTGTTTATTTTCAGTTATATTATCTTGAAAATTAGGGTTTTCTATGTTGTTTTTAGTCTTTCCATGCAAACCCTAGTTACTAGCAATTAAATATGTGCAAAAAAAATAAAGTGTGGAATGTAAAGACCTAAGCTATTACATGGTTTTGGGAGAGATACATAAGTAAACAAATTTGCGAGAAAGTGAACTACGCTATTACATCATGTGAGCAGTTACATAATTGGGGGGAAATGCGAGAAAAGAAATCTACGCTACTACAATAAAAGAATGCAACCTATATAATTTTCTAGGAAATTAAATGGCAAGAAGAGATAAGAAAAATGTTTAAGACCTAAAGTTCTAAGTTAATGTTTTTGGTATTTTGTAGAAAATAATTTAAATGATAATAGTAATTAAAACCTATTGTTTCTAATTGATTTTAATTTTTAAAAAAGGTTAATTAATTAATTAATTAGTAAATAAAAAATATATAAGAAAAATTTAATTACTAACTAAAATCATAATCCTAATTTATTAGTATTAAAAAAATATTAGGTTATTTAATTGTTAATTAAAAAATAATTAGGAATAATTAAGAAAGAAAATAGAAAAATTAGGTTAGAAAAATAAGGTTAAAAAAACTGCATGGGGTGGGTGTTGAACCCACGCCCCTGGCTTCACAAGTTCCCCTTTCTACCACTGCTCCAAGCTGCTCGTTGTGATGGGGAATAGGAACCAATTATTATATTATAAGCCTGCATGTTAGTTTGGAAAAATACAAAAAAATAATAAATGCAAGACATAGGAATAGAACCCACGCCCTCATGTAATACAAACGCATCCTTCACCATTTGTGATGCGCTAGCTTCGTGTTATAGAATGGAAACAAATAAATATATTATAAAACACATATCAGAGAAGCGTCGGAGCCCTAGCTCCGGTCGTCTTCTCCTATGAGAGGATTTTCAAACTTGCGAAATAACATGTGTTAGACCATAAAAAGGACCCTATCCCCCTAATCTGACCCTTGTGAATCCAATGGTGGTGTTTGTGTGGCCTGAAAATACTTGTATCATGAGATTCGAAGAAGAAATCTCAAACTTCCCTAGCCATGGCAGATCCTTGTTTTTGCGTCAAAGCTTGCAAACAATGCTTCTAAACAAGTCTAAACATTATCATGAACAGATTGATGTGCATAGAATCAATCCATAATGCATGAATAAAGAGTTAGAGATTAGAGAATTTTTACCCAACCGGCATGCTTATACGAGTGACGTCTAGCGTGCTACAAGCTTCAAGGATGGATGGGATAAACTCCATAGATCTTCAAAAACACGATTGAATGTTTGGAATGCTTTAAAAGTGGTTGCACACAAGGTTTTCAAGTTGCCCTAGTTTTGATAATTTTGAGATTTTTTGGAATTGTTCTTGAGGCAAATTTTCGTGTCCTTGTATGTATGAACATGTTGTCTATTTATAATGGAAAAGATTAGGTCAAAAATATTGAATCAAATCTTATGTAATCATGGTATAATATTTTATTTAGAATTTGCATGAAATATTTCTTTTTTTAGGCCAATCAATATCACACGTTTTTTGCAAGTTGTCACCAGCTTCTTAGACTTGTGATTTGATTTAAAAATAGATCTACACACCTTGATTCATTCACTTGGTATTTTATTTGATTTATTTTGCTTTTAATTGAACAAAATCAAAATAAAAATAAATAAAAAAACCAAAAAATATATGAATGGATTAAGAGGTCTATTATGAGGTCTGGAACACATTTGGACTTTAAAAGATAGGCCCATTAGCCCAAAAATTCAAATTTGCTCAATTTGGATTTCATGCATTTTCTCAGAATTTCCTAACTTGCAAAAATCATATTTGGCTCAATTTTTGTCATATGAAAGTGATCTTGGACTTTTTGGAAAGCTCAAGATGTCTCCTACAACTTTCATGTTGGTAATTTTTTCATTTGAATCCTTTATATTGATGTAAGGTGCTTTGACAAAAAGTGTCTTTTTGTTGACTTTTAAAATGACATGTAATGTTTTGGCCCATATCTCTTAAATGAAGCATTTTTGGCCTTAAGCTTAGAGAGACAAAGTTGTAGATAATTGAATTTCCTTCAAGATGGGCTCTAGTTATGGATTTTTTTATGAAGTATGTGAAAGTTATGCTTGGTCAAAGTTCAGTTGACTTCTCCTAAAGAAAACCCTAATTTAGTAACTTTTGACCTTTGATGAATATTGAGTTTTCTTGATGAATCATGATAAACCCTTGATAAAATGATGAATATGAGTTCAAAATATTGATATTGACCAAAAATCTTGACGTTTGACTGTAAATTGGTCAAAGTTGACTTTTTGTCCAATATAGTTGATTTTCAATCATCCGAGCAATTGACTGGGCAAACTTGTGCTGAAAGGTTTGAAATTTGGCATGAGGATTCTTTGAAGCATATGAGAAACTATGAAGTCAACTTGAGGAATTATAAACTCAATTTCCTTTTAGATAATCAAAACCCTAGTTGTAGGTTAATTGCTTAGGAGGAGAGTTTATCTGATCAACCCTTGAGTAGTCTTGAGTGTTTGAGACCTTCATGAGAATGAGGAGGCCTATTGAAATAATTTATCTTGAAAATGGGAGGGAAAATTTTGGGGTACAATAACTGGTAAAAATAGTACCAATTTTAACCTAGAGAAATAATTTGAGGAGAAAAGTCTTATTGGACCTATTGTTGTTGATGAAAGTCTATCTGAAGATGATTGTAGTAACCATGATAAGAGACGTAGGAAGTTTGTGACCAAAGTTTTGAAAGAAGAATGTGTAGATGTCATGTCAGATGATCTAACATCTTTCACAATAGAGACTAATACTGTTGAAACATCTAAGGCAAGGATTGAAAAATCTATGCCTGAACAAGTTGTTCGTGAGAAACGCGGTAAGAAAATGGTTGATGTTATGGTTATGGATGTGGTTGATGTTGATGTTGATGACTTATCATCTGATGAGGAACCCATCATCAAGAAGTTGGCTCCGGGAATAGCCAACAAACTTAAGAGTAGGAGAGGAAAGGATCTGATGGTGGATCCCCCCCCCCCCCTCTAATGAGGATCAAGGAAAGGATAATGAAAAAAGAGACAGTCCTCCAAAGAGTTCCAGGAGAAAAGCTCTTATTGGTCCTCCAAAGCCATGGAGTAAGGTTGTTGTTCCTACTAAGAAGAGGAAGGTGGTTCTTTACAGTGATTCTGAGTATGATGTTGAAGAAGATGTCCAGGATATCATCCCTCACAAGAAATCTTCCCGTTCTGCTGTTTAGAAGAGCTCGTCAGTGAATAAAGCTTCCTTCAAGTCTGAAGAACATACTGAAAAACTAAAATATGTTTATCAAAGAAGGGTAGAATTGGAAAGAGAACTTGGAAAGGATTTTGAAAAATGTCCTGACATGGTGAAGCTCATAAAGGTTGCTTGCCTAATGAAAACAATCACAAAATTGGTCCTTGTTATGAAAGGTTGGTCAAAGAATTTGTTGTTAGTATTCCTGATTAATGCAACGATGAAGGGAGTAAAGACTATTGAAAGGTAGTAGTCAGAGGTAAGTTTGTGCATTTTCCCCTATGATGATCAACAAATATCTTGGTAGAGCAGAAGAACCTCGAGCAGAACTAGAGGAATCAGATGATCAAATCTACAGGGAAATTACAGGTGGACAAGTGCAGCACTGGGGTGAGAATGGAAAATTGTCATTCGGTAGACTCGTTGTGAAGTATTCCATCCTTCATATGATTTCTATTACTAATTGGGTGCCCACTCAGCATACCTCCACCATTTCCATTGGCCTTGGAAAGCTCATTTGTATTGTTGGTACTAAAAGGATTTTCGATTATGGAAGATACATATTTGATCCAGTCATGAAGCAAGTTGCATCTACTGTTGTGAAGCTTCCCATTTGTTTTCCATCACTCATATGTGGAATAGTTCTGAATCAACATCCTAGGATCTTATTACCCATTGACAGAGTAAAGAAAAGAGCATCCCCTTTATTATTGCATTACAAATTGTTTGGTGGAACACATGATCCAGACATTATTGTAACACCTTTAGAGGCACTTGTTCCTGAAACATCAAGAGGAGAAAGAATCTCTCTATTGAAGGAAATTTGCAGGGAGTTGGAGGAGTCTATCAGGAATGACACAGCTAGAAAGGCTAAGCCTAAAGAGTATATTAAAGATTTAATGGAGGAACTAGAAAAGGAAGCAGAGGCTATTGATGGTGAAGGAAATGATGCATCTATTGATAATACATATGATGATGATAATTCTGCAAGGAGAGGAACTGATGAGGAAAGTGAGGAATTTGGTTCTGATGAGGATGGTGATACTGGTGTTGTTGTTCCATGAAGGTTGCAGCTTTCTTTTATTTTTCTATTGCCTTATTTTGGTTTATGATTTTGGAAGGGTTAAATGCCCAGGATATTTTTAAGTTTTTGCACCCTGATACTAAAACTTTAGGTGCTTAACTTTTTTATGCTAATATTGTCTACTTACTTTTGTCATATTATGGCTAAAAAGGGGGAGTAGTATGATATTGAGGGTTCTGGAGCTGGTGCTACTGCTAAGGGGGAGAATTTTAGGATTCTCTATTGAGTTAGCAGGTGTTGAGGGGGAGTCCCTATTGTTCTCAGTTAGGTGTTTTAGCCAAAATATGCCAAAGGGGGAGATTTTTATTTCTATGAAATTATGATTGGTATACATTTTGGTAAAACCAACTTGGCAGCAACATGTTGAACAAGATGTTCCAACTTGCAGTTTTCAACATGTCGAGTAAGATGTCCTAACCAGGAGATAAGACATTGCATCTGTAGAAGTTGACAATTATGGTTCAGTTGATTTGTTAGCTCATGAATATTTAGGGAATATTTAGTTAGCTTATGTGGCGTCCAAGATTGACAAGTCAGAATATTTTATGCTGGTTTTCAAAGATTTGCATAGTTTCTAAATATGGAGACATTTTAGGAAACTAATGATTGAAGAACTATTTTCTTGGAGAAGAATTTGCAGACTTTGTGCAGCCTCACTGATGCGGTTTTGAAGCCCATGTTAGTCTAGAATAAAGTTATAAATAGACTGATGTATACCTAGTATTAGGTGGAACTTACGTGCATATTTTGTTAGGGTTTTAGAATCCTTATTGTTAGGTTGTAAGTTTTGTTTCAAATATTCATAAGCTTTTAAACATTGAACATTTGTGTGTCAGGTTCTCATAAGTTGTTAAGCATTGAGTATTTGTGTGTCAATTCTCATAAGCTTTTAAGCATTGAGTTTTGTGCGTCTTGGAAGAGTGACTTCCGGTTTTGTTCTCTACTGTGTTTAGAGTTGCTCCAATTGTTGAGTGTAATTGAAGAGGGATTTGAGGAGGGCCTCATACCTAGGTGTGTCTTAGGTAGAAGTTAATCAAAGGGTAGTGATTAAATGTGTAGGCTATAAACTGGGATATTTGCTGTGAGGTATTTAATATAATACTATCTAGCTAATTTCATCTCTGGCTTGGTAGCCCCTAGAGTAGGTGTTGTTGTCACTGAACTGGGTAAACATATCTTGTGTTATTTACTTTTAGCACTGTTTGTTTTGTCTATACATCTTGTTGTTGCTTGTGAAGTCGAATCCAGTGTCTCGGCATCTCTTAGGACATCCGAGATCTAATAGCTAGAATTTCATATACTACAACTTAGTCACATTAGGAAACAAATCTTAACTACAATCAAATAGTGATTACAATAGTGCTTCTAAAAGCATATTTAACACTACAATGAAGAACAAATATTTACACACAAATAGGAGCAACAACTCTTGTGTATACAACAATGATAATAAAAACACAAATATGAGCAACAACTCCTTGTGTTTTTGGAGAATAAATGTTAACACAAAAATGAGCAACAATTCTTTATGTTGTGATTTTATCTTGAGTATTTTCTCTCTTTGTTTTCTTTGCACGGTAACTTTTCTTTTCAATTTCTTGATGATGAATCGTTTTGGTTCATTTTTTGTCGTCTCTTCAATGAAGTAGTCATCACTTTATATAGACTGAGAAAGTAGACCGTTGGATACTATAAAATGTCACTTTCATTTGCCAACTGCCATAACGGTAGCATGAGATCACGGAAGACAAGAGCACAACAAATCTTCGTACAATGAATTCTTCACCATAATGGAATTGGTCTTGTATTGTTGTACTATATTATTCTTGTGTAAGTTTACGATATTTCCTTCTGATGAGATACTTCTGATCTGAAGTAGTAAAGAGAGTGAAGAAGATATCACATTCTTGTTCTTAATCTTCTGATGTAGTATTTCTGATAAGAGATGATAAATAGTCGAGAATACGTTTCATTGTAATGTTCCCAAAAGTATCAGAGTATTTAGAATCAGAACCTTATCTTCATACTTGGAGCAACAGTTTATCTGACAAATAATTCTTGATATCTAAGCTAGAAGCAAAAGCTTATCTGATGAAACACATCTTCATTTCTGAGCTAGAAGCAAAAGCTTACACATAAATCCTTTTTCTTAGAAACACAACTTGATTCTGAGCTGAAAGCAAAAGCTTATCTGAGAAGCGCATCTTGGTTTCTGAATAGAGCAAACACGGATATACTCTTCTAGCGAACACTCAACATTCATTAAAACTGTTGATGTTTCTTGAGAAGTGAATACAAGTTCTTCTGATGGTTCCAAAAATTATTCTAATGATATTATCCTTAATCAAATGGAATATCATTTTGCACACTTAAAGAAACTATTAGCACACAAAATTGTTAAATATAAAATATATGCATTGTTATCATCAAAACTAGAGATTAGATGCATAACCAAATCTTATTCTAACAGATACTTGTTCTTTATCATTACTTTATTCAAGTGTTGGTAATCTCCACATAACCTCATACTACCATCTTTCTTCTTTACCAACAACACCAAAGCTCCCCAAGGCGACACCCTTGGTCTCACAAATTTCTTTTCCAATAATTCTTCTAATTGCTTTTTCAATTCAGCTAATTCTGAAGTTAACATCTTGTATGGTTCCATAGAAACAGGTCTGGTACCAGGGACAAGATCAATAGAAAACTCCACCTCTCTCTCTCTCTCTCTGGCGGTACATCTGATACATCACTTGGTAACACTTCTGGAAATTCCTTCAGACAAGGATGCAAATTAAAGCAAAAATATGCGGTTCGTCTTGCAAAATCTCTTCCTCCCGTATAGCAGACAAGAAACAAGCTTCTTCTTCCTCAACAGAAACCAGAAACCATATAGTTTTGTTATAAAAATTAATATAAACATGATTGAACTCCAACCAATTCACTCCCAAGATAACATCAAGATCCCTTAGCGGGAATCAAATGAGATCAACACCAAAATCTTTATCAAAAATCGATAGAGTACAATTCAAATACACCAAAGAAGTAGTCACTGATCCCTTAGCAGGAGTATCGATTATCATCTTTCCATTCATGGAGGACACTTTAAGGCCCAACATTTTGACACAATCAACAGCAATAAACAAGTGTGTAGCACCAGTATTAATGATAGTAATTAAAGGAGTACTATTAATGTAACATGTACCTTTAATCAACCTGTCATCACTATGATTTCCAGACAAAGAAAACACTTTCCCTTTGGGTTGAGCTTGTTTCGGCTTCTGAAAAATGAGTACTGATATGTCCAGGTTCCCCACAGTTGTAGTAACTCACTACATTATCCTTGCAATCAGCAACCAGACTTCTTGTCTTTCCATATTGGAAACACTTCTTCACATCACCATTACATTTATTGGCTTTGTGACCTAGCTCACCATGCATAAAGCATTTAAGAGTAGTAGGAGCACCTCCCCTACTTGACCTCTTACCATCACCATCCATTTGTTTACCTTTATCGGTTGGGGAACTATGAGGCTTCTCACTGTTCAGATGTTCTTTCCCTCTCTTCTCGCTCAGACTCTTTTGCGCTTCTGAGCAATCCATCACTCAGAAGATCCTCTCAATTTATTTTATCCAAGCTTATACTCCATCAGGTTCATACCTTCCATTTAAAGTAGGAGGATTGTTCCTCTAGAAGTCTCCCAGATGATAGAAATCGTTGTTCCCTTCAGCATTAGGTTGATTCTGCATAGTCTGAGCCATAGCCTGCAAAGCAGCAGCAATCTCAGTATCGCTCCTTCCATCCATTTCTATTTCACACCAATAACAACAATAATGGTCAGAAGACTACATCGATAATATTCAACAGTCACACCATCAAGACTCGACAACTTGGCCGGACAGACCGACCTGCTCTGATACCACTATGTAACACCCTAATTTTACCTGAATAATTATAATGAAAAAAATTAGAGTAAATTAAAACTTCATACGATTAGGATTCCACATTCATTAACACAAATATGCTCATAATATAATAATATGTAACACATACAACTTATTTAAATTATTAATAATAACTACAAAAACTTCAACATGTATAACTTCATCTTATTGGAGCAGAAAAGAATTAACAAAGTATTCAAATACGTATTTCAAGTAAAAACATGTTATAAAGTAGTTATAAGATTGCAACATAAGAGATATTATAAAATCTCAAACAAAAGCAGCATAGCACTCAAATGTTTGACCCCTAGTGTTACATATCAGAGTAGACAGCAATAGCGACGAAAGCAATAAAGAAGAGCATTCTCTTCTATTCTCATCCATACCTTCAATGAAGATCACCTGCTCGTTTCCCACGTAGAGGTAACATTAAAACAGTAGAGGTGAGATATCACAAAAATATAAAGGAATGCATAATAATAATAATAATAATAAGTAGATAACAAATTATTTCATGCATAGTCACCCATTCCACCAAGCACACTTTCACATAATCAACAACACCCAATTACACATCAATTATGTAAAAAAATATTCATATAATAACAACAATTATGCAATGCAATGAGACTCAACACCAAGACTCAATGCATATCGTACCAAGATCTGAACACTCAGGTTCACCGCTCCCGATCCCCATCATAGGATTTGAGCACACCAAAAATCATCACCATCACCATAGGCAACACTTCACCGATTCCCACCTGGAACTAGCTACTCGTGCCTAATCCCCACCATTGGATTGAGGCTCACCAATACGGACCATCTTTCAAACACCAATGATACATGCTACACCAAATAACATGCAACAACACAATTATGTGCAATTATATTCACCTTAATCAATATACTCTGCCAACACTGGTCATCATGCATCAAACGCCTGCTATAAACATTTTACAATGGAAATTAATAGTATAGAAAGAAATAACATCACATTCATGCATATTCCAAACACTGGCATCATACCGCAACATTTAATTATCACCACGTAACAGTATTACATACCATTTTATTTAGTTCCAGAAATATGAAACCATTTTTACACAAAAGTACAATGTATCAGCTCTCTACAGGTTCAAACAGCGCGTCAAACGAACACCTAAAACTCAAGATACAAATTTTCAAAGTTTTATAAAAATTCTATCAGCACAGGTGGTAATCGATTACACCCCTTATGGTAATCGATTACACAATTACATTTTTGCCTGCATTCTCAATGTTTCTCAACCGTAATCAGTTACACCATATGTGGTAATCGGTTACGCCCTTCCCAAAAGCCCTAGTTTGACAAAATTGCACTGTGTAATCGATTACACCTTTGAAAATTTTTGAATATTGAAAGTCATGGCAGCTGTAATCTATTACGCCCATAACTGTAATCAGTTATCACTACGTCAGAAGCAGTTTTCTGCTATGTCAGTGTATGAAAATCAGCCCCCCTACCAATTCAAAAAACCCCATTTCATGAAACATTGAGCAATCATAACTTAAAGGCTCAATCCTAACAACATATAGAATCACATCATTCAACACGCAACCAACATATCATCATTCACCATTTGGATTCAATCATACAAAAGGGACAATCACAAACATAAACAAAATATAGCAAAAATGGCAATTCATAATCCCAACATACGGATTATTATACAACCCTTTAGAAGATTGGAATCTCACCCTTACCTTGGTATTCCTTGCAAAATATATTCAACCTCTAACAACGCAGTTCTTCCCTCTTTTTCTTCAAGCCCTAGCCTTGTTCTTCCACTTTTCTCTTCTCTTTTCACGTACTACCTTTGTCCTTCTCTATTCCCTCAATTCTCCTTATTATAATATTATTACTATTATTCTCAACTAATTAAAATAAATTAAATCAAAACTAAATAATTATTTAATCATGTTATTACTAACATTATTTAATCTATTTAAAGTCTAATTTTAAACAATATTAGTAACCAAATTCTCCCACCACCCCCGTGTTCTACACTTTTTCTCACACACCCGCAACACCCCTATTTCTAATTTCTAAAGTTATTACCCTACACTGAAGGGTCCCCTAATACACCAAACAACACACAATATCATACAACATCACACAATTTAATTACAAATAATTTAATTAAATAAATTGGGGTGTTACAAGGCGAACTTGAAGTTAGGCTTTGCTCAAGTGAAGCACAGTTGGCTGACATTTTCACCAAAAGATTGAAGATCGACAGATTCCTAAATTTGAGAAAGAAATTAGGAATAATTCAGATTGATTATTTTTAGAGTATGTTCGACAACTTAGATTATGGAGTTATGTTGACATACTATACCTAATCCAAGTTGTGTAACCTATGGCCAAACCTAATTAGGGTTTGTTAGCTTACTTAGTGTACAAGTTAAGTGTATATATATATATATATATATATATATATATATATATATATATATATATATATATATATATATATATATATATATATATATATATATATATATATATATATATATATATATATATATATATATATATATATATATATATATATATATATATATATATATATATATATATATATATATATATATATATATATATATATATATATATATATATATTGTAATATGTATCATTATTTGTAATAATTCAATTCAATAATACAATCCATATTTCTATATTTTCTCTCTTTCTCTCCTTAATAAAAGTGCCTCACACACTAACAAAAATGAGGCACGCTATATCTTTCTCAATTTTTCTAAATTATCTTGAAAGTTTTTTAAGTTGGAAGATAACCTCGACAAATTTTTCATGCACTTTAAATTACGAAATTTTGAAATTTGGAGGAACTTTGATACTCCACAAGATTGCTTCCAATCTCCAGGTACATGAAATTGCTTGTCAATTAAAACAAGCTCCAGATAAAGCTTATTTGTAAGACTTGATAGTATACTTTCCACTTGAATTATAATTCCATATAACTTGTTCATAGATGACAAATTCATGAAGGGGCATTTAGACAAATTCTTCAACCACATCAGAATAAAATAAATTGTTAAGGAAGTTCACATTCCATGTCTTCTCATGTTGATCAATTTTTCTGGCACAAAGGGAATAAACATAATCCAAATTCATATTTTGACCCTAATTTTTTACACTACATCGTATATGTTCTATTCTTTGATGCTAAATTAATTAATTAAATATTGATATCACTTTTTCTCTTTCTTTACATATGTGGGTCACATCAATTTTTCTCTTTAACGGCCACCACATATTCAACTTCCTCTTTTACTATAACTATGCATTGTTCTTCTTAATTCCATGCTATTTTATTATATATTCTATATGAGATATTGGATCGAACTTTAGTATGGTCAAATGGTGGTGTTGTACCCCAAAATTTGCCCTCCCATTTCTCAATTATTTCCCATCACAAAACCTTTGAAGCCCAAGATCCAGTTAGGGTTTCATCTGCTCAAGACCTCTCCTTGCACTGTTGACTCAAATTAGGGTTTGTGTTTGCACCAAGATGTTTTGACCTAAATTGCCTAAGATGACTATCATGCTTCATATTGGACTCTCAAGTTTATCCATACCAAGTTTCAGGCCTTGATTTCAAGTTTTGCCCAGTCAATTGGACAGTTGACCTAAAAATCAGTTGTATTGGGGAAAAAGTCAACTGTGGCCAATTGACAGTCAAACCTCATGAAAATTGACCCACATCAACATTATGAACTCATATGGACCATTTGATCAAGTTTGGATCACAATTCCATAAGAAATTGGATCAGATCACCAAAAGGGCAAAATGGTCATTTTTAGGGTTTTGACTGCACAAAGGCAATTTTTGACTGTTTGACCTAGCCAATGGCAAACCAAGCTCATATGTGGACTCAAGGACCCCATGGAATTATCTTGACATGCTCAACAAACTCAAAAGATCCCAAGTACACAAGATTGACAGTTGAATTTCCTAGTCAATTGATCAATTTTGACTGTATACTGAAAAGTCAAACTTTGACTTTTTGGTTAAAATCAAGAGTCAAGATTCATTTTTCATCAAAACATGCCAAATCATGAAACTTGTTCATCAAGAAATCACAAAATGCAAATTAGGGTTAGAAATTAGAATTTTTCATAACTTAGAATTTTTCTAAGTTATAAAAAACCCTAATTTTTTCTTAACTTTGCCCCACTTTTTCACCAAGATCCATTTGGATTCAAACAACAGTCAAAACATGAAAGTTGTAGCTTGTTGCATAATCTACAACTTTGATTCACAAAGTTTTCCCATTTGAGGCTTGTATCTCAAGTTACAAATTTTTGAATAAGGGCACTAAACCGTTCTTAACTTAGTGAATTTTTGACCTATTTTGACAAGGTTTTCTACCCCACTTCAAGGCCATTTTCCATACACTTCCACTTGGAATTTCAAATTGCATTTCAAAGATGGATTGTAGTACACATTCCAATCTTTCCAAAATGTCCAAGAACTCATCAAACAACCTCATAACTTGAGAGAATTGAATTTCACAATTGGGCAAAAACTCACTTTTGAATTGGCTATTTTTCATGTTCATCATTTGTGCAAACTTCTCAAACCAGCATGCCCCTTGATTACAGGTCCTAAAACCATCCAACACTCAACAATTTAATGCATGTTCATTATGCTAAGACCTTGTTTCATGAGCTAAAGCATTGTATGATGGATTAATCCCAAATTGGAAAAAGCATTATATCCATTTTTGCTAAAGTTTCACTTTATGTCATGATGCAAATCCACAAGTACAAACCAAATCCAATTGGCACAAGATTATGGGCAAATCACTCTGATCAAGGAGAGATTATGCAGCTCATTAGGGGTCCCCTACTTGCCTAAAACACCAAGTTGGTTTTGCTTGCTTAAGTGTGAAGTAAAGTGCCATAACATAGGAGATCTTTCATCTCAGCATCAGAACACAGAAGCAAATATTGTAGACACATTCCAAACATCCCAACCAAGCTTTTGCACGACCCTAGCACCTCTCAAACATTCCCATTGCCATAATCACTCTCAAACTGCAAAAACAGGGTCAGGCCTGCAGTTTGAGTGCCATCTTCCATTTCTCTCAAGCTCTCTTGCCCAAACCAGTTCACACACCTTCCATACCATCTATGCAAGCTAACCAAGACCTGAAACACGACCTGTAATCCCTCTAACCACTTCCACCATTTTCAGTTTCTTGTTTTGCAGGTGAAGTGTTCTAGCACGATTCAGAAGCTTTCAAGACAAAGTAAACATTGGAATAGCATCCCTGGACCTCAAGGAAGCTTTTCCAAGCATCACCTTTCATTGAAAGCTCCCTCATTGCCAGATAGAACTCCAGCTGAACAGGTATCTTGGTGAACTTCTATCTCTCTTATCAAGCATCATTAGCTCTAAGTTTGTGAATAAATAATGTTCTACTCATGCCACTGAACATGTACATGCTTTTACTTTTCATTTCTTTTGCTTGAGCTGTGAGAATTTGAGGTTTGAAAATGGCAGAAAATCTAGGTTAGGATTTGGGGGAGAAGAAATTCTCCCTCATCTTAGAGAGTTAGATCAAGTTCTGCATATGGTTGGATTCGTCTCTTGATGCTGAACATTTCTTATGTTATGAGTTTTTATTAATAAGCCAGGAATCAGGAGTTAGGAGATCAAGAACAGGGCGCGCGTTTTTGAATGTTTTTGGCTGAAGGTTGAAGACAATGTCTTCTTGGGCTGGGCCTGAGCCATTTTCCTTTTCACACCACCTTTTTTGGTTTTACACCCCTGAGCCCATTTGCTTCATTTTTAATATTTTTTGACTTTTTCCTTTTTTAACTGACTCATTTATTTTTTCTCAGCATATTAAAAATATAAAAATATTTTTCTCATCATTTTTTGAATTTATTAAGTATTTATTTGATTGTTTCTTTAGTTTGTACATAAATAAATAAATATATATATATATACTTTTTGTTTAAAATATTAAGATAGTACAAATATATTTTTTATACACCTTTATCTCATTTTTACTTCCTGAAAATATTTTATAGAAAAATACTTTTTTTATTTAAATATTAAATGTTATTAATTAATATACATAATGCCTATTTTGCAAATAATATGAATATATAGGTATATATTAATGTGCTTAGGATAAAAATACCAAAAAATGTACATATTTTTATTTTTTAAATATTTAATACTAAAAAATGCCCTTTTTACAAATATACCATATTTTATCCTATTTTTGTATGTAAATAATAAATAATTGATTAATACCCTTTTGATTAAAAAATTAGGGTTTTTGCCCTAAATATGAAAATACTCTAAAAATAATACCTTTTTTATTTTCTTTTTATTTTACATAAATAATACTTTTTCATGCATATAAAAATTCTTTTTTGCATTCTTGCATATTTGTTTTATTTCTATTTTTATTTATGCTTTTAATCATATTGTAAATATTCAAAGCAAATGATGTAATAGCTTAGATTCAATTTCTTGTCTAAAATATCTCCCCATTTGAAACATTGTACCCCCTCCACATATTATTGTGTTGTAATAGCGTAGGAATTTAAATTTCGCACTTTAACGCTTTCTAAACCTACCATGCTAGAATTAGGGTTTGAATGCGAATAAAACGAACAAAATAGTTGGACCTAATCTCAAGATAAATAGGCATGAAAATGGACAACACATTTCACACTTGCACCCCTAGGGTAATCCCACTTTGTTGCCTTCAAATAATTGGGCCATATTGCATGTTGAATTTCTTTGGGTAAAACAAACAATCAAATGATCATAGTCTCTCAAAATGTTGCCTAAATGAATGATCAAGTCCCTTTTATAGAAAATTGCCCAAAGACATTTAACACTATTGCAATCATGGTCTAAACGATGACCCGCGCCTGTCCCTTTCACCTCCTAATACAAGATTGTCCACCAAATGCAATGGTGGAACAAAATTGTCAAAAGGGTTTAAAACATAATAAAAATCTTTGAGAAAACTTTAGGGTAGACAACTCTTAAGTACTTGCCAATTTGCCAAGAAAACACTTGCCTATTTTCAAAAACCCACCTCACAAACACTATCAAAACCAACTTTCAAAAGCCTTGAAACATCTTTTCAAAAGATAAAACACCTTTTGTAAAACATTCGAGTAAAGAATTGTTACAAGGGTAGCCTATACAAGGCATCTTTTCAAAACATTTTCAAAAACCACACACCAAGCACCATTTCAAACAATTGAAAACCAAGGCAAGTTGATCTAAGCAAGTATCTAAGAGCCCATGGATAACCATGGATAGAAAGGGTGTTAATACCTTCCCTTTCTATAATCTACTCCCCGAACCCAAGAAAAATCTCAAAGGTTTTTGCTGTGCTTTTTAAACCTTTCCTTAGGATAAAATAAAAAGTCGGTGGCGACTCTTTCTCAACCGAAACATTTGCGAAAACAAACGCAAAACCATAGTCAGTTCTCCCACCGTATCACAGAACTGGAGACTCTGCTGGGGAAAATTTTATAAGTGGAGTAACCTTAGGGCTTAGATCACCCTCTTGCATGACTAATTGTTTGATTTGTTTGCTTTATACTTTGGCTCTATTGTTTGGGTTTGCAATCCTCCACCCGGATTTTGGGAAACATTCATAGATAGCAATACGTTGTGGAAACTGTGCGGGGTATACCGACACGGTCTAAGCAATAGCTATATTAGTGCGACATATTTGTGAGTACCGGTAACCCTTGAGTTCAATCAAGGAGAGTACGGGGCCTCTGAGTGATGTCACTAAGCACTAATGACCTAGAACCTTACTTGACCATCTTGGCCTTTTATTAGGGGTAGTGAGATGACCGGCTTTGGTGCAGTCCGAAGTTGGTAGATACTCGATACTACACTCATTGAGGGTTGTTTTCTTGGAATATTTTGGTCGCTAGTTAAGTGGCTAAACCAAAACAATGAATGATGAAAACAATCCCGTGATATTGAGCTCCTTAGAACCCGGTTACTATTTATAGGACAGGTTTTTAAGCCAACTACACTCAAGAGGGTACTTACCTATGAAACCCCATGCAAGCCTGAAACTAGGGTTTGGTGTGATTTTCTTGTACATATGTTTTGTGCATACATCATAAACATCATGAAGCATCATACGCATTTACTAACCATTTCAAGGGTTTGGATCTTCATCTTTGTTCCTGTTTTGTAGGTCATGGAAATTCCTCGCAGAAATACCATTCAAGTCAACCTTGTGAGAATTTCTCCTCAACTCAAAGAGCTCACCTCAAAAATTCCGGAAAATTCGTCCTTCAGTGAAAGGCATGGTAGACTGCTCAGCCTAGTTAACACCAACATTGAAGAAGACATGATGAAAGTGCTATTCCAGTTCTTTGACCCTCTTCACCACTGCTTCATTTTCCCTGATTATCAGTTGGTACCCACTTTGGAGGAGTTTTCTCAACTCCTAAGAATCCCTATCCTTAATCAACTACCCTTCAACGGTACGGAAAAGGAACCAAAGCCGGAAGATGTTGCTCGAGCATTACATCTACAACCATCCGACATCAAGGGGCATTGGGAAACCAGAAGCGGCGTCAAAGGATTCTTAGCAAAGTTCTTGTTTGAGAAGGCACAAGAATGTTGGAACTCATTGGACCTACAAGCCTTTGAAGAGATTGTGGCACTCCTTATCTATGGGTTGGTCTTGTTCCCAAATCCTGACCAATTGGTAGATGTCAACACCGTCAAAATCTTCTTGTCCAGAAATCCAATACCAACATTGCTTGGGGACATCCTTCACTCATTTTACACACGAACAATGAGAAAGAGGGGTGTTCTCATGTGTTGTACTCCTATCCTTGCGAGGTGGTTTATTTCGCACCTTCCACAATCTGTCCTAAAGAATGACCAAGGTACAAGGTGGTCCCAACGGTTGATGACTCTTACTCATTCTGATGTGCATTGGTGTTCTCGGTCCAGATAAAATGTCATCATCGTCGATCGTTGCGGAGAATTTCCTAATGTTCCTTTACTTGGAATTAGGGGAGGTATCACCTACAACCCTTGCCTGGCTTTGAGGCAATTTGGATATGCACAGAGGGATGGCCCTCATGATATGTTGATTCCTAGCCTAGTTTTTGACTTCGACAAAGATGCGCAAGGACTTCGCCAAAGATTCATCAGAGCTTGGGGAAAACTCAACAAGGTTGATAGCAAGACTCTGGGACACAAGAACTCCATCCCTCTTGAGCCCTATCTCAAGTGGGTACGAGCCCGAGCCCAAAGTCTAACGATGCCTTATCCTCATGTACTCCCAGTGATTAAAGAGCCCGTCAATGAAGGAGAGGTTCCCTACACCATCCTACATCCAGACATGCCTACATCGTGGGAGGAAATGCAGAAAAGTTGGATTCAGCTCAAAGAAGAACGGAATACTTTTGAAGCTAGCTTCTACGCCAGTGAGAAGAAGGTTCTAGAGCTTACCCGCCGACTCCACGAGCAAGAGGCCCTCAATACTTACATCGCACCAAAGAGGATGCGCAATGTCTTTCTGCCTTAAGAAGTTTATTTTGTAATATTTGGCCCATGGGGCATTTATGTACTAACAAATTTCTTCTTATTAATATGACGTGCGTTCTTCTTTGTCTGAAACAATTTTGAATGTTCCAAATCCTTGAATGCATTGCATACATAAGCATACCATTCATCATGTGCATAAGCAGGTCTCACTCCAGGTTTCCTTATCTGTCTGCTGTTTATTTCAGTAGGATGGATCTCGAGCAAACAGTCAAAGACCTACAAGCTCAGAATGCACAGTTCCAGCAACTCCTGATGACTTTGGTTAAAAGTCAGGAGGATATCAAGACTCAATTGGGGAACAAAGACCCAGTGAAGAAGAAGAAAAAGAGGATTGGGGTGGCTACTTTGGGGAGAAGATTTGACGGAGAAGCTCGGAGAGTGCTTGAATTTCCTCCTACTTCTGATGAAGGGACTAGTAAGAGAGATGGAGTTGCGGTGCCTTCCGAGTCTGATGCGGAGGAAGAAGAGGTTGAAGAGGATGAAGATTATTCTGACCAGCAATACCCTCCAGCTGATGATAAATACAAAGGGTTAGAAGACAGGTTGGCCGCCATGGAATTACAAAGAGTACCGGGTTTGGATTTTGAAGACTTGGGTCTGGTTGCCGGGATTGTGATTCCCCCAAAATTCAAAGTACCAGTGTTTGTGAGGTATGATGGGCTGTCCTGCCCCAAAATGCATCTCAGGTCCTACGTGAGAAAGATTCAACCCTATACAGCAGATAAAAATCTCTGGATTCATTTCTTTCAAGACAGCCTGTCAGGAGCTCAGTTGGAGTGGTTTTATCAGCTAGAAGGAACCAGTGTCAGAAATTGGGAAGATTTGGCCACCGCTTTCTACAAACAATACCAGTATAATTCTGATATTGCTCCTACTCGTACCCAGCTTCAGGGTATGTCACTAGGAACAAGTGAAGGATTCAAAGAATATGCACAAAAATGGAGGGATTTGGCTGGCAGGGTGCAGCCTCCTTTAACCGATCGTGAACTCGTTGATATGTTTCTCGGGACCCTATCTGGGCCATTTTTCAATCATCTAATTGGTAACTCTTCCGCGGGGTTTACCGATTTGATCTTAACGGGCGAAAGAATAGAGGCTGGCATCAAGTCAGGAAAGATTCAGAAGGGGGTTGCTGCAAGTGTTGAGAAGAAACCTTTTAAGAAGGAGACAGCTATGGTATATTCTCAGAGAAGAGCAGGGAAGATGGAGCGTCGGCCAACTATGGGGGCCGTAATGATTCAAAACACTCCGAGTGAGCAGCCTCGCTATAACCAATCCAGACCAAATCAGCAACGAGTGGAACGACCACAACGGCAGTTCACCCGTATTAATATGACTCCAGCGCAAGTGCTTCCCCACCTATTGAAGTTGAATCTTGCCACCATCAAGGAGGCACCAAAGAATGTGAATACGTCCTCTCCGCATTATCATGCCAATGCTAAATGCGCCTACCATTCAGACAGTGTTAGACACGACACCAATGATTGTTGGGCACTCAAGCATAAAATCCAAGACCTGATAGAGGCTAAGGAGGTAGAGTTTGACGCTCCAGAGAAGCCTAATGTGATATCTGCACCTATGTCGAAGCACGGCCGAAATGTCAATGCCATTGAAGAAGATTTGTATGTTGCTGATGTCAGTGATCTGACTACTCCACTGCTAACCATTAAGTTGAATTTGTTAAGGGCCGGGATCTTTCCGGGATGTAAGGAAGACTTCTATTGTTGCTACTCTTTGCCGTTTGATTGTCCGCTACTGAAGAAAGGCATCCAAGGCCTTATGGATAGTCGACAAATTTTGTTCGAAAAAGTTTCTGTTGTTCCAGTTCATACTGAAGATATCTCAATCATAACCATTCACGCCAATCTTTCCAAGGCCGTCAAAAAGCCTGTTAAGATTACACCAGCTGTAAAATCTGTTCCTTTGAAGATAACAATGCCAGGGCCTGTTCCCTATGTTTCTGAGAAGTCGATACCTTGGAACTATGGCGGTGACATCTACTACCATGGTATCAAGCAAATCGAGGTAATTGAAGAAAGTTCGGATGATGAAGAAGCCAGCATTAGTAACATTGCGGGCACCAGCAAAATCACCAGGAGCGGGAGAATATTTTCTCCAGAGATTGCCCCTCCGAGAGCAGTCTTTGGACCCTCATCAGCTAACGAGGTCATCCCTGCACCAATAAAACTTTCTGCTAGAACTCCTCTGATTGAAGACATTGTTGTTCCTAGTACTGTCTCTCCTTCCGCTACTGACAAAGGTAAGGGAATCCAAGATGAGCCCGTCAGGACGAGGGCTCAACCCTTAGTAATCCCAGAAACCTCCAAGAAGGAAATGGACGAGATTTTGAGGATAATCAAGAGAAGTGATTACGATGTGGTGGAACAGTTGGGGCAAACCCCCTCCAAGATCTCCATGCTGGCACTACTACTTTGCTCAGAAGCGCACGCTAAAGCCCTGATAAAATTCCTGAAGGCAGCTCATGTGCCCCAGGAGACCTCTGCGGATCAATTTCAAAATTGCGTGGCTAGCCTGACTGCGGACAATGGATTAGGTTTTTCTGATGCCGACCTAACCCCTAAAGGCAGAAACCACAATGATGCTTTGCATATTTCAATCGAGTATCGCGGAACCACTCTTGCACATGTTTTGGTTGATACCGGTTCGTCGCTGAATGTTTTGCCTAAGAAGGCCTTGGACCGACTAGATTGTGAAGGGTTTGAATTGAAGCCGAGTGATATTGTTGTCAGAGCTTTCGATGGTTCGAAGAGAATGGTCCATGGAGAGGTTGAAATTCCCATCAAGATAGGCACTGAGGTGTTTAGATCCACTTTCTATGTGATGGACATCCATCTGTCATACTCTTGCTTGCTGGGTAGGCCGTGGATACACCATGCTGGGGAAGTCACCTCCTCCTTACATTAGATGTTGAAGTATCCTGTCAAGGGAAAGATTATCACTGTCCATGGCGAAGAAGAGTACATGATTAGCCACTTAAATTCTTTCCGGTATGTGGAGGTTGAAGGAGAGTTCATTGAGACACCGTTTCAACATTTCGAAGAAGTCCTTCCTGAAATAGAAGTAGCGAAGTTGATGGCTGAGACACCGAGGCAGATGGCCAGGATGGCATCTCTGGAGGACGCAAGGGCCGCAATAAAAGAAGGGAAGAATTCAGCATGGGGGCAGTTACCCGACTTTCCACATAAGACTGACAAGTTTGGATTAGGGTTCACAGCCGCTGGCCAGAAAGCTATGCGCCGGTCGAAGATTGAAAGGGCGCCAGTCAAAATTTCTCCCTACGGAATCAACGCCCTGGAAGATGAGGACAAAGAAAGCAACATTGAAGAGTGGATTTATCCAACTGTCAAAGGAGGACTGAGCAATTGGGAGGCTAAGGTCTTTGTCCCCATCACTTTTATTCACCAGTAATTTACCTGTTAAACATTTCCTATTTGGTCTGTAATATTTACTTTCAAACAATCCGCACACTATCTTTTCACCTCCTGCCTTGCCCGGGGCATGTAGGTCTACTTGTAAGGGTTTTGATTATTTTTCATATTCATATGCCATGTTTAATGATTCATTGGACGTTTTTCATTTGATAAACTGCTTATGTTTATTTTCTTTCCTTTTGCATTTTTTGTTTAAGGATGGCTATCCCTTACACACACCCACACTCACCAATGCAGGTACCCATCCACTCTGGATTCCATGGGTGACTATTCTGCTGTATCTTTCAATAACTCTGAAGATCTGGTCAATCTAGCCGAGTACGAAGATGACGAAGGTTGTGAAGTACCCGGGGAATTAGCCAGACTTCTGCAACAAGAGGAAAGGGCCATCTTACCGCATGAAGAGCCACTGGAAACTGTCAACTTAGGAACCGAGGAGGACCGGAAGGAGGTGCAAGTGGGTGCCAATCTGGAACCAAAATTCAAAGAGCGCTTGGTACAGTTGTTGAATGAGTATGTTGAAATCTTCGCTTGGTCCTATGAAGACATGCCGGGTCTAGACACAGACATCGTGGTTCACCGTCTCCCCACAAGAGAGGATTGTCCACCAATCAAGCAAAAAGTTCGCCGAATGAGGCCTGACATGTCCGAAAAGATCAAAGCGGAAGTAATGAAACAATTCGATGCTGGCTTTCTGGCTGTTACATCCTATCCTCAATGGGTCGCTAACATCGTGCCAGTACCAAAGAAAGATGGCAAAGTCAGAATGTGTGTGGACTACCGGGATTTTAATAGGGCCATCCCTAAAGATGATTTCCCGCTACCTCATATTGACATCTTGATCGATAATACAGCTCAGCATAAAGTGTTTTCCTTCATGGACGGATTCTCGGGCTACAATCAAATCAAAATGGCTCCCGAGGATATGGAGAAAACAACTTTTGTCACACAATGGGGCACTTTCTGTTACAAGGTGATGCCGTTCGGGTTGAAGAACGCAGGGGCAACTTATCAACGCGCCATGGTAGCTTTATTTCATGATATGATACATCATGAGATTGAAGTTTACGTAGACGATATGATAGCTCGGTCACAAACAGAGGAAGAGCACCTTGAACATCTGGAAAAGCTGTTTGCCAGGTTAAAAGAATACAAGCTCAGGCTGAATCCAAGTAAATGCACTTTTGGAGTCAGGTCTGGTAAACTCCTGGGATTCATTGTAAGCAACAAAGGCATTGAAGTCGATCCCGCAAAAGTAAAAGCAATACAAGAGATGCCTGCTCCCCGTACTGAAAAGGAGGTTAGAGGATTCTTGGGGCGCTTAAACTATATTGCCAGATTCATCTCACATCTGACTTCTACCTGTGAGCCAATTTTCAAACTCTTGAAAAAAGATCAGGTAGTGGAATGGAACGACGATTGTCAAGCCGCTTTTGATAGAATCAAGGAGTATTTGCTAGAACCTCCTATTCTGATGCCACCCGTCGAAGGAAGACCATTGATCATGTATTTGACCGTCTTGGATAACTCAATGGGGTGTGTTTTGGGCCAGCATGACGAGTCTGGTCGAAAAGAGCATGCTATTTATTACCTTAGCAAAAAGTTTACCGACTGTGAGGCTCGCTACTCACTGCTCGAGAAAACTTGCTGCGCTTTGGTATGGGCTGCTCGCCGACTGAGACAGTATATGTTGACTCATACTACCTTGTTGATTTCCAAGATGGATCCTATCAAGTATATCTTCGAAAAGCCCGCTTTATCTGGAAGGATAGCTAGATGGCAAATGATCTTAACTGAGTATGACATCCAGTACACCACCCAGAAAGCTATAAAGGGGAGTGTACTAGCTGACCATCTCACTCATCAAGCTATCGAAGACTATCAACCCATGAGATTTGACTTCCCAGACGAGGACATCATGAATTTGGACAACGTTGAAAGTGACGGACCGTATGACGGACCCGAAAAGGGATCCCGATGGACCCTGTACTTTGATGGTGCTTAAAATGCACTTGGAAACGGTATCGGCGCTGTACTCATTTCTCCGGAAGGTTGTCACACTCCTTTCACGGCCCGACTTTGCTTCAGCTGCACAAACAACATGGCTAAGTATGAAGCTCGCATCTTTGGTCTCAAGGCTGCTATAGACTTGGGGATCAAATCTTTGATCGTCTTTGGGGACTCGGCTTTGGTCATCAGCCAAATCAAAGGAGAGTGGGATACCAAACATCCTAATCTCGTCCCATACAAAGAACATGTCCTGACATTGTTGCCACGTTTTGAGCAAATTACCTTCGAGCATTTCCCGCGAGAAGAGAATCAGCTAGCAGATGCTCTGGCCACAATGTCCTCCATGTTTAAACTCAACTGGGATAACGAGGCTCCCCAAATCACCATCGAGCGAATGGATGAACCGGCACATTGCCACGAGATTAATACCGAAGAAGTAGTGGAACAACCTTGGTTCCATGAAATCAAAAGGTATCTCGAGACCCGAGATTATCCTGAAGGAGCTTCCGTGAATGACAAGAAGTTCTTAAGGAAATTCGCTGCTAAGTTCTTCCTGAGCAACGGCATCCTTTACAAACGAAGCCATGATTGTGTGTTACTCCGATGCGTAGATAAAGCTGAAGCAGAGTTGATCATGACTGATATACACAACGGCACATTTGGCACTCACTTGAGCGGGCATACAATGGCTAAGAAGATCCTAAGGGCAGGCTATTACTGGTCTGCTATGGAGGCTGACTGCCATCAACATTCCCGTACTTGCCATAAGTGTCAAGTCTATGCTGACAAAGTTCATATCCCTCCGGTTCCTCTCAACGTCCTGACTGCTCCGTGGCCCTTTGCAATGTGGGGCATTGATATGATTGGAGAGATCAAGCCCACGGCTTCCAACGGACATCGCTTCATCCTGGTTGCCATTGACTATTTCACCAAATGGGTCGAAGCAGCTTCCTTCGCCTCTGTTACTAAAAATGTGGTTGCCCGCTTTATCAAGCAAAATCTCATATGTCGGTATGGTGTTCCAGACAGAATCATCACAAACAACGGTACAAATCTGAATAACACAATGATCACTGCATTGTGCGAACAGTTCAAGATTTATCATCACAATTCATCTCCCTATCGGCCGAAGATGAACGGTGTTGTTGAAGCTGCGAACAAAAACATTAAGAAGATCATTCAGAAAATGACAGTCACTTACAAAGACTGGCATGAGATGCTACCGTTTGCTCTGCATGGATATCGTACGACGACACGTACTTCAACTGGGGCAACCCCATTTTCTTTGGTTTATGGCATGGAAGCTGTTTTGCCTATGGAAGTCAAGATCCATTCTCTAAGGATTATGAAGGATGCGGGTTTGAATGAAGATGATTGGATGCAGACCCGACTTGATCAACTCAATCTGATCGACGAAAAGCGACTTGCTGCTATATGCCATGGTCAAACGTATCAAAAGCGGATGATCAAGGCCTTCAATAAGAAAGTCAAACGTCAAGTGTATCAAGTCGGAGATCTAGTAATCAAGCGGATTATCTTGCCGCAAAGTGATCCCAGGGGCAAATGGACTCCCACATATGAAGGACCATTTGTGATCAAGAGCATATTTTCTGGTGGTGCAATGATTCTGACCACCATGGACGGCGACGATTTGCCGCACCCTGCGAACGCAGACATAGTCAAAAGATACTACGCATAAAATAACCCGACAAGTCGAAAACCCGAAAGGGCGGCTTGGGCAAAAATGGGCATCCCGGTGGATCGAAAACCCGAAAGGGCGATTCAGGCAAAAATTAGGGATAAAAAACAAAAAAATCTGTACACCCGGCAAGTTGAAAACCCGAAAGGGCGGCTTGGGCAAAAAGGGGTTTCCCGGTGGATCGAAAACCCGAAAGGGCGATTCAGGCAAAAGTTAGGGAATTAAAGGGCGGTTCCAGGCTTCTGATCAATCCAGTCATCGTCAAACGAAGCATTAAACGGACAGATGTTCAGAGTTGTGAAAGCTATAGCGGAATGGAATCCCATGGAATTATTTCACATAGCCATCTTTATTTTATATAAATTTTTTAAATATTTACGACAAAATCCTCTTACTAGGATGATTGTCTCCTTGTACAAATATACTCAAAGAAAATCAATACAAATACTTTTCCCGAAAATTTGTGTCATTTCCTTGCACTATTTGTTTTATTTTGAGAAACGTCCAATGTTTTGTTAAATAGGCATATGCATTTGAAACATAATCATTTTCTTATGAATCGGGAAAGAGGATTACCGATAGGTCAAAGGTACAGTTGGATATCTTGATACCCTTCAAAAGAAACCCCCGGGAGATTTGGAATCCATATCCCTAGCAAACCTCGAAACTCTTCCCCAGTAGATTCCGAAAGCTTATTCCCCGCAGAGAACGGACGTCTCTCCCGAGTTTTATTTAAAGTTATTCCTCACAAAGCCCTATAACTGGGTTATCCTCAGCTAACAACCACGGAAGATCACACTCGCCAAAATTCTTCCTATCCTCAGCGGAGTTCATCAAAATTCCCCAGCAGTAACTTATCTTTGCAAATCCCCAGCCAGAGGATCCTCCGGAATTCAATTCCCTTCAGAGTTTAAGTTTCAGTGCCCCCAGCCGAGCTAAAGCTTCAAATTATCGATCCCCAGCGGAGCCAGACTAATGAACCTTCTCCCCACAGAGTTTAGGAGAATAAATCTTGAGTTCCCCAGTGAAGTCGCCAGAGACACTTCCCACCGAACTGAAGATTCCCGGTCTTGTATCCCCAGCATAAGTCTGCTAGATTGGTGCTCCCCAGTAGAAGTCATCAGGAATTCCCCAGAGGTTTGGTATACAACCCCAGCTCCTTATTCCCCAGTAACAGCCAAGGAATTATTCTTCCCAGCAGCAGTCAAGATGCTTTTATCTTCAGCCATCCAGGATTCATCTATCCCCAGCAAGACAGCTCATCAGCTTACATGCGCATTCATTACATTCATATCATAAACATTGATATAACATATATTGCATCATACATTTCATGCAACATAATTTTGTGTTTAGCTAACATTTTGTCCTTTTCAGGATAAGAATAAAAAGCTATCCTTAACAGTTTCAGATGCAGTTTTACACGGACACATCATCAAGCAACCCTACACCGGTTCCTCCTCAAAATTCAAGACTTCTGAAAACAGTCTATGGATTCTTCCCAACAACGGATGTTAATCTATCACTTGTTCAGACGCAACCTTTGAAATTAGTTTACGGACGCTTCCCAACAACGGATGCGGCTCTATTGCTTATTCAAAAACTTCAAGATTTCTGAAAACAGTTTACGGGTTCTCCAAGTAACGGATGTTAACCTATCGCTTGTTCAGATTCTTCTTCAGACTTCTGAAAACAGTTTGTGGATTCTTCCCAACAACGGATGTTAATCTATCGACTTGTTCAGATGCGACTTTCTGAAAACAGCTTACGGGCGCTTCCCAACAACGGATGCTGCTCTATTGCTTATTCAAAAACTTCAAGATTTCTGAAAACAGTTTACGGGTTCTCCAAGTAACGGATGTTAACCTATCGCTTGTTCGTTTTCTTCTCCGAATTTCTGAAAACAGTTTACGGATTCCTCCCAACAACGGATGTCAATCTATTGCTTGTTCAGACCCCCAGTTCAGAGATGGTCCAAAGCTTGGACACCTTCCTGATATTCCTTTCCAGATGGCATCTCTAAGCCCATCTCCAAATGGCATCTCTAAGCCCATTCCCGCATTCATTGCTTGGACGAGTGCAAATTTCCGGGCACTCTAGTGTCCAATCTCCTTTTACCCTCGAGTCACGAAAGGCAAACTTGCCAATCTAACTCTTCGGATTCAAGAAGATTGAACAGGGGCAACTGTTGTACCCCAAAATTTGCCCTCCCATTTCTCAATTATTTCCCATCACAAAACCTTTGAAGCCCAAGATCCAGTTAGGGTTTCATCTGCTCAAGACCTCTTCTTGCACTGTTGACTCAAATTAGGGTTTGTGTTTGCACCAAGATGTTTTGACCTAAATTGCCTAAGATGACTTTCATGCTTCATATTGGACTCTCAAGTTTATCCATACCAAGTTTCAGGCCTTGATTTCAAGTTTTGCCCAGTCAATTGGACAGTTGACCTAAAAATCAGTTGTATTGGGGAAAAAGTCAACTGTGGCCAATTGACAGTCAAACCTCATGAAAATTGACCCACATCAACATTATGAACTCATATGGACCATTTGATCAAGTTTGGATCACAATTCCATAAGAAATTGGATCAGATCACCAAAAGGGCAAAATGGTCATTTTTAGGGTTTTGACTGCACAAAGGCAATTTTTGACTGTTTGACCTAGCCAATGGCAAACCAAGCTCATATGTGGACTCAAGGACCCCATGGAATTATCTTGACATGCTCAACAAACTCAAAAGATCCCAAGTACACAAGATTGACAGTTGAATTTCCCAGTCAATTGATCAATTTTGACTGTATACTGAAAAGTCAAACTTTGACTTTTTGGTCAAAATCAAGAGTCAAGATTCATTTTTCATCAAAACATGCCAAATCATGAAACTTGTTCATCAAGAAATCACAAAATGCAAATTAGGGTTAGAAATTAGAATTTTTCATAACTTAGAATTTTTCTAAGTTATAAAAAACCCTAATTTTTTCTTAACTTTGCCCCACTTTTTCACCAAGATCCATTTGGATTCAAACAAAAGTCAAAACATGAAAGTTGTAGCTTGTTGCATAATCTACAACTTTGATTCACAAAGTTTTCCCATTTGAGGCTTGTATCTCAAGTTACAAATTTTTGAATAAGGGCACTAAACCGTTCTTAACTTAGTGAATTTTTGACCTATTTTGACAAGGTTTTCTACCCCACTTTAAGGCCATTTTCCATACACTTCCACTTTGAATTTCAAATTGCATTTCAAAGATGGATTGTAGTACACATTCCAAGCTTTCCAAAATGTCCAAGAACTCATCAAACAACCTCATAACTTGAGAGAATCGAATTTCACAATTGGGCAAAAACTCACTTTTGAATTGGCTATTTTTCATGTTCATCATTTGTGCAAACTTCTCAAACCAACATGCCCCTTGATTACAGGTCCTAAAACCATCAAACAATCAATAATTTAATGCATGTTCATTGTGCTAAGACCTTGTTTCATGAGCTAAAGCATTGTATGATGGATTAATCCCAAATTGGAAAAAGCATTATATCCATTTTTGCTAAAGTTTCACTTTATGTCATGATGCAAATCCACAAGTACAAACCAAATCCAATTGGCACAAGATTATGGGCAAATCACTTTTATCAAGGAGAGATTATGCAGCTCATTAGGGGTCCCCTACTTGCCTAAAACACCAAGTTGGTTTTGCTTGCTTAAGTGTGAAGTGCCATAACATAGGAGATCTTTCATCTCAGCATCAGAACACAGAAGCAAATATTGTAGACACATTCCAAACATCCCAACCAAGCTTTTGCACGACCCTAGCACCTCTCAAACATTCCCATTGCCATAATCACTCTCAAACTGCAAAAACAGGGTCAGGCCTGCAGTTTGAGTGCCATCTTCCATTTCTCTCAAGCTCTCTTGCCCAAACCAGTTCACACACCTTCCATACCATCTATGCAAGCTAACCAAGACCTGAAACACGACCTGTAATCCCTCTAACCACTTCCACCATTTTCAGTTTCTTGTTTTGCAGGTGAAGTGCTCTAGCACGATTCAGAAGCTTTCAAGACAAAGTAAACATTGGAATAGCATCCCTGGACCTCAAGGAAGCTTTTCCAATCATCACCTTTCATTGAAAGCTCCCTCATTTCCAGATAGAACTCCAGCTGAACAGGTATCTTGGTGAACTTCTATCTCTCTTATCAAGCATCATTAGCTCTAAGTTTGTGAATAAACAATGTTCTACTCATGCCACTGAACATGTACATGCTTTTACTTTTCATTTCTTTTGCTTGAGCTGTGAGAATTTGAGGTTTGAAAATGGCAGAAAATCTAGGTTAGGATTTGGGGGAGAAGAAATTCTCCCTCATCTTAGAGAGTTAGATCAAGTTCTGCATATGGTTGGATTCGTCTCTTGATGCTGAACATTTCTTATGTTATGAGTTTTTATTAATAAGCCAGGAATCAGGAGTTAGGAGATCAAGAACAGGGCGCGCGTTTTTGAATGTTTTTGGCTGAAGGTTGAAGACAATGTCTTCTTGGGCTGGGCCTGAGCCATTTTCCTTTTCACACCACCTTTTTTGGTTTTACACCCCTGAGCCCATTCGCTTCATTTTTAATATTTTTTGACTTTTTCCTTTTTTAACTGACTCATTTATTTTTTCTCAGCATATTAAAAATATAAAAATATTTTTCTCATCATTTTTTGAATTTATTAAGTATTTATTTGATTGTTTCTTTAGTTTGTACATAAATAAATAAATATATATATATACTTTTTGTTTAAAATATTAAGATAGTACAAATATATTTTTTATACACCTTTATCTCATTTTTACTTCCTGAAAATATTTTATAGAAAAATACTTTTTTATTTAAATATTAAATGTTATTAATTAATATACATAATGCCTATTTTGCAAATAATATGAATATATAGGTATATATTAATGTGCTTAGGATAAAAATACCAAAAAATGTACATATTTTTATTTTTTAAATATTTAATACTAAAAAATGCCCTTTTTACAAATATACCATATTTTATCCTATTTTTGTATGTAAATAATAAATAATTGATTAATACCCTTTTGATTAAAAAATTAGGGTTTTTGCCCTAAATATGAAAATACTCTAAAAATAATACCTTTTTTATTTTCTTTTTATTTTACATAAATAATACTTTTTCATGCATATAAAAATTCTTTTTTGCATTCTTGCATATTTGTTTTATTTCTATTTTTATTTATGCTTTTAATCATATTGTAAATATTCAAAGCAAATGATGTAATAGCTTAGATTCAATTTCTTGTCTAAAATATCTCCCCATTTGAAACATTGTACCCCCTCCCCATATTATTGTGTTGTAATAGCGTAGGAATTTAAATTTCGCACTTTAACGCTTTCTAAACCTACCATGCTAGAATTAGGGTTTGAATGCGAATAAAACGAACAAAATAGTTGAACCTAATCTCAAGATAAATAGGCATGAAAATGGACAACACATTTCACACTTGCACCCCTAGGGTAATCCCACTTTGTTGCCTTCAAATAATTGGGCCATATTGCATGTTGAATTTCTTTGGGTAAAACAAACAATCAAATGATCATAGTCTCTCAAAATGTTGCCTAAATGAATGATCAAGTCCCTTTTATAGAAAATTGCCCAAAGACATTTAACACTATTGCAATCATGGTCTAAACGATGACCCGCGCCTATCCCTTTCACCTCCTAATACAAGATTGTCCACCAAATGCAATGGTGGAACAAAATTGTCAAAAGGGTTTAAAACATAACAAAAATCTTTGAGAAAACTTTAGGGTAGATAACTCTTAAGTACTTGCCAATTTGCCAAGAAAACACTTGCCTATTTTCAAAAACCCACCTCACAAACACTTTCAAAACCAACTTTCAAAAGCCTTGAAACATCTTTTCAAAAGATAAAACACCTTTTGTAAAACATTCGAGTAAAGAATTGTTACAAGGGTAGCCTATACAAGGCATCTTTTCAAAACATTTTCAAAAACCACACACCAAGCACCATTTCAAACAATTGAAAACCAAGGCAAGTTGATCTAAGAAAGTACCTAAGAGCCCATGGATAACCATGGATAGAAAGGGTGCTAATACCTTCCCTTTCTATAATCTACTCCCCGAACCCAAGAAAAATCTCAAAGGTTTTTGCTGTGCTTTTTAAACCTTTCCTTAGGATAAAATAAAAAGTCGGTGGCGACTCTTGCTCAACCAAAACATTTGCGAAAACAAACGCAAAACCATAGTCAGTTCTCCCACCGTATCACAGGTGGCTTTTTGGTTCGATAATTTGAAAGGATCTAATTATGAGGTCGAAGTCGGTTCGCACGTTGGGGTTAAAGACTTGCAATGATGTAGTCGAAGTATGTTCAAATATGCAGTAGTTACAATGTTGGGATTGTTAGCATGTCGAATTGGGCATGTTTGGTATGTCCAGTTGTTTTAGTTAGCTTGTTATTTTTGTTAACTTGTAATGGATCTGTGTGTAAAAGCTCATTAATTTAGTGTGTTAGTTTTCTTATAAATAGCATACTAGTTTCTCACCATTGCAACACTGCAAATCCTAATTAAGGTGAGAGAGAAAAAACGGCTATCATAGAGAAAGTCAACAACATCATCTTATAAGTTTCTTCGACATGTTTTGAAGGAGATGACGATGTCGGTTTTATGGAAGAAACTCAAAAGTTTATACATGACCAAGTTGTTCATCAATCGCCTCTACATTAAGAAACCTTTGTATTCATTCAAGATGAGTGAACGCCAAGTCATATTTGAGCAGTTGGATATAATCAACAAACTTATTCTTGATCTTGAAAATATCAATGTCAAAATTGAGGATGAAGATCAAGTGTTGTTACTATTGTGTGCTTTGCCCATAATACATGCTCACTTCAAAGAAACTCTTTTGTATAGAAGAGATTCTCTGGCCTTTGAAAAAGTTCAATCAACCTTGTATTCTAAGGATTTAAAGAACGAAAGGAGCACAAGCTATCTTCGACTGGTGAAGGTTTGTCGGTTAAGGTGAAATTCACAAATAGAGATGGCAAGTTCGACAAGAAGAAGGGTAAAAGTGAGTTAAAGTCTTATAATGGTGATACATCTGGTATTCGATGTTATCATTGTAACAAGTAGGGTCATACAAGAAAATTTTGTCCTGGACGCCTGAAAGATCATGGCTGTAAGGATAATGGCAACACAACCATTATTCATGATGATTTTGACTCATATGAGGTTCTTGTGGTTTCAAGCGGTGACTTAAGTAAAGCATGGATTATGGATTCATGTTGCACTTGGGACATGACTCCAAACAAAGACTTGTTTGAGGAACTGTGTGATAAAGTTGGTGTAACAAAGCTTGCAAGATTGAAGGTGTTGGATTTGTGAGATTCAAGCTTCATGATGAGTCAATAAGGTTGTTGACTAAATTCAAGTACGTACTGTTGTACCCCAATTTTTGCCCCTAAGATCCCTTCATCATACCATGTTGATTCATTCACAACAAGATCACACTAGGATTCTTGGTTCCCCTCCCTATATTTAGCTTTCCCCTTTTGAGGAATCACCAAGCACCTTAACTTATGTTCTTTTGTGATCATGAATATTGTTTTGTCTTGATTTCTTCTTTTAAATAAATAAAATGCAATGTTGGTTTGTCTTGCTTGTTATCCATGTAGGTAAAGGCAATGGGATTTAACAAGTTACCCCATGGGTTCATGAGTTTATTTCCATGCCCTAGTCAATAAAGCTTGAGAAGCTCAAACCTCACCATTGGATTTTTTTGGAAGAAATGGCATGGCAAGGTTGTTTTCGTTCATCACATTTCAAGGTTATCAAATTTGGTTGAAAAGCACAAGGGATTGATTGGAGGAGTTGTCATGGTTGGAGAAGATTTTATTCCATTTGGTCACCAGTGCATATTTCTCTCAATGTTCAAGATATGGAAGTGGTTTTGGTGGATATGAGTTCTCATTATCATCCTCAACAACTTCCATTTACAAATCATGTGTGTTGGTACAAGAAGTTTGTTCAAAATTGTCAAAGTTCCTCAAAGCATTCTCTTGATCTAAGGAGCTAGGGTTTTGAACTTCAAAGGAATATATCTTGCTCATCTCTTGGTATTTTTGAGTGATTCCAAATACATATTTCTCTTCAAAGGGTTATCAGTAAATCACTTCAAAAGTTTCAAGGAGTTTCCATGAGGAAGAGGCTTAATGAGGAAGAAAGATTACAAGTACTCCAGATGAATCCCCAATTTTCCATATGTGACTTCAAATGATCATAAATTGGTCAATTTTTATCACCTTCAGCCCATTATTTTTCCATAATGATCTTAAATGTGTGAACTTTATTCCTTCTTTTATGTGCAAAGTTAGAAAATGGATGGAAGTTGCCTTAAGGATGCAAAAGATTATAGGTCATTTCATGATTTTTTGCCAACTTCAACAATTCATAACTCTCTCAATTTTTGGAGATTTTTAATGGTTCAAGTTTCAAAATTTCATTCAAGAGATCTAATTTATTCCATCTTTTTTGGTCAAGAGCAAATTCCAAGTGGAAAGCCATGTTTAGATGCAAGACATTATATGTCATTTTTGAAGAAGAACTTGAAATATTTCTAAGTATGGAAATTCAACTCTCTTTCTCCAACTTTGACTCAACACAACTTTTAACTCAAGCATCCAATTTATTCCATTCTTTTTCCTTTGCAAAGCTTGTAACCTCATATTTCTAAAGCATCAATATTCATGCCTTAAGACCCCTTGAGCTGAGAATGTCATTGTTTCAAAAGTGGTAACTTGGAATTGAAGTTTCATTGCAAGTCAGGATTTGAATTTCATGTTAAAACCTCTAAACCTCAAATTAGCACACGTTTTGTGTCTAAACATGATTATCCAACTTTCCCAAGTTGATTAGTGCATCAAAACGCACGCTTTGGATGAGTTTTGACAAAAGAGAAGTCACATTTTCTTCATGATGCAGACCCACACGAATTCCCTCAAACATGTAGCATTTAGTCTTCCTTTTGATCCCATTTGCTTCTCCTATAAATACATAAACTATCCCATTCGTTTTCTCAAGCTTGGATAGCCAGAATCACCCTGCCAAACTTGTTCTACAACTCAGCATTCAGTAACTTCAAAATACATTCTCAAGCCTTTTTCAATCCAACTTTTCCATCAATTCACCTTCCTTGATCTTTCCTGAAGCTAACCATATAATTACATTCAAGAATCGTGCTCTATACTGCTTCATAGAAGTCCAGTTTTAGAGCTCTACAACTCAACTTCAATAGGTAGATCCCTTCATCAATTCTTCAAAACTCAGATATCATCGTGTTGTTATTATTGCCCTGGTTCTAGTCGCAACACTTACTTCTTACTGGAAACACATTTTGATCATGAAATTTCAAATCCCTTTTCAAAACTTTCCTTCCAAATTGCTGGAGCTACAGTTTATATAAATTTAGCGCGAGGGTGTGGTTGTCTTCGTCTTGAAGAGACGAAGCGATTGGCATAGGTATGAGCTTCTAATTTTACAGTTTGAGAGACCTGTAAATAACATTGGCTGGAGGTTGAAGATGACCTACGTGTCATCTTCCAACCAATGATGGCACGCCACTTGTTATTTTTGAAAATATGATTTTATATGTGATTATGTACTTTATTCACTAATGACCATGATATGCACAGTGCGCCAGATCCCTTGGATTTGATTACTAATGTGTTTTGACTCTCATCCAATGGTCCACATATTTTTACTTTTATTTTCTTTTCTGATTTTTATATTTTAATTGTTTTAAATTTCAAAAAATCATAGAAAATTCATTTTTAGTCCAAAAAATCTGAAAAATTATGAAAAAATATTTTGATTATTCTCTTTCTGATTTTTATTTTTTCACAATTTAATTTTTTGTTTTGGTATTTTTTATAAATTTGAACTTTATTTGAATTGCTTTAAATGTTTAAAAATACTTTTATACATTTTTAAATTCTAAAAAAATTATGGATGATCTAATGATATGGTGACAAATATTGGTGACCTTATTTTATTTTTGTTTCTGACTTTACTATTTTTTATCATTTTTGGTTTATTTTACCCATTTATTTTAATTTTAAAAATAGTTTCTGACTTTAAAAAAATTACCAAAAAAATTGTAAAATTATTTGAGCCTTTTTTCTGATTTTTCTATGGTCTTACTTTTTATTTCTTGATTAATTTGAACATAGTTAATATTTTTCTCTTTATTTTATATTTTGTAACATTACTTTTAAACCCTTTTGTATATATTAAAATTTAATATTATTTTGTGACTATTTTCTGGCTGATCTTAGGTTAAATTTTGGATCATGAACTTTATTAACATCATTGGATCCATGGTGTTGAGTTTAACTCCACAAAAATGGATGAATGATTTTAATAATAGTTTGATTAAATTTAATTCAAAAGTGGTTTGTATATTCTCTCTCATCCCTCTTCATCTCATCCCCTTCTTATTACACTAAATGTTGTTGGAGCATGATCTCTATATCATGTCTCAGAATAAATGGTGCATAGATTTCTATTGACCGGCCTCAAATAAGTTACGACTTCTATATAAGTCCACTTACGATTGCTTAACATAGCGCTAAATTTTGTCCTGAATTGAATAAATGATCATTTGTGGCCCAAACTTATATTTATAAGCCCAAGTATGTTAATTTGATCTCTTTGATCCAATAACTTTGAGATTCATTGTGTGGAGGCTTTGGTTCTACCAATCCTCTAATGGATCTACAACACCTTTGGTCAACGCGGATCACTTAAACATCGTTGATCATTAAATGGCACTTGTAAGAATTCCAAATGGATGATATACTTGACAAAAAGCAAATGCAACTTGTTGTATGGAGGCTTTGGTTCTACCAATCCTCTAATGAGTTCCAAATGCAAGTTTCAAGATGATCATCCAACTAACCACTAATCACTAATAATTTACTTTATCCTTTATTTTTATTATATGCCCCTTTATTTTTATGCACTATTTACTTTTAGCATTTACATTTCATGCCATTTTCATCTTTGCTCATTTGAGTATTTACTTTCTTGTCATTTTTATTTTTTTGCTCGCTTGAGCTTTACTTTTCTTTTTCAAAACACCTAATAATCAACATAAACCATAAAAATATTTAATGATACTTGGATTATTTGGTTACTATCCTTGGCATTATGGAGCATTGGACTTTTTGGACTTAGGATTAGAAACCTTGACCTATGATTGGAGACCTTGTGATCTTATCTGATTATTTTGTCTGGAGTTCTTGAGGTTTACCTCAAGACATTGGGTTTCTTGTTTGTTTTTGTGTGCAGGTTTTTGTGATTACACCCTTTGTTTGTAATCTGGAATTCACCCGTACACAGCCGTTACTTTGCCCAATTTTTGTGAAGACTTAATACACTTGAAGTTTGGTTCTCTCAAGAGGTCTAGTATTTTTTTGCTTGATTGGTTTCAATCCAAGGAATGGGAATTCTATCTTGGCTCATAATTTCAAGTATTAGCTTCTTGTTGGTTAGATGGTTCTTATCCCTAGCTTTTACCTTATGCTTTAGGGTAGTCCTTTCTTCTCCTCCCATCTTCTTTAATTTCAAAAATCTTCTTCCTCCTTTTGAAAACTCTTGTTGTTTTTAAACTTGAACCACTTTCATAATAAACTTGGACTTATGTCCATGCATTTTCAAAACATTTTCATAAATAAACTCCAATCAACTTAATAATTCCTTGAAAATTTTTTGTGAGAATACTAAAATTCAATCAATCTCATTTCAAACCATTTTGCCACTTTGGCTTTTATCTTTAAATTTTTCTCAAAAAAGATCGAACTCTTGTCAATCCTTGTAGTGATGCAAACAACTATACTTCTACAATATGTAGTGAAGAGAGATATTTTCCACTTGAGTGTTGAGTAAGGAATTGTTGATTTTAAAATCCAAGCCATATCCTCCACTTTGAGATGATGCAAATTCTTCTTTCTCATAATTGTGTGTAGTAGGTATGTTTTCCACACGGACAATGACGATGATGTTTTATCTTATAAAATTAACCAACACATTTGTGTTTTAAATTCTTAAAAGAGGAACTACATGTACCCTGATCCCCTATTGCACGAAAAGGTGGTACGTAGGCACTAAAAATTCGCAACCGCGGCGGGTGCAAAAATGATAAAATAAATATATTTCTTTTCTCATCTCCACCATCCATTTTTATACAACATTTTTTATAGCCAAAATATACATATTTTACAAAGAGGCTCCTGTAGAGTAAAGTAGATGTTTAGGGTGCTAATACCTTCCCTTTGCATAACCAACCCCCTTACCTTGAATCTTTCCCCCTCTTTTTTGGGTTATTCGCTCTTTTCCCATTCCTTTGGAAACAATAAAGCGCGGTGGCGATTTTTATTTTGATTTGTATAAAGTCTAGTCAACCCAATGGCTTAGTCTTAAACATTTCTACCGCTACAGAAAAATGGCGACTTCACTGGGGACAGATTGACCTCTTGCTGGTCCGTCCCTAAGTGGGTTAAGCCTATCTTTGTTTATATCTGTATATGTGTTATTACTATTTTTTATGTTATATGTTGTATATATGTTTGTCTGGATTTTCTTGGTTTTCAAGGTGCTTGGTGATTACTCATAAGTCCTATACCCGGACTTGGGCAAACTTTAAGATAGGACGGGCGGTATAGTCATGTTAACTTTGAGGGAGTAATCTCAAAAAAGAAGGCATGAGATACCCTACTCAGTGGAGGCCCCTTTGACTGTAGTGTCATTTACCGAGTAATCGGGAAGACGTACTGCTTTCGACCTGGGAGCCTACTGAAACTGAGGACCGTAGAATACCAAACCCATCTTGGCCTTTTAGGTGTAGTGCGGAAGCTATGATGGAGTAATCCGGAAATAGTTGTCACACGATACTACGCTCGAACGAGTCTTTCTTGAGAATATTACTAATTACCGAGTTAACCGGGAAGTTCGTAATATTCTAAGGAAGGATGTAGACTCTGGGAACCTCTAGAACCTTGTTCGGCAGGTGATAACTTTTAGGCCAATACCTTATGGGTAGTACGTTTGACCTCATGCTCGTGATGTTGAACTTATGAACCATGTATGTGTGATCTTGTGTGTGATTGTTGCATCATGCATCCATGCACTCATAAGCATCTTTTGAAGGAACCATATTTTAAGGGATTTAAAGGTTGACCATTTGTGAATATCTCAGGTACTTTCTAACCACGGATTCTGGAAAGAGAAGGGCCTGGAAATACAGTTTCAAGGATCCCAAGATAGATGAGTTGATCAGTCTAATTCCCGAGATCGAGTGTTTTGTAAACTTTCGGAAGAAGTACGGATCCATTATTCCTCTCATAAAGCTGAAGATGAAGGAGGGTATTCTCTCGACCTTGGTCTAGTTCTATGATCCGACGTATCATTGCTTTAATTTTCCCGACTATCAGTGGATGCCCACACTGGAGGAGTATTCTTATCTATTGGATTTAGCTGTTACCGATAGTGTTCCTTTTACTGGTTTGAGGGTGGGCCAAAACCACATGAGATTGCTGCTTTGATTCATCTGGGGAAATCTAAGGTGGAAGCCCGTATGACAACTAAAGGAGGAAATAGAGGATTACCAGCTCAGTTCTTATTGGAGAAAGCTCATTACTTTGTCAGAATGAAGAGTACAGTTGCTTTTGAGGCCATCTTTGCTCTACTTGCTTACGGGTTGTTTTTATTTCCTAATGTGGACAAGTTTGTTGACATTAATGCTATCAGGATCTTCATGATTGGAAACCCAGTTCCTACATTGTTGGGTGATGCTTATTACTCTATTCATCTTCAGAATTCTTATCATGGGGGATGATTATCTGTTGCACGCCTCTGTTGTACCGGTGGTTTATCTCTCATATGCCTCAGTCTGATGCTTTTTGGGATGTCAAGAAGGAACCCCGTTGGGCTCTTAAGGTCATGGCACTTACTCACTCGGATATTGATTGGTATCATCGAGCTTACTAGGATATAGAGATTATTGATAGTTGTGGTAGTTTCCCCAATGTACCTCTTCTTGGTACAAATGGAGGAATTAACTATAACCCTTTTCTTGCACGGTGACAGCTTGGTTATCCGATGAGGGATAAACCGAATAGTATTCATTTGAGTAGTTTCTTTCTGAAGGAAGGAGAAGACCATAGGGAAGCTAGGGAGCAGATTGTGAAGGCCTGACGTCACATTCATAAGAAGAGTAGGAAGGATTTGGAACCTACGGGTGTTGTTTCTTTGGATCCATATCTTCAGTGGATCTGATCGAGAGTTGTTCAGTTAAAGATGTCGTATACCCGGGAGACACCCATGCCTGATTTATTTATGAAGACCACTCCTCCCTTGTTAGATGATCTAGAAGAGTGTCAACTTTCTTTGGTTAGGATGCAACAGGAAAAGGATGCTTGGAAGAACAAGTTCCAAACTTTAGAGAGTTCCTATAAAGCAGACTTGAAGGAGAAAGACGACTTGATTGAGATCCTTGAGAGTCGATCGGTAGAGTCTATGGAGAGGCAAGGGGATTTATTTTATCCTAAGCCTCAATCAAATGCTGGTTACTCGATTCCTGATTCAGATGATTGGAAGGAGGTTGCCATCAGATATGCGGAATAAAACCAGAGGTTGAAGGCTCAGATTGCCATGCTCACGGTGAAGCGCCAGCGTATAGAGTAATCTCCATCAGTTCTATTTCTCAGGGTTTCAGATTTTATTTTCATTTTGTACTTGGGATCATTGAAAATTGTAGTCCATCTTGGAGTTGTTATAATAAAAAAAAATTAGTATTTCAAATGCGTTATTACTTTGATATTTGCAATATGTCCATAAACTATAAATCCCTTGAAATATTAAATAATAAAGTAAAAATAATCATGTGCATTACATATCATGCATCATATTTCATATTTTTCTTGCATTTGTTATGCATATCCAGGTGTCTTACAAAGCTTCTTTACTTCGTTTAGCAAGTTGACTGACCACTACAACACTCGGGCTAATTTCAGGAAAAAAGATGGACAACTTAGAACAAGAGAACCGCGAGCTGCGCGAGGAAGTTTCTGCTTTGAAGGCCGGAATGACCAATCTGACTACTCTGATGGAAGCTCTGATGGCTACTTAGAATCAGCCATCGAGTATTCAACCTCAACCAACAAGGGCAACTACTGAAGCTCCGACTGTTCCCGTATCTGCTACTCCAGCTGTTATTCAGAATCGCATGCCCCAAGGTTATCCATGGGGAATGCCAGAGAATTTTGCACCTGAAGGTTTCAATCTTGGTCCTCAAGATACTCCAGTTGCTCAGAATATTGTTGCTCCTGCACCTCCTGTGGTGCATGTTCCTGTTGCACCTCCTTCAGTGAATGTGGTTTTGTTTGTTAATGATGATGTGTGTCGTCCTTTCCCTCCACCAAGTGAAGACTTGGGTCTTTATGACAGAATGGATGATTTTCAAGAGCAGTTTGACAAGATGCAAAGAGAGATGAAGGCCCTCAGGGGAAAAGAGCTATTTGGGCAGAATGTGAATGAGTTGTCCTTAGTCCCGAATGTAAAGATATCGGCTAAGTTTAAAGTCCCGGAGTTTGAGAAGTATAAGGGCAACACTTGCCCTCGTGCTCATCTGGGGATGTACGTAAGGAGAATGTCTACCCTTACTGATGATCAGCGTCTACTGTTTCACTTTTTTCAGGACTATTTGACCGGTGTTGCACTGAAGTGGTAGATGAGTTTGGACAGCGCCAATATCCATACTTTTAATGATTTGGGAGAAGCATTCATCAAACAATACAAGTACAACATGGACATGGCACCTGACCGTGATCAACTCAGGGCCATGGTTTAGAAAGACAGGGAATTGTTCAAAGAATATGCGCAGAGATGGTGTGAGGTATCCACCCAGGTGATTCCTCCCATGGAAGAGATGAAGATGACTAAGATTTTCTTGAAGACGCTGGGTGCTTTCTACTACAAGAGGATGGTAGCAAGTGCGCCAAGTGACTTTACTGAAATGGTAAGAATGGGTATCCGCTTAGAAGAGGTTGTAAGAGAAGGTCGTTTAACGAAGAGTGAAGGATCTGGAGGTGTGAAGAAGCCATCTTATGGGTTTACCAGGAAGAAAGAAGGAGATGCAAATGATGTTATATAAGAGAGGAGGGTAAACACTCCTAGAAGTAATTATCAGCGTCATCAGCAAGTCGCTTCAGTTACTCCCGTTGTGAATGTCGCTCCAACTATCGTTGCTTATCAGAGGTCGTCCCAGCGGGGGAATCAAGGGTATAATTAAAGAAGGGAGAGTTATGACCCTATTCCCATGAGCTATACAGAGTTACTACCGGCATTGATTCAGAAGAAGTTGGTTCAGACACGACCACCTCCCGCCGTACCATCACCATTGCCTTGGTATTACAAGGCAGATCAAACATGTGCTTTTCATTAGGGAGCACCAGGGCATAATGTTGAGAATTGTTATCCTTTGAAGACTGAGGTGAAGAAATTGGTGAAGTCTGGTGTTCTATCTTGCAAGGACGTGAGACCTAATGTGAAAGATAATCCTCTACCCAAGCATGGGGAAGTGAATGTTGTGAATATGGTAGCCGGCTGTCCATACGACTTCCGGATTTTTGATATTAATCCGGTTAGAGGAGATTTGATGAAAATGCATGCAGACCTCTGTGAATTTAGCTACTATTCGCATGACCATGCCAGTTGTGTTATTTGCAGTACAGACATACAGGGTTATGATAAGATAAAGGCTGATTTACAGGAGATGATGGATGAGGGCCTAATCCATATAATCAGGCCTAGGGAGGAGTATGAAGAGGAAGTGAATATGGTTTCTAGATGACCTGGAGAATTCAGAATTTTTGATGTAGAGTATATGAATGAGGACCTCATGCAGTTACATGCTACCTTCTGCCATACGGCTGGTCAGGTGGAACACTAATATGGATCTTGCCGAGTTTGTTGTCGAGACCTCTGAGGATGTTCAATCATGAAGGAGGGTGTTCAGTTGTTATTAGACAATGGAACTATCAAGGTCACAAGTCAGAGAGATGATTACCATGAAGTTGATATGGTTGAGGTTTGTTTGATTGAAGAAGAGTCAGATGAAGAGTATGTCTCTGCAAATGAGTATTTCTCCTCAGATGAGGATTTGTTTTCTAGAAATGACTCAATGATGATTGATTGCGTGGAATAAGGGGTAAACATCATTGTGCCTTGTTTTGGTGCACCCTCCCATTTTAAAGTTGAGTACCATAGCAAGCCAGTTGTTACCCCATTGGTGATTAGTTTGTCGGGTCCTATCCCCTACAAGTCAGATAAGGTTGTGCCTTACAAATACAATGCTACAATCTTAGAGGATGGTGTGGAAGTTCCCATCCAGCCAATGCCTGATGTTGGAAATATAGCTGAAAATAGTAGGGTGACCCGCAGCGATCGTGTGTTTGCACCAGTTATTCGAAGAGATGTTAGTGCTGGAAAGAAAATTGTTGAGAATGATGAACCTAAGAAGGCTACGGGTGAGACTAGTGGAGCTACGTTAGAGAAGGAAGTGGATGATATTTTGAAGATAATTAAGATGAGCGACTACAAAATTGTAGATCAGCTACTTCAAACTTCTTCAAAAATATCTATCTTAGCTTTATTGATGAACTCCTCTGCTCACAGAGAATCCTTGATGAGGGTATTGGACCAAGCTTTTGTGGAGAGTGATATGGTAATAGACCAATTCAGCAGTGTAATAGGAAACATTACTTCATGTAATAACTTGAGTTTCTGCGATGATGAATTACCAGATGAAGGAAGGAATCACAATTTGGCCCTCCACTTCTCTATGAACTGCAAGAATGATTCATTGTCCAATGTGCTAATTGATAATGGATCCACATTGAATGTTATATCGAGGAGTACGCTTATGAAGTTGAAATATCAAGGAACGCCTATGCGCCCGAGTGGCATCATTGTGAAAGCATTTGATGGGTCAAGGAAATTTGTTATTGGTGAAGTGGACTTGCCTATTCATATAGGACCACATTTGTTTCAGATAACTTTCCAGGTCATTGACATTGTTCCCGCTTATAGTTGTTTGCTAGGACAGTCGTGGATACATGAGGCAGGGGTTGTCACTTCAACTTTACACCAGAAGCTGAATTTTTTACGTGAAGGGAAGGTAGTGATCATAAATGGGGAGCAGGCATTGTTTATATCACATTTGTCCTCTTTTAGCATTGTAGAGGCGGATGAAGCTACTGTTGGAACCCAGTTCCAAGACTTATCCATTGACAACATAAGAGGAAATGATAATTCCATGGTTTCGCTGAAGGACGTGCAGTAGGTTGTGCGTAATGTTCATAGTGAAGTTTGGGGACGAATTGTGGATCCACCTATGAACAAGAACAAAACTGGCTTGGGGTTCTCTTCGAATAATGACAAAGGTAAGGGCATGAAGTCGAAGTCTGCTGCAGGCAGGTATCAAGACATTTTCCGTAGCGGGGGTTATCTTCATCCGACTGTTTCCAGGATTAACGCCATTGTGGAAGATGAAGCAGAGCGGGAAATGCCGAATTATGTGACGCACGGAGTTAGGGTTCAGAACTGGATCACCATTGATGTTCCCTCTTGCATACATGTTTCAAAGTAATTTGTTTTGTTAATATTTTGAAAAAGATTTCACTCTGCCCAAGGTGGAAGTATTAATGTTGTAGGGCTTATCTATTTACTGTGACTGTTAAAATCAATAATAAAAGTTGTCTTTGCTTCCCAAATTGTGTTTTTTTTACTTTCTGCTATTCTTGGAAAATGGTAATAAAAAAACCTTTCAAAATAAATAATAACTGAAATTCAATCTGCATGATCACTTGTTATATGTATCAGTTTCTAAATGCAATCACAAATCATATGTGCAGATTAATTAAAAAATCCATTGAATACAATGACCCTGCACCCTCTCCCAACTTTGAATGTCCTTTGTATGGGGATGAAGAAGAAGATTATGATGATATTCCAGAAGAGGTCTCATGGTTGCTTGAGCAGGAGGAAAATACCATTCAGCCATATAAAGAGCCATTGGAAGTGACCAATTTGGGTTCAGAAGAAGATCTGAAGGAAGTCAAGATTGGAGCATTGTTGCATCCTGATGTGAAGAGTGGGTCGATTGAGCTGTTGAAAGAGTATGTGGATATTTTTGCTTGGTCTTATCAAGATATGCCTGGTCTAGATACAGATATTATAGAGCACTGTTTTTCGTTGAAGCCAGAGTGCCCGCCAATTAAATAAAAGTTGAGAAGAACTCACCCAGATATGGTAGTAAAAATCAAAGAGGAGGTTCTAAAGCAGATTAATGCTGGTTTTCTTGTGACGTCAGTGTATCCTCAATGGATTGCCAATATTTTCCTAGTACCTAAAAAAGACAGAAAGGTTTGCATGTGCGTAGATTATAGAGATCTAAATAAAGCTAGTCCAAAAGATGATTTTCCATTGCCATACATTGATATGCTAGTGGATAGCACAGCAAAATTTAAATTATTATCGTTCATGGACGGATTTTCCGGGTATAATCATATAAGAATGGCTCCAGAGGACATGGAAAAAACAACGTTTATCACACCCTGGGGAACATTCTGTTACCGAGTGATGCCCTTCGGGTTGAAGAACACTGGTGCAATGTACCAGAGGGCTATGACAACCCTATTCCATGATCTGATGCACAAGGAAATCGATGTATATGTTGATGATATGATTTCTAAATCCCAGACTGAAGAAGGGAATGTAGAAGATTTGTTGAATTTGTTTCAGCGTTTGAGGAAGTATCGTCTCCGCTTGAATCCAAATAAGTGTACCTTCGGTGTCCGATCAAGGAAATTATTGGGTTTCATTGTTAGCCAGAAAGGGATTGAAGTTGACCCTGATAAGGTTAAAGCAACTCAAGAGATGCCAGAACCAAGAACTGAAAGTCAAGTCAGAGGTTTCCTCGGGCGTTTGAATTATATTTCGAGATTCATTTCCCACATGACTGCAACATGTGAACCGATCTTTAAGTTGTTAAAGAAAGATCAAGGTTGTGTATGGACGGATGATTGCCAAAGTGCATTTGAAAGTATTAAAGAATATATGCTTGAACCTCCTATCTTGCTCCCTCCTGTAGAAGGAAGATCGTTTATTATGTATCTGACAGTGTTAGATAAATCCATGGGATGTATTTTAGAGCAGTAGGATGAAACAGGGAAGAAGGAGTTCGCCATTTATTATCTCAGTAAAAAATTCACTGATTGTGAGTCACGATATTCCATGCTGGAAAAAACATGTTGTGCTTTGGCTTGGGCGGCAAAGCGTTTGTGGCAGTATATGTTGAATCACACTACTTGGTTGATCTCCAAAATGGATCCAATCAAGTACATTTTTGAAAAGCCTACTCTTATTGGGAGAATTTCCCGCTGGCAAATGTTGTTATCTGAGTATGATATCAAATACTGCACTTAAAAAGCTATTAAAAGCAGTGTGTTGGCAGATTATCTTGCTCACCAACCAGTGGAGGATCACTAGTCTGTAGAATATGAATTCCCCGATGAGGATGTGATGTTCCTGAAAGTGAAAGATTGTGATGAACCATTGCTTGAGGAGGGTCCTGACCCTGAATCTCGTTGGAGTATGATATTTGATGGAACTGTGAATGCTTATGGTAAAGGAATTGGTGTTGTGATTGTCACTACTCATGGATCGCACATTCCTTTTACTGCAAGGTTAACATTTGACTGTACTAATAATATGGCTGAATACGAGGCTTGCATCATGGGTCTCGAAGAAGCTATTGATCTCAGAATTAAAATTCTAGATGTGTATGGTGATTCAGCTTTGGTAATAAATCAAATTAAAGGAGAATGGGATACTCGTCACCCCGGCTTGATCCCTTACAAATATTATGCTAGAAGATTATTACCCTTCTTCAATAAAGTTGAATTCCATCACATTTCTAGAGATGAAAATCAAATGGCGGATGCTCTGGCAACTCTAGCTTCTATGTACCAAGTGAATACTTGGAACGATATACCCCGAATTACGGTTCGACGACTGGATAGGCCCACTCATGTGTTTACAGCAGAGGAGGTAGAAGATGAAAAACTTTGGTATTATGATATCAAGCATTTTCTTCAGACTCGGGAATACCCGATTGGTGCGTCGAAGAAAGATAGAAAGACATTGAGAAGATTGGCAGGCAGTTTCTTCCTCAGTGAAAATGTGTTGTACAAGAGAAATTATGACATGGTCTTGCTCAGATGCGCGGATAGACATGAAGCAGACATGTTGATGCATGAGATTCATGAAGGTTCATTTGGCACTCATGCCAATGGACATTTGATGGCTAAAAAGATGCTAAGGGCAGGTTATTATTGGCTGACAATGGAGTCCGGCTATTATAAATTTGCAAAGAAGTGCCATAAATTCCAGATTTATGCAGACAAGGTCCATGTGCCTCTGACACTTCTCAATGTGATTTCCTCCCCGTGGCTTTTCTCTATGTGGGGTATTGACATAATTGGGATGATAGAACCCAAATCTTCAAACGGACACCATTTTATCTTGGTAGCAATTGATTACTTCACCAAGTGGGTGGAGGCTGCTTCATATGCCAATGTTACTAAGCAGGTGGTTGTGCGCTTCATTAAGAATAATCTTATATTCTAGTATGATGTGCCGAGCAGAATCATCACTGACAATGGCTCGAATTTGAACAACAAGATGATGACATAACTGTGCGAAGAATTCAATATTAACCATCACAATTCATCTCCATACAGGCCAAAGATGAATGGGCTGTCGAAGCTGCTAATAAGAATATCAAGAGAATTATCCAGAAAATGGTTGTTACTTATAAGGATTGGCATGAAATGCTCCCTTTTGCTTTACATGGATATCGAACATCTGTCTGCACTTTAACAGGAGCAACCCCGTTCTCCCTAGTGTATGGAATGGAAGTTGTACTCCCTATCGAGGTTGAGATTTCATCTTTGTGTGTGATAATAGAAACTAAATTGGCAAAGGCTGAATGGGTCCAGAACAGGTTTAACCAATTGAATTTGATTGAGGAGAAGAGGATGACAGCTTTATGTCATGGACAGTTATATCAGAAAAGAATGAAGAAAACTTTTGATAAAAAGGTTAAACCTCGTGAATTCAGAGAAGGCGACCTCGTGCTCAGGAAGATCATGTCTTTCAACGCTGATTCTAGGGGCAAGTGGACTCCCAATTTTGAAGGCCCATATGTTGTCAAGAAAGCCTTCTCTGGCGGTGCATTAATTCTTGAAACTATGGATGGAGAGGATTTCCCATGTCCCATGAATGCTGACGCAGTCAAGAAATACTTCGCCTAAAGAAATAAAAGAACAGCTCGCTAAGTTGAAAACCCGAAAGGACAGCTTAGGCAAAAAAGTAGCGTCTCGGTAAGCCGAAAACCCGAAAGGGCAGTCTAGGCAAAAAATTAGAGACCTAAACAAAATAAATTTCCCTCTAAGTTGAAAACCCACAAGGGCAGCTTAGGCAAAAGTTAGGAACTTTCTTGGCCAGTAACTACGTCAGACAAGACTTGATCGTTGAAGCAACAATCTTATCGGATCCTCGCCATACTTCAACAGAAGTTGCTGCTCAGGATTTCAAAAGTTTTTAGATGGGATAGTGGTCATTGTATCTCAATGTATCTTTTCCATTATATATTACCATTTTTCAAACTTTGTAATCCTCTATGGAGTCTCGCCATTCGCATACTACCATTTTATTAATGAAATTTGAGCTTTTACCCAATTCTTTGTGTTTCTTATTTTATTTAGCTTGCAAAGACTCCATTTATTATTGATAATAACTTTCAAAGCAAAAAATATTAAATAACAAAATTGATTTTTCAAAAAAATATTTTATAATCTGCTTTTACTTTGAGAGTTGTGATGAAACAATGACAACAAAAATGGTGATCCCAGGAATGGACAAACTCCAGTTGTTTTGAGAATTTTTTGTTCCCCTCGGGAAGGTTTACTCGTGATGTTTTCTCCGTATTGGGTTTATGGTTCCGGTATCCTCGGTCAAGTTTGGATTCATTTCTCCTCTTTTCTGAGTTTTCATAATAAGAAGTTACAATCTGCATTTTCTCCAGTGAAGTTTTCGTTTGGTTTAATAGAAGCTCTTTTTCCAGAGAAGTTGGTATCATAACCACTCCTGAAAAATGCAGGTCCCTGGTTTCTCTAAGTGAAGGACATATTATAGTTTTCCCTTTGTGGATGTGGTGTTAACCTCCCCAATGAAGTAGGCCTTAATTCCCCAGTGAATGTTTTGATGTTTTGGTGTCAGTCTACATTATTTGAGACTGGTTTTGCAATCTCCAATAGGAATGTTACTTTTAAAAACACTTCTTTCCCCGGTGAAGCCTGAAGAAGGATGTTCTATCCCTGTATTTGTGCTATTCTGTCACTTCGTTTTGCTTACTTCTGAATTATGTCGCTCCCAGTAAATCTAAAGCAGCCAGTAGGTTTTATTTCCTTAGTTGGCATTTACTTTTTCTTGGAATGATCATCTTGGATAAAGTTTAGCCGAGTGTTGTTAGTGCCCGAGTTGGTTTTGCCTGGTTATTCCCAATGTTGTATATTTGTTTTGTCAGCATACGCACGATAACACTCATACATTCATACATACCTCATGCATAGCTAAAATTGGCAAATCATTATTCATTGACATTTGTTAATATTTTGTTGATATATCATCATGTTTTGCAGAGTTACGTTGTCCTCTCTTTAATAGAGTGTTGGCCTTAAGCAAAAAGCGTATATTCTTTCAATTTCACCACTAAGTTGTCCCTAGTGGAAGATTTTTGCTTTAGCCTTCCTGTACAGCTCCTAGTTTGGATGGATTTGGTTTTCCCTCTTGAGTTTATTTCTCAAAGGATGTATTCTGGTTGACCGTTTCGTTCTAGTTTATTTCTGGTTTGAATTTGTGGTTCCACAACAATATTATCTACTTTGGATTTCTGAAAACTTCAAGTTTTAGTTGGTGCATTTATTTTTCACGAGAAGACTTTATCTCCTCAGCAGGAATATCATGGCATCTCTCCAGGAAGTCATATTTCTTCCCCCAGGAAGTCATATTTCTTTCTCCAGGAAGTCATATTTCCCTCCCCAGAAGGTCATTTCTTTTTACAATCCTCCATGACAACAAGAAGCAGTTTATCGTCAGATTACGCCAACGGATGGCAAGACTTTCAATATCACAGAAACAGCTCGTTGTGAAATCTTTGCAAGTGGAAGTCTCTTTATTTGAAACAGCTTATATATTATCCTTTACAGGCGGAGTTCCTTGGTTAAAGAAGAAGTTGAGACCCGTTCTAGGTGAAACGCTAGAATCTTGGGGAAACTTGTTATCTTTTTGCTACCTTCAGTGAACGTTGGTAGTTCATCGTCAGTGTACGGCGGTGCTATGATATTCTCTTTCTACCTTCAATGAAAGTTGGTAGACCATCGGCAGTGAACGTCGATGTTTATTATCTTTTTTCTACCTTCAGTGAATGTTGGTAGTTCATCGTCAGTGAACAGAAGTGCTATGATATTCTCTTTCTACCTTCAGTGAAAGTTGGTAGACCATCGACAGTGAACATCGATGTTTATTATCTTTTTGCTACCTTCAGTGAATGTTGGTAGTTCATCGCTAGTGAACGGTGGTGCTATGATATTCTCTTTCTACATTCAGTGAAAGTTGGTAGACCATCGGCAGTGAACGTCGATGTTTATTATCTTTTTTCTACCTTCAGTGAATGTTGGTAGTTCATCGTCAGTGAACGGTGGTGCTATGATATATTTTCTTTCTACCTTCAGTGAAAGTTGGTAGATCACCATCAGTAAAAGTTGGTGTTCGCTATCTTTTTCTACCCTCTGTAAACGTTGGTAGTACATCGTCAGTGAACGGCAGTGCTATGATATATTTTCTTTTTACCTTCAGTGAAAGTTGGTAGATCACCATCAGTAAAACTTGGTGTTTGTTATCTTTTTTCTACCTTCAGTGAATGTTGGTAGTTCATCGTCAGTGAACGGCGGTGCTATGATATTCTCTTTCTACCTTCAGTGAAAGTTGGTAGACCATCGGCAGTGAACGTCTATGTTTATTATCTTTTTTCTACCTTCATTGAATGTTGGTAGTTCATCATCATTGAACGGCGGTGCTATGATATATTTTCTTTCTACCTTCAGTGAAAGTTGGTAGATCACCATCAGTAAAAGTTGGTGTTTGTTATCTTTTTGCTACCCTCAGTGAACGTTGGTAGTTCATCGTCAGTGAATGGCGGTGCTATGATATTTCTCTTCTCTCTACCTTCAGTGAAAGTCGGTAGGACATCGGCAGTGAACATCGATGTTTTTTATCTTTCTCTCTGCCTTCAGTAAATGTCGGTAGATTCGCCTTCAGTAGAAGTTGGTGTATCCTTTGACCATTCTACCATCCTCTTTGATTCAGGTATTTTGATCCACCAGTGATTTATTTTCCTGGTGGGGTTTCTCCCTTGTTTCTTTATTTTGTTACATCCTCAGTGGTGATATGCGTCCCTTTGGAATTGTCCATGTGCATTCATGATCATAAACATTTGCATGGCATCGTAGGGCTAAAAATAGGGTTTGTTTTATATTTAAGTATCTTCGATCTCGTCGACACGAAGATTTTTTAACCTTCGTATCTCCGGATAGATGAAAATTAAATAAGGGCAGCTGTTGTACCCCAATTTTTGCCCCTAAGATCCCTTCACCATACCATGTTGATTCATTTACAACAAGATCACACTAGGATTCTTGGTTCCCCTCCCTATATTTAGCTTTCCCCTTTTGAGGAATCACCAAGCACCTTAACTTATGTCCTTTTGTGATCATGAATATTGTTTTGTCTTGATTTCTTCTTTTAACTAAATAAAATGCAATGTTGGTTTGTCTTGCTTGTTATCCATGTAGGTAAAGGCAATGGGATTTAACAAGTTACCCCATGGGTTCATGAGTTTATTTCTATGCCCTAGTCAATAAAGCTTGAGAAGTTCAAACTTCACCATTGGATTTTGTTGTACCCCAAAATTTGCCCTCTCATTTTATCAACATTTCTCATCACAAGGCTCTTTGGACTCAAGATCAAGCTAGGGTTTGCTCTGCTCAAGACATCTCCTTGCATTGTTGACCTAAATTAGGGTTTGAGTTTGCACAAGGAATTTTGGACTTCTAATGCTCAAATTGACTTTCATACTTCATGTTGGACTTACAAGATTACCTCTACCAAGTTTCAAGCCTTGAATCAAATTTTTGCCCAGGCAATTGGATAGTTGACCTAGAAATCAGCTGTATTGGGGAAAAGTCAATTGTGGCCAATTTACAGTCAAACCTCATAAATTTGGACCCATATCAACATTATAAACTCATATGAACCATTTGATCAAGTTTGGACCACAACTCCTCAAGAAATTTGATCAGATCATCAAAAGAGCAAAATGGTCATTTTTAGGGTTTTGACTGCACAAGGACAATTTCTGATTTTTGACCTAGCCAATGGAAAATTAGGTTCAAGCATGGATTCAAGGACTCAATGGCATCATCTTGACATATTCACAAGGTTCAAAAGATCTCAATTGCATTGGATGGACAGATGAATTTTTCAGTCAACTAATCAAATTTTGACTGTACACTAAAAAGTCAAATTTTGACTTTTTGGTCAAAATCAAATGCCAAAGGTCATTTTTAATCAAGATGTGTCAAAACATGAAACTTATTCATCAAGAAACCCAATTTTTCAAATTAGGGTTTAAAGTTGAAAATTTTCATAACTTAGAATTTTTCTAAGTTATGAAATTTGCTTAATTTTTCCTAACTTTGCCCAACATTTTCACCATGATGAAATTGGATTCAAACAAAACTTCCAACATAAAATTTTTATTCCTCCACAAATTCTACAACTTTGATTCACAAAGTTTTCACAAAATAAGCTTGGATCTCAAGTTATGATTTTTGGAACAAGGGTCCATGAAACTTTTAACTTAGTGAAATTTTGCCCTAGTTTAGGCAGGATTTTGACCTATCTTCTTGCCAACTTTTCACCTAGTTCCACTTGGAATATAAAATTTCATTTCAAATATGGAATGTAGAGAATGTTTCAAGCTTTCCAAAATGTCTAAGAACTCTCCAAACTCATTTGTGGTTAGGGAGAATCGAAGGCTTGAAGTTGACAAAAACTCACTTTCATCCATGGCATGTTCATAGTAATACAAGTTGCCAATTCTAATCAGCTTGCTTTGCACTAGATTACAGGACTCAAAACCATTCCACACTCAATAATTAAATGCAAATTCATTGGTCTAAGGAATTGTTTTGGTCATTAGATCATTGCACACAAGACTAATCCCTAAATGGTAAAAGGTACATTACCATTTTTGCCAAAATATGCTTTATGTCAAAACCACATCTCTTGAGCCTGGAACAATATGTTGTGCAGCAAATCATATCCACCAATTTGAGGGGCCAAGATCACAAGAAGCGGGCTGATAGATAGCTTGTACAAGCTTGTAATACATCATTGCTCATTTTTGCTTAAAATACAAGAAACATATCCAATACACTAGGACTTAGACATCTATGAAAACCAACTTGTGCAAGCTTTTGAAACATCTTTCTCACATCCCTTTGAGCAATAAACACGGCCCTTTGAGCCTTCAAACCTCCCATAGCACAAAATCACCTTCCATTGGCAAAACAGCGCAGCTTCTGCATCTTGAGTTCTATCTCACAATTTGCTCGTGCGTTTTGTCCCAAACCTGTTCAAACACCTTCCATACATCCTATCCAAGCTATCCCAACCCTTAAACACTAACTATAACTCCATTTACAAGGTTTGCCATTTTTGGTTTCAGCTTGAGCAGGTTGAGTTCTGTAGGCTTGTTCAAGCACATTCAAGGTAAGTTAGACATTGGAGAAGGTCAAGGGAAGTTCAAGCAAGCTCCCAAACATCTCAGGCCTTGTTGAAAAGCTCCACATTGTCAGATACGATCTCAACTTAAACAGTTTTTTATCAACTTCCTATCTCTCTATTTAGGAACATTTAGACGTAGGTTTATGAATAAGAAATGTAGTATTCATAGCCATGAAGTTGTACATATGCTCAATTTTCATTTTAGTTAAGCATGCTAAGAGAATTTGGTCCATGAACATCCTGAAAAAAATAGGTTAAGATTTAGGGCCAGAGAAATTCTCTCTGGTCTTTGAGAGTTAGGACAAGTTTTTTATATGGTTGGATTCGTCTTGGAAAGCTCTACAACTTTGATGTTATGTGTTTTTGCATTAGAGCACGTATACAGGTTGTTCGTGTTTGAAACTAGGCACGCGCGAATTTGAGACAAAGGTTGAAGATGAAGTCTGGCTTGGGCTGGGCTTTGGTCCTTTCACTTTTGACACCCCCCATTTGCTGAATGCACCCCCTGGCCCAATTTCTTTATACTTTGATATTTTTTATTTATTTTTATTTTCTGATTTCTATTTTATATTTTCTAAATATAAAAATACCCAAAAATATTTTTTATAAATTCTCACATTTTATTTTGTATTTTATTTTTATTTTTTCTAACATAAAAACAATTAAATTAGTATATACTTTATTTATTGAAAACTTAAAAATAATATATAAATTATACTTTTATTTTATTCTTTACTTTATTCACACTAAAAAATATTGTTCTAAATATATTTTTATTTTTGTATATATTTTATTTTATTTTTATTACATAATTAATACAATTAATATATACATACATACTTTTATTTTATTTAATGAATACTTGAGAATAAAAACATAAAAATATTATACTTTTATTTTTTATACTTAAATAATACTTTTTCTAAATATATTTTATTTTTGTATATACATTATTTTATTTTATTGTATATAAATAGTATATTTAATATATTTGTATTCTTAAAAGAAAATTAGGGTTTACCCTTGATAAAAATAATAATCTTTTTTTATTTTCTTTCTTTAAAACATTTTTACATACATAAAAATAAATATAAACATTTTTTGCATGATTCATAATATTTTGTATATTTATTTAATTTGCTTATTTAAATATTGTTCATTTATTATTTATGCCATTGATTCAATTTGGATGTAATAGTAAAATTAGGGTTTTAATTTCTTGTCAAATAATCCCCATTCAAAATTGTATCCCCCCTCCCCATAATCATGTTGTAATAGTGGTAGATTTATTTTTACGCATTTACGCTTTCAATTATGCCATGATTAAAGATTAGGGTTTGTACGCCAAAAATCCACTATCAACAAGTAGCTTGACCTAATACAAAGACAAAATGCATGAAAATCAATACACAATGCACACTTGCACCCCTAGGGTTACATCCACTTGTTGCCTTAAAAATGGGCCATGTTATGCATGTTGAGTATTTTGGCAATACAAAAACAAAACAAAAGATCATAGTCCCTCGATGATGCTATCTTGGTTGCCTATACAAAAATGATCTAGTCCCTCAAAAAATTGCTAAAGATACTTGACACAATTGCTATTATGGTCTATACGATGACCCGCGCCTGTCCCGTTTAACATCCTAATACAAGGTTGTTTACCAAATGCAATGGTAAAACAATACTGTCAAAAGGGTTTAAAACATATAGGAAAGATCTTTGAGTAAAATAGGGTAGACAACTCTTAGTTACTTGATCAAAAGCTTGCAAAACATCCTTGCTATTTTCAAACACACCTCACAACACAATTTCAAAACATTTCCTAAAAACAAACTTTCAAACATTGAAAAATCTTTTCAAAAGACAAACACCTTTGTATATATTCAAACAAGAATCATTACAAAGGTTGCCACAACGATGGCCTCTTTTCAAAACATCTTTCAAAACGACACACAAAACACCATTTCAAACAATTGAAAAGCAAAAGCAAGTGATCTAAACAAGTAACTAAGAGCCCATGGATAACCATAGATGAAAAGGGTGCTTGCACCTTCCCTTTTCATAATCTACTCCCCGAACCCAAGAAAACATCTCAAAGGTCTTTCCTGTGCTTTTTGACCTTTCCTTAGGATAAAATAAAAAGTCGGTGGCGACTCTTGCTAAACCGAAACATTTGCGAACACAAACGCAAAACCTCAAGTCAGTTCTCCCACCTTATCACAGATTTTTTTGGAAGAAATGGCATGGAAAGGTTTTTTTGGTTCATCACATTTCAAGGTTATGAAATTTGGTTGAAAAGCACAAGGGATTGATTGGAGGAGTTTTCATGGTTGGATAAGATTTTATTCCATTTGGTCACCAGTGCATATTTCTCTCAATGTTCAAGATATGTAAGTGGTTTTGGTGGCTATGAGTTCTCATTATCATCCTCAACAACTTCTATTTACAAATCATGTGTGTTGGTACAAGAAGTTTGTTCAAAATTTTCAAAGTTCCTCAAATCATTCTCTTGATCTAAGGAGCTAGGGTTTTGAACTTCAAAGGAATATATCTTGCTCATCTCTTGGTATTTTTGAGTGATTACAAAGACATCTTTCTCTTCAAAGGGTTATCAATAAATCACTTCTAAATTTTCAATGATTTTCCATGAGGAAGAGTCTTAATGAGGAAAAAAGATTACAAGTCCTCCAGATGAATCCCCAATTTTTCATGTGAGAAAATGGAAGGAAGTTGCCTTAAGGATGCAAAAGATTATAGGTCATTTCATGATTTCTTTTCCAACTTCAACAATTCATAACTCTCTCAATTTTTTGAGATTTTTAATGGTTCAAGTTTCAAAATGTCATTCAAGAGATCTACTTCATGCCATCTTTTTTGGTCAAGAGCAAATTCCAAGTGGAAGGCCATGTTTGGATGTAAGACATTATAGGTCATTTTTGAAGAAGAACTTGAAATATTTCTAAGTATGGAAAGTTAACTCTTTTTCTCCAACTTTGACTCAACACAACTTTCAGCTCAAGCATCCAATTGATTCCATTCTTTTTCCTTTGCAAAGCTTATAACCTCATCTTTCTAAAGCATCAAGAATCATGCCTTAAGAACCCTTGAGCTGAGAATGCCATTGTTTCAAAAGTGGTAACTTGGAATTGAAGTTTCATTGCAAGTCAGGATTTGAATTTCATGTTACAACCTCTAAACCTCAAATTAGCACGCGCTTTGGGTCTAAACATGATTGGCCAACTTTCCCAAGTTGATTAGTGCATCAAAACGCGCTCTTTGTATGAGTTTTGACAAAGGAGAAGTCACATTTTCTTCATGATGCAGACCCACACGAATTCCCTCCAAAATGCACCATTCACTCTTCATTTTGATCCCATGTTCTTCTCCTATAAATACATGAACTATCCCATTCATTTTCTGAAGCTTGGATAGCCAGAATCACCCTGCAAAACTTGTTCTACAACTCAGAATTCAGTAACTTCAAAATCCATTCTCAAGCCTTTTTCAATCCAATTTTTCCATCAATTCACCTTCCTTGATCTTCCCTAACGCTAACTATAAAATTACATTCAAGAATTGTGCCCTATACTGCTCCATAGAAGTCCAGTTTTAGAGCTCTGCAACTGAACTTCAATAGGTAGATCCCTTTATAAACTCTTCAAAACTCTGATATAATTGTGTTGCTCTCATTGCCCTGGTTCTAGTCGCAAAACTTACTTCTTACTGGAAACACGTTTTGATCATTAAATTTTAAATCCCTTTTCAAAACTTTCCTTCCAAATTGCTGGAGCTACAGTTTATATAAATTTGGCGCGAGGGTGTGGTTGTCTTCGTCTTGAAGAGACGAAGCGATTGGCATAGGTGTAAACTTCTGATTTTACAGTTTGATAGACCTGCAAATCATGTTGGCTGGAGGTTGAAGATGACCTACGTGTCATCTTCCAATCAATGATGGCACGCCACTTGTTATTTTTGAAAATCTGATTTTATATTTGCTTATGTACTTTATTCACTAATGACCATGATATGCACAGCGTGTCAGATCCTTTGGATTTGATTACTAACGCGTTTGGACTCTCATCAAATGGTCCACATATTTTTACTTTTATTTTCTTTTCTGATTTTTATATTTTAATTGTTTTAAATTTCAAAAAATCATAGAAAATTCATTTTTAGTCCAAAAAATCTGAAAAAATTATGAAAAAATATTTTGATTATTCTCTTTCTGATTTTTATTTTTTCACAATTTAATTTTGTGTTTTGGTATTTTTTATAAATTTACACTTTATTTGAATTGTTTTAAATGTTTAAAAATACTTTTATACATTTTTAAGTTCTGAAAAAATTATGGAGTGATTCAATGATATTTTGACAAATATTGGTGACCTTATTTTATTTTTGTTTCTGACTTTACTATTTTTTATCATTTTTGGTTTATTTTACCCATTTCTTTTAATTTTTGGTTTATTTTTCTGATTTTTCTATGGTCTCACTTTTATTTCTTGTTTAATTTGAACATAGTTAATATTTTTCTATTTATTTTCTATTTTTAAACATTATTTTTAAACCCTTTTGTATATATTAAAATGTAATATTATTTTGTGACTATTTTCTGCCTGATCTTGGGTTAAATTTTGGATCATGAACTTTATTAACATCATTGGATCCATGGTGTTGAGTTTAACTCCATAAAAATGGATGAATGATTTTAATAATAGTTTAATTAAATTTAATTCAAAAGTGGTTTGTATATTATCTCACATCCCTCTTCATCTCATCCCCTTCTTATTACACTAAGTATTGTTGGAGCATGATCTCAATATCATGTCTCAGAACAAATGGTGCATAGATTGCTATTGACCGGCCTCAAAATAGGTGCGACTTCTATATAAGTCTACTTACGATTGCTTAACATAGCGCTAAATTTTGTCCCAATTCGAATAAATGATCATTCGTGGCCCAAACTTATGTTTGCAAGACCAAGTATGTTAATTTGATCTCTTTGATCCAATAACCTTGAGATTCAGTGTGTGGAGATGGATCTACAACACCTTTGGTCAATGCGGATCACTTAAACATCGTTGATCATTAAATGGCACTTGTGAGAATTCCAAATGGATGATATACTTGACAAAAATCAAATGCAACTTGTTGTATGGAGGCTTTGGTTCTACCAATCCTCTAATGATTTTCAAATGCAAGTTTCAAGATGATCATCCAACTAACCAATAATCACTAATAATTTACTTTATCCTTTATTTTTATTATATGCCCCTTTATTTTTATGCACTATTTACTTTTAGCATTTACATTTCATGCCACTTTCATCTTTGCTCATTTAAGTATTTACTTTCTTGTCATTTTTATTTTTTTGCTCACTTGAGCTTTACTTTTCTTTTTCAAAACACCTAATAATCAACATAAAGCCTAAAAATCTTTAATGATACTTGGATTATTTGGTTAATATCCTTGGCATTATGGAGCATTGGACTTTTTGGACTTAGGATTAGAAACTTTGGCCTATGATTGGAGACCTTTTGATCTTATCTGATTATTTTTTCTGGAGTTCTTGAGGTTTACCTCAAGACATTGGGTTGCTTGTTTGTTTTTGTGGGCAGGTTTTTGTGATTACACTCTTTGTTTGTAATCTGGAATTCACTCGTACACAGCAGTTACTCTGCCCAATTTTTGTGAAGACTTAATACACTTGAATTTTGGTTCTCTCAAGAGGTCTAGTATTTTTTTGCTTGATTGGTTTCAATCCAAGGAACGGGAATTCTATCTTGGCTCATAATGTCAAGTTTTGGCTTCTTGTTGGTTAGATGGTTCTTATCCCTAGCTTTTACCTTATGCTTTAGGATAGTCCCTTCTTCTCCTCCCATCTTCTTTAATTTCAAAAATCTTCTTCCTCCTTTTGAAAACTCTTCTTATTTTTAAACTTGAACCATTTTCATAATAAACTTGGACTTATGTCCATGCATTTTCAAAACATTTTCATAAATAAACTCCAATCAACTTAATAATGCCTTGACATTTTTTGTGAGAAGACTAAAAGTCAATCAATCTCATTTCAAACCATTTTGCCACTTTGGCTTTTATCTTTAAATTTTTCTCAAAAAAGATCGAACTCTTCTCAATCCTTGTAGTGATGCAAACAACTATACTTCTACAATATGTAGTGAAGAGAGATATTTTCCTCTTGGGTGTTGAGTGAGGCATTGTTGATTTTAAAATCTAAGCCATGTCCTCCACTTTGAGATGATGCAAATTCTCCTTTCTCATAATTGTGGGTAGTAGGTGTGTTTTCCACACGGACAATGACGGTGATGTTTTATCTCATAAAATTAACCAACACATTTGTGTTTTTAATTCTTAAAAGAGGAATTACGTGTACCCTCATCCCCTATTGCACGAAAAGATGGTACGTAGGCACTAAAGGTTCGCAACCGCGGCGGATGCAAAAATTATAAAATAAATATATTTATTTTCTCATCTCCACCATCCATTTTTATACAATATTTTTTATAGCCAAAATATATAGATTTTACAAAGAGGCTCCTGCGGAGTACCGTAGATGTTTAGGATGCTAATACCTTTCCTTTGCATAACCAACCCCCTTACCTTGAATCTTTCCCCCTCTTTTTTGGGTTATTCGCTCTTTTCCCATTCCTTTGGAAACAATAAAGCGTGGTGGAGATTTTTATTTTGATTTGTATAAAGTCTAATTAACCCAATGGCTTAGTCTTAAACATTTCTACCGCTACACGTACCTAATTTGAAGATAAATTTGATTTCTCTTGGTGAATTCGACAAGAAAAGGATATGTTTTCCAAAGAGAGAAAAGTATCTTAAGATTCGTGAAGGGGACGAAGGAAGTCTTGAGAGGCGTGAAGAAACAAGGCTTGTATACCCTTGAGGCTGAAGTTGTAAGTGGTTCTGCAGATGTTGCATCTACGAAATCTTTTTCGAAGACATAAATTTGGCACATAAGATTGGGCTATGACAGTGAAAGGGGTCTGGTCGAATTTGGGAAACAAATTCTGCTTGGTGGAAACAAAGTCGAAAAGCTGTAGTTTGGTGAATCCTGTGTACTTGGAAAATTTTGTAGAGTGAAGTTCAATAAAGGCAAACAAAGAACACATGGGTCCCTTGATTACATTCATGTTGATATTTGGAGGCTGCAAGGTGTCCATCACATTCAAGAGCATGGTATTTTTTATCCATAGTTGATAATTATTCCATAAAGTTATGGGTATTCATCTAGAAGACTAAGGATGAACCTTTTGAGAATTTTAAAAGCAGGAAGACTCTGGTCGAAAATCAGACTGGCAGAAAGGTCAAGAGGTTGAGAACTAAAAATGGCCTTAAATTTTGCAATGGGGAGTTCAATAGTTTTTGTGCAGCCTCTTGTATTTCAAGGTATAGAACTACTTGAGGTACTCCCCAAAAAAATGGTCTACTAAGAGGTTTAATCGAACCATTTTGGAAAGAGTTAGATGTATATTCACTAGTACTAGGTTAAAAACGGTGTTTTAGGTGGCTATTTCGACAATATTGTACCCCAAAATTTTCCCTCTCCTTTCATTCGAAAATATCCCTCCATACTCTTAGGGCTTTTAATCCCACTTATGACACTAAGGTTCATGGTTCAATGGTTGTGTAATATTAGGGTTTACATTTGAGTTTATCTTGAGTTAGGTTTTGGTTCGTGATAAAAGTTGTTGAGTTTGTGGACTCTTTTTTTATACATTATTTGCTTGTGAAAAAAGTTAATCGAAATTGAATTTGAGATTGGGGTTTGATCATCTTTTGGTTTGGGTTTGTTGATAATTTTCAATGGAATATTTGCTGGAGCTTTATGTCAAATCTCACTTATCTTCAAAGATCATTCAAAGTGTTTGTGTTGATATAATTGAGATGTTCATTCAAGAGAAAATTCATTAGGAAGAAAGTGTTTTTGTATGCTTTCACTACTTAAGAGGAAAACTCACTTGTTGGCCAATTATTTTGAAGTGGAAAGAGGTTTCGAAATTTTGTTGTGGAACCAAAGAGTTCTATTGCATTGTGGACAAGATTGGTTTAATTCCTACAATTCTTTGGTCTTTTTCGTGCTTCATTGACCAAAGATGATTTCATGTTATAATTCTCAAATACACAATCTCCAAGTTATTCTAAACTTATTTGCAATTCTTTCAAGTGTCACAAAGTTCTATGTTGTATTCGAGATTCATGTGAAACATTTGATTGAAATATACAAATTCTATTTGAATACATTATGGTATAAAATCCAACATGGAATACAAGTCATACAAGTTCTACCAATTACAAGTCATACAAAGTTCAATTACAAGTAAAACCAAAACTATAATTTTCCTATTTTTGTTCTATACAAAGCAAAAATATTTCTTCATCATTCTTGATCCATCTTCAAGTGCCTTGTGTGATACGATGGCAGAACCGACTGTTAATACTGGTTTTCATTTTCCGTTTGCAAAATGTCGCGGTAAGCAAGAGTCGTCACCGACTTTTATTTTATCCAATCAGGAAAAGGAAAAAGAACAGAAAAAACCTTTTTCCAGATGTTTCTGAGTACGGGGGTAGATTATAGAAAGGGAAGGTGTTAGCATCCTTTCTATCCATGGTTTTCCATGGGCTCTTAGGTACTTGCTCATTTTGAAAAATGCTTGTGTGTGCTTGTTTTGAAAAGTTTTATTTTACTTCGTTTTAACCCTTGTTTCTGTCCTCAAGAGTGTTATGAAGTTGTTTTTGAAAACTTTGTTTGAAAAAGTGTTTGGTGTGAAAAAGTTTGTTTGTTTGAGCAAGTACCTAGGAACTAATCTACCTACTCGAAAAAGACTATTTGTTTTCCTTTAGACAGCACTATCCTATTATTAAGGAATAGGTAACACCGTCATTGGATTTTTTTAGGGACGTTCGAAGGGACGAAATGGTCTCTGAAGGCAACAAGTAAGGATACCTTAGCATTTCTAAGGGACTGTCATCATATATTTGTAGGCAACATCGAGGGACAAGATCATTTCTCATAGGCAACTCGAGGGACGTTAAGGGACTATGATCTTTATGATGACTTTTAGATTGAGGGTCTTTTGCTAAGATATCCCTACGTTCGAGGGACATGACCATTGTTTCCGAAGGCAACCAAGTGAGATAATACCCTAGGGGTGTAAGTGTGCAAAAGTGATTCAGTTCGGTTATTTATCTTGAAATTAGGATTTTCTATCGTTCATGTTTATCTTTCCATACAATCCTATTAATCTAAGCATTGCATAAAATATAGTAGCAGGAGATAAAGGCGAAAATGTAAACTTAAGCTATTACAGAGCTTTGGGGCAGTTACATAATAATGAAGAGTACGAAAAAGAAATCCTAAAACTATTACATCCCGGAAGTAATTACGGGATAATGAAAAAAAGCGAAAAAATAAAGTTACGCTATTACAGTTGAATGCGCCCTATACACTTTATCTAGGAAAATAAAAATAAGATGAAAATAGAAAAGTAAATGTTTTGGTGATTTTTTATGAAAAAAATGATTTGTGATAATTAATTAAATAAACTTAAAAAACCTAATTAATTTTAATTAATAAAAATATTAATTAAAATACTTAAATACTAATTAGTTCAAATTGAAGAAAAAAAAGGTTAGTTTTGAAAAAAGTTAATTAAAAAAAACTAAAAACCTAATTAATTTTAATTAATAAAAAAGGTTAATTTTGAAGAAAAAAAAGGTTAATTAAAAAACCTAAAACCTAATTAATTTCAAGAAAAAAAAGTTAATTTTGAAAAAAAGGTTTATGTGTGATGATTAATAAGAAAGAATTAAGTTTGCCAAAAAAATAGATAGGGGAAGAAACATCAATGAAAAATAGGGTTAGAAAATAAAAATAATACAAATGTCAGGGGTGAGTGATGAACCACAAATTAATTTAAAACCTAAAATTAAATTTAAAAACCTAAAATTAATTATTCAAGTTTATTATAAAAAATCAAAGGTTTGTGAAAAATATTAGGTTTTATGAAAAAAGTTTTAAACAGATGGTTGCCTTAACCTCCTCAGAATGTCTGTCTTGCCATACATTAGTGGTTGTTATGATTTGACCTCAGTGTTTTATAATAAAACTATATGGGACCATAATAGTCAAACCTGTAGTGTTGAATCTCATAGACACATTAAACAAATTAGTATACCATGAAATACAAAGAAAATAAATATATGAAATTTTATAATGTTAAAACCGATGTGGCATGTATGAATGCTTCTACACCCTTTTGATCATGGAGATCAAACCAGCCTTACCCTTGCTGGAGAAGTAGTGAGATATAGGTTTGTAACAAGGATGGCTTGTTTGTAGTGAGATGGGGGTTTGTAACAAGGATTTTAAGGTTTTTAGGGTTTTTGAAGGAATTTGATATTTTGACAGGGTTGTGGCAAAGGGTTTTTTTCTCGTGTTCTATTTGTATGGAAAAAATTAATATTATATAATGGAAATTAGAGAAAAGATATGGGCTTTGAATGTGCAATTGGGCCTCCAATAACCACAAGCAATAGTGCAGATTTTTATTCACTTGAGTCTGTCACGTTCAAGGCTAAACCGCATGGGCTTAAGTGCAATTTTTGAAGTTGAAATGTGAAAATAAAATGTAGCCTACATCGAGAACTAAATCCTGTCCAAAAATGGGCTCAATCAGATAAATGGTGAATTAGTTGTGAATTTTTGAAGTTCTGGCTCAGACAAACTTATTTTTGGCTCCAGTGTCAACTCTGACACGTTCTTCAATAAAAAACTGATATTGATCGAAGCAGAACCTGGTCTCGACTTTGGAAGCAAAATTGTAGACCTCTGAGTCAGTGACCTTGTTTAAAAAGATGGGCCCGATCCGATAAAAATTGACCGAGTTATGAATTTTCAAAGTTTCGACCCAGATGAAATAATATTCAGCATTCAGGATTTTCGGCGCATCACGCGCACTTTGGGCAAAAAACAAAATCCTTTTGGATATCGCTCGAACTCGATACCTCTTGTGAAAATGTAGTCAACTCAATTTATGAAATTTTGGCACAGGAACCAGCTCAATACGATGAAAATCGACCAAGTTATGATTTTCTGAACATGACGCAAATAAACTTCTATCACCAATTTTCTGTACGAAAATACTTGATAAATCCGTATTTTTGAAGACCTTCTAATCGAAATTGGCTTCCATCCGTGAGAGATAAAAACGTAGATGACGTCAAGACGGAATTTGGCCACCGGAACGGGTTCAAAACGAGCCACGATCTTCAAGTTATGAATTCTTTAGTGCGTAAAAATTGCACTTTCAGCACACTTTTTCACCATATTTCTTCGAGAAAACTCACACATTCAGAGACCTTCTTTAAAGAATTGACTCTTGAGCTGAACCTGAATTTAAGAATACGTTATTAGAGATATCTTGGCGAAATAACACCTGAATATGACGTGCCGGGTTGGACTTGTGAATCTTTGAACCCTGAATCGTTGCAAAACGGCGAACCGATCTTCAGCATAGAAAATACTCTAAGAACATTCATTGGTGAAATAAACGTCACTTGTAACCTGACGAAGGTTGATAAATATACCTTTATTCCATAACCATAAAACCAATGATATGCATATATGAAAAGAGGGTAAATTTTGGGGTACAACAACTGCCCCTGTTCAATCTTCTTAAACCTGAGGATGTAGATTGGTTGTCTGCCTTTCGTAATCTGAAGGTGGAAGATGATTGAACACTAGAGTTCCCAGAAATTTGCACTCGTTTGTAATGATGCTTGAATATGTAGGTAGTATCAGAAATGGGCTTACAGATGCCATTTGGAGGAGATGACGGAAGGTCACTGGAGATGGGCTTAAAGATGCCACCCGGAAGATATGACGGAGAATCGTCGGAGATGGGCTTAAAGATGCCATCTAGAGGATGTTGATTTTGTAAGATATTACTTTGATGAGAATTCATGTTCCTGCCGTTGAGGAGGAATCTGCTGAGAAATGTTGGTCTCTATCTTGGGAGAAATAGAATTTTAGGAGCTTCAGTTGTCCGTTACTCTATTGGGGAATCATCTCTTAGTCGAGGAGATGAAAATGAATTGTTATCTGGTCGTGCTCCAGGCCTTACAGTGATTTGATGAGGATAATAAGACTGACTTCTATCTGGTCGTGCTCCAGGTTTTACAGTGACTTACTGGGGATATGAGATTAAACTTGCTATCTGGTCGTGCTCCAGGCTTTGCAATCTCAAAAACTGTTATTTGGTCGTGCTCCAAGCTTCAGAAGGAATTAAGTGGTTATCCGGTCGCATCCGGGTTTCAACTTGAATTTAAGGTATACTAATATCTGGTTGATTTCTGGGCTTCATAGTAATTGGCCGAGTAAACTGCTATTTGGTCGAATTCCAAGCTTCGCAGTACCTCATATTATTATCTGGTCGTGCTCCAGGTTTCACAGTGTCTCTTGCTGCTATCTGGTCGTGCTCCAATCTTCACAGCGTCTTATACTGTTATTTGGTCGTGCTCCAGGTTTCACGGTGTCTTATACCACTATTTGGTCGATTCCAGACTTCGTAGTATTTTGGAGCAATCAAGATATTATCTGATCGATTTCCGGGCTTCATAGCTTGAATCTGGGATATACCACTATCTGGTCAATTCCATGCTTCATAGTATCTTGTACTATTATCCGATTGATTTACAGGCTTCACAGTATGATGGGGAAATTAAGTTGTTATCTGGTCGATTTCCGGGCTTCATAGCTTGAATTTGAGATATACCACTATCTGGTCGATTCTAGGCTTCATAGTATTTTGGAGAAATCAAGATATTATCCGGTCGATTTCTGGGCTTCATAGCTTGAACTGGAATAGAAATCTTAGTATCGATTTGACTGAACAGGGGAAAACTTGTGAGAACTTCAACTGGGAGAGAAATCTTAGTATCGATTTGACTGATCTCGGGAGAGGTCTCGGATTAACTTTGACTGGCATAGAAATCAGGGGAATCTTAGCGGAGATTCGGCTGACCCAGACAAAAGTCTTAGAACATCTTCAACTATAATAGAAACCTTGGTGTCGGTTTGACTGAACCAGAGAAAACTTGTGAGAACTTCAACTGGGAGAGAAATCTTAGTATCGATTTGACTGATCCCGAGAGAGGTCTCGGATTAACTTTGACTGGCATAGAAATTAGGGGAATCTTAGCGGCGATTCGGCTGACCCAGACAAAAGTCTTAGAACATCTTCAACTAGAATAGAAACCTTAGTTTCGGTTTGACTGAATCAAAGAAAATCTTGAAAAGTGTTGGAATATCTTCAACTGGAATAGAAACCTTGGTGTCGGTTTGACTGAAATAGGTAGAACTCGAGTTGTCTTCAACTGGGAGAGAAATCTTAGTATCGATTTGACTGAACCTGGGAGAGGTCTCAGAATAACTTTGACTGGAATAGAAATCAGGGGAATCTTAGCGGCAATTCAGATGACCTAGACGAAGGTCTTAGAACATCTTCAACTAGAATAGAAACCTTAGTGTCGGTTTGACTGAACCAGAGAAAATCTTGAAAAGTGTTGGAATATCTTCAACTAGAATAGAAACCTTGGTGTCGGTTTGACTGAACCAGAGAGACTTGTGAGAACTTGATTGCATCTTCCCCTAAAAGGTAAAGAGTTATTCGTATGTAATGTCATGATGTATGAAATGTATTGAGTAATGATGTTCTCAAAATAAATGAGATTGTGTTGTATAATATGTATGCGCATGCCATGATGTATGGATATGGAATGCTATTGTGATATTCTCTAGCTGGGGAAAGTAAATCTTAGACTGCTGCTGCAGAGTATAAGGAGTTGAGTTCTTCGTTTCCGCTGGGGATAGTGACCAAAGATGATTAGCTGGAGATTTACATCCATTCTGCTTGAGAACATTCTGCCGGACGAGACTCTGTCTGAGAATAATCATGTGAGGGAATGACTCTGTGGGGAAGAGAGATACTTTGTTGGAAGATCTACTAATTTGGAGAAATAAACTCAGCTGGGGATGAAATTCCAGTGCTGGAGAGAAGAGCTCTGTTGGAGATTGAGCTTCCATTGCCAGAGAAATAAACTCTGCTCAGGAGATGGCTTTACAAACTGCTCATGGTTATAAAACTCAGCTGGGAAATGCAGATATCAGCTTTCTGAAGGAACCTACTGGGGAAGGAATTCCTTCTTGGGGATACGGAGGTCGGACCTTGGTTGTCTCGGCTCTGTGGGGAATATGAATATCACGGGCGTGTATGTGATAGTGACTTTGCTTCAACCTGTCTCTGCCCCTTGTACCATGCTGGAAAAAGTACATGCGGAGATTTTGGGATGGATCTATGTCGTGATTGTACTTGAACATGTATTTAATGAGTGTCAAGATGACATACATCTCTGGATCGTATATGAACTTTACTTGAAACATGTGTCAAATGAGTTTCAGAATGACATCCGTCTCTGGATCATATCTGAACTGTACTTGAAACATGTGTCGAATGAGTGTCAAAATGACATCCGTCTTTGGATCATATCTGAACTGTACTTGAAACATGTGTCGAATGAGTGTCAAAATGACATTCTTCTCTGGATCATATCTGAACTGTATCTGAAAGTTGAATCTGAATGAGTATCAGAATGGCATCTGTATTTGGAGCATATCTGAACTGTATCTGAAAGCTGAACCTAAATGAGTATCAAAATGGCATCCGTATCTGGAGCGTATATGAATTGTATCTGAAAGCTGAATCTGAATGAGTATCAGAATGGCATCCGTATCTGGAGCATATCTGAACTGTATCTGAAAGCTGAATCTGAATGAGTATCAGAATGGCATCCGTATCTGGAGCGTATCTGAACTGTATTTGAATGTTGAATCTGAATGAGTATCAGAATGGCATCCGTATCTGGAGCGTATCTGAATTGTATCTGAAAGCTGAATCTGAATGAGTATCATAATGGCATTCGTATCTAGAGTGTATATGAACTATATCTAAAAGCTAAATCTGAATGAGTATCAGAATGGCATTTGTATCTGGAGCATATCTGAACTGTATCTGAAAGCTGAATCTGAATGAGTATCAGAATGGCATCCGTATCTGGAGCGTATCTGAATTGTATCTGAAAGCTGAATTTGAATGAGTATCAAAATGGCATTCGTATCTGGAGTGTATCTGAACCGTTTCTCGATTTTGGTGCTCTTGATGAATGTTGATCATGGTATAAGTCTTCCACTGATAGACCGGTGACGGGACATAGTCATACATTTTAAATCCCTAACTTTTTCCTGGACCGTCCTTTCGGGTTTTCAGTCCATCGGGATACCTTTTTGCCCAAGCCGCCTTTTCAGGTTTTCGACTTGTCGGTATACAAATTTTTTTTATGTATATCCCTATTTTTTGCCCAAACTTTTTTGGTTCGTCGGGATACCCTTATTTTTGCCTAGGCCAGTCGACCTAGCGGGTCTTTTTTCATGCGTAGTATTTTCCGACTGTGTCCACGCTTTCAGGATGTAGAGAGTTGTCACTATCCATAGTGTTGTGTTGTAGTATTGTCAAAAATGTTTTCTTGATGGCACATGATTCATTGCTGGAATGCGTGTGTAATGCCCCAAACGATTCAGATGGAGATTTTCCCCTGGTTATTTGGCACTTTTGGAGAGACTGCCTCAGGTGTGTTTAGACATCATGTCATGCCCCTTGCTTATGGAAGACCTGTTATTGGAAGTGTCTTTCCCGCTGAGGTGATTATGTCCATTGAGAGGATGTCTGTTCATTGAATATCCATTGTGCATATTTCTCTGCTGTCAAACAATTAGTCATATGCAAACAATGTCATTTAAAGAATACAAAACTCATGTCTGTCTTGAAAATTTTTTGAAAATGTTTTTTGTGTAGTAAAAATAAATTTGCAAGAATGTGATATCAACTCAGGATTCATAACAAAGCCTACAGGAGTCAGGATACCTTTGTAACATTGTGCTCTCAAACTAACCCATGCTTCAGCTAGGACTTTTAAGGGTTATAACGTGGCCTGGTTCATGGTTCAAGATACAAAGGATAAAGGCTCAAATTTTATTTGTACCCAACCCTCTCTTCGTGATGTTCTTCAGTCCTATGCTCAGTTAATTGCGCATTTAGATCCTGATTGAGTCTAGAATCTTTGCTCTGATGCTTGGTGATGATTCAGAAATTGAACATTTGTTTTGAAAAGGCAGTCATTTTTGTAATCTTCTTTTTGTCGAGGATTTGTAGTAACCTCTTTCTTTTTGTTTTCGTTATCCCTTCTTTTGCCTGAACTGTTTCTTTTGTGATTACAGTCAGCGGGATGCCCCAATTTTTCTCTTAAGTCTCCTTCATAGGTTTTGAATTAATGGGATTTTATTTTGAGAGATAATGACTTCCTGTCTTGATGATTATACAGAACCATCACTGTCTTTTGTTTTGGAAGGACGTCTTCAATGCCATTCATTGTGTATGAAGCGGCAGATTGCGACTGAATGTGCCTCTGAATTAACTGAGAAAACTACCCTTCCCCAAGTTATGATTAAGGGTTTTAATTTGTGTGAAAAGAAAAACTCCTACTTCTTTGGCTCGAAGGGGTTGACTAGGGATTATCTTCCTTATAACTCCATTGTTTAGGATATGAAACAACGCATGTACATCGTCAGTGGGGTCTGTTCAAAAGCATACTGTAGAGATTGTGATATCATTTTTGTCATCCTCCCTTTAAGGCTTAGAGTTTTTTTAACCGAGAGTTGAATATCACAAAAGGAAATAAGAACGCATTTTTGAAATAGTGAATACGAATGAACTGATTCAAGACAAACATGTGCAATACATTGATGAAATAACGAGGTTTGATATGAATAAATGTTCAAACAAATCAAAATAAAATTACACATTAAAAATTCTAATGAACGAAAAGTCTTCTTGTGAGAACTTTTCACTTCAGATGGTATGCCTTGGAGGGATGGCAGAAGAACTCATCCTGATTGTGTTGTGCAAATTCTAGCGCTCCTTCATCAATCAGATCTTGAATTTTATTTCTCAACTCCCAACAACTGTTGGTGTCATGTCCAGGATTGTTGGAGTGGTACTCACATCTTGCATTTGGATTGTACCATGGGGAGGCTATGTTGGGATTCTGAGGAGGGTCCCTTAACAATAACCAACTTGACCTTTAACAAGCGTTGAAATGCTTGAGCCAATGACATGTTGATTTCGGTGAAGCGTCTTTCGGATGTATTCTTCTTATGCCGATTGCCCCGTTGTTGTTGGCGAGGTTGTGGTTGGGCTTGTGATGTAGTAACAATCTGGAAAGTTCTGTTCCTGGCCAACCAAACCTCTTCTCTCACTGGGAGCTGATTAATGCCTTGATCCATAATTTTAACTGTTTGTTTCATGGATCTGCATCCATCTTGGTGAAGCTTGTTGAGGAAGGCTCTTAGCCTTTCTTCTCCTCGAGCTAAGTTTTGGATAAGAGCCATCTTCCCCAGCATCTGGATTCTCATGGCTTCTACCTCAGCTTGCAGTTGTTCCAATTGTTCATCCTTGTTGTTGTCAGGACGTTCCTTGGTCAGATTCCCAGCGAAGAGTGTTTTCAAGTATTCTTGCCCCTTGGATAGATTCAGGAGAAATTCCTTGAACTGGGCATCTTGAGCTTGGAGATCTCTGTTGTCTTGTTGGAGAGCCATTGCTGAAATAAACAGTGGAGGAGATAAGAAATTTGTTATGAATCCTGTTATGCAATGATATGTATGATATATATGCAATGTTTTCAAGGATCTCGCGGGGTAAACACAAGAGACTGTTAGAATTTGATTGCAGCTTTGATTGAAGAACTTTGTATCGTTGAGAGTCCTTCTACGAGAGTAAAGCTCACCATATCAAGTGGGTCATAGCCTCTGACTTAAGTTGTTGAGTTTTGATCGTCTGACGACATTGGCTAGAGGAAAATAAATCCCCTTGCCCCTTGCCAGACGTCTGGTTCATCATAACCTGCATCACAGGCCCTCGAGATCCTTGAAATGGTTAGTATGATATGTCATGTTATGATGATATGATGTGTATGCTATGCATCAAGCAAAAATGCAGGGTAAGAAACCAATTTATTGGATTTATACAAACAAGGTCCTGCAAGGAATACAAACAAAGCCCTGCAATGAGTTCAAATTGTTAGGCAAAGAAAGCAAACAAGTCACACAAGTAGCCTTAGGTTTGGGATTTCATGGATTCCATAGGTAAGTACCCTCTTGAAATTTAGTTGACTCAACTTGTCTTAGAAAAGTAACCAGGTTCTAAGGATTCTCAATATCATTGATCATCCTTTATCGGGCATTGTTTCAGCTCAGGAAATCTTTTCTTGCGGCCGAAATATCCCGAAATTTTGATCTCAATGAGTGTAGAATCGAGTATCAACCAATCCTCAGCTTTATACCGAGGCCGACTATCTCACTACTTTCTAATGGCCAAGTTTGTTCAACTAAGGTTCTAAGGTCCATTAGTGCTTCACGACACCATGCAGCAGCCCCGTATTCTCCTCATTTCCACACGAAGGATACCGATACCAACCAAAGTGTCACACCAACACACCCATTGCTTAAACCATATCGGTCTACGCGGTATAGTCTCCACGATCTATTGTTGTTTACCTAAAAAGTGCCCCCAGATTCGGGTGTAGGATCTTCAACAATACCCAAGCAAAAACCCTTAAAGATAAAGCAAGCAAAGCAAACAAGAAAGTAATTTAAAAATGACCTATATCCTAAGGTATACCCCACTTTTCATAGTCCCCAACAGATTTGCCAGTTATGTGATACAGTGGTAGAACCGACTGTTAATACTTGTTTGCATTTTTCATTTGCAAAATGTCGCGGTAAGCAAGAGTCGCCACCGACTTTTATTTTATCCAATCAAGAAAAGGAAAAAGAACAGAAAAACCTTTTTCGAGATGTTTCTGAGTACGGGGGGGTAGATTATAAAAAGGGAAGGTGTTAGCACCATTTTCTATCCATGGTTTTTCATGGGCTCTTAGGTACTTGCTCATTTTAAAAACTGCTTTTGTGTGCTTGTTTTGAAAAGTTTTATTTTACTTTGTTTTAACTCTTATTTCTGTCCTCAAGAGTGTTATGAAGTTGTTTTTTAAAACTTTGTTTGAAAAAATGTTTGGTGTGAAAAAAGTGTTTGTTTGAGCAAGTACCTAGAAACTAATCTACCTACTCGAAAAAGACTCTTCGTTTTCCTTTAGACAGCGCTATCCTATTATTAAGGAATAGGTAGCACCGTTGTTGGAGTTTTTTAGGGACGTTCGAAGGGACAAAATGGTCTCTGAAGGCAACAAGTAAGGATACCTTAGCATTTCGAAGGGACTGTCATCATATATTCGTAGGCAATATAGAGGGACAAGATCATTTCTCGTAGGCAACTCGGGGGACGTTAAGGGACTATGATCTTTATGATGACTTTTAGATTGAGGGTCTTTTGCTAAGATATCCCTACGTTCGAGGGACATGACCATTGTTTCCGAAGGCAACCAAGTGAGATAATACCCTAGGGGTGCAAGTGTGCAAAAGTGATTCAGTTCGGTTATTTATCTTGAAATTAGGATTTTCTATCATTCATGTTTATCTTTCCATACAATCCTATTAATCTAAGCATTGCATAAAATATAGTAGCAGGAGATAAAGGCGGAAATATAAACCTAAGTTATTACAGAGCTTTGGGGTAGTTACATAATAGTGAAGAGTGTGGAAAAGAAATCCTAAAACTATTACATCCCGGAAGCAATTACATGATAATAAAAAAAAGTGGAAAAATAAAGTTACGCTATTACAGTTGAATGTGTCATATATACTTTATCTAGGAAAATAAAAATAAGATGAAAATAGAAAAGAAAATGTTTTGGTGATTTTTTATGAAAAAAATGATTTGTGATAATTAATTAAATAAACCTAAAAAACCTAATTAATTTTAATTAATAAAAAAATGTTAATTAAAATACCTAAATACTAATTAGTTCGAATTGAAAAAAAAGGTTAATTTTGAAAAAAGTTAATTAAAAAAAAACTAAAAACCTAATTAATTTTAATTAATAAAAAAGGTTAATTAAAAAACCTAAAACCTAATTAATTTCAATAAAAAAAGTTAATTTTGAAAAAAAAGTTTATGTGTAATGATTAATAAGAAAGAATTAAGTTTGCCAAAAATAGATAGGGGAAGAAACATCAATGAAAAATAGGGTTAGAAAATAAAAATAATGCAAATGTCAGGGGTGAGTGATGAACCACAAATTAATTTAAAACCTAAAATTAAATTTAAAAACCTAAAATTAATTATTCAAGTTTATTAAAAAAATCAAAGGTTTGTGAAAAATATTAGGTTTTATGAAAAAAGTTTTAAACAGATGGTTTCCTTAACCTCCTCAGGATGTCTGGCTTGTTTAAAAATATGGGCCCGATCCGATAAAAATTGACCGAGATATGAATTTTCGAAGTTTCGACTCAGATGAAATGATATTCAGCATTCAGGATTTTCGGCGCGTCACGCGCACTCTGGGCAAAATAAAGGCCTTTTGGATATCGTTCGAACTCGATACCTCTTGTGAAAACGTAGTCAACTCAATTTTTAAAATTTTGGCGTAGGAACCAGCTCAATACGATGAAAATCAACCAAGTTATGATTTTCTGAACATGACACAAATAAACTTCTATGACCAACTTTCTGTACGAAAATACTTGCTAAATCCGTATTTTTGAAGATCTTATGATCGAAATTGGCTTCCATCCGTGAGGGATGAAAACGTAGATGACGTCAAGACGGAATTTTGGCCACCGGAGTGGGTTCAAAACGAGCCACGATCTTCAAGTTATGAATTCTTTAGTGTGTAAAAACTGCACTTTCAGCACACTTTTTCACCATATTTATTCGAGAAAACTCACACATTCGGAGACCTTCTTTAAAGAATTGAATCTTGAGTTGAACCTGAATTTAAGAATATGTTATTAGAGATATCTTGGCGAAAGAACACCTGAATATGACGCGTCAGGTTGGACTTGTGAATCTTTGAACCCCGAATCGTTGCAAAACGGCGAACCGATTTTCAGCACAGAAAATACTCTGAGAACATTTATTAGCGAAATAAACGTCACTTGTAACCTGACGAAGCTTGATAAATATACCTTTATTCTATAACCATAAAACCAATGATATGCATGTATGAAAAGGGGATAAATTTTGGGGTACAACACCTTGTCATTCTTAAAAGTCTTCCTCATGTCCCATTATCAATGATGAAAACACATGAAATAAAAGAGAAAGATTTTGTTAGCAGCATAAACATAAGCATAAACAAGAAAATTTGCAGAATACTTTAGTTCATCATTAGGTTTTGGCTTAAGGAATCAGATTTTTAGGGCTTAGCTTTGTCTATTGCAAATCACAATCCAAGTTGGTTCACAAAAAGACAAAACAGAATTTCAGACTCAGCATCATGTTCAAGCATACAAGCCTCATACAATTTTGTTTCACAAGTCAGAATTCTATCATTGGCTAGGAGTAAATATTTTGCAAATCACAAGACAAATTTTGGTTCACAAAAGACAAAGAAAAATCAAGAGAATCAAATCAAATTTTCAAATTCAACATCATGTTTTCACGCAACAATCCCAAAAGGCCTCATGTTTGTTTTGTTTCAATAAAAAGTCAGAATTACAAACTCAAATCATAGGCCTAGCCCTACTGCAAAATCTCAAACAAATAAATAAAGGGATTTGTTTGGTTCACAGTAAAAGAAAAAAGCTCAAAAGATATTGTACTACACAAATACAAAATTAAAAAATCAGCAAACAACCAGTACAGAATCACAAAAGTCAGCAAACAATACAAGTGCCAAGGCAGCACAGCATAGCAAAGGTCACCAAGTACCACAGAATGGTTATCAGAAAAATCAGAAAAAGATGATAAGTCCAACAAGGCCAGCAAGAAAAGTCAAAAACCAGCAAAAGTACAATAGAATTGATATATCCGAAATTAAAAGTGACAAGCCTGTTATATTAACTCCAACAAGTACAACCCTTCATGGTTCACACGCAAATCCACAGTAAAAAAGGAGAAATGCGGTTCACATCAAAAAATATACAAAATCAGGGAACCACAACAACACAAAAACAATATCCCTTCATTATGTAACAAAAACAGAACAACAAACACAAATCCTTTGTTTCATCTTCCATCACAAAAAAAAACCTAAGATTCAAAACTTTTTCAAAAGAGTTCACAGAAACAGCAACAATACAAACCCCTTTTCGAAATTAGTTTACATAGAGAAAAACGAGATATACAACTAGAGTCGTAACAAACAAAAACCCTAATTTTATTTTCTCATCATTTTCCTAAATCAACCCTACATAAATTCGTAAAAGAAGAAGAAAAAGAAAGATCTCACCGGGAACCACCAAGAGGCCAAATCGGAACTGTTAGGGTTTTGTTCACCTCCTTTAAGATCTACGCTCAACTGCATACGATCTGCAAAAATCAACCATGGATTACCAATCGGAACGAGAAGACGAATCCAACTATGTAAAAAAATTATGATCGAAGCCTCACCGCCGATGTTGTCGTTGTGAAGGTGATTTCTGGTGCGGTTGTTCTTTCTTCTCCGGTGAGAGCACCATCAAAGAAAACGAGAGGGAGTTAGAGATAAGAGAGAGAGAGAGAGAGAGAGAGAGAGAGAGAGAGAGAGAGTGTGTGTGACAAAAAAAATTTGTTTGTTTCTATTTTGTTAATGATAGTTGGGCCATATCAGAACCCAACACCAAGTTGATAAGTGCAAATTGTAGCTATTTTTGTATATAAGTTTTGTTGCACTTATCGACTTTTTGTTTGTTAATATTGTTGAATAATCCCGACTTTTGTGTAAATACTTTTAGTTTATGTATAATGTGTTTTCTTGTATAAAGTGTATCGTTTGATAGTTTTGTATTTATTTTGTAGGTATTTGAGCATTGTTGGAGCAATGAGGAATAAAGCTCCAAGATGCATTTTTGGATCAATAAAGGAATAAGGCCAAGATTTGAGCCATAATAAGTTATGCAGAAAAAGCAACAAAAGTTGCTTTCCTGTCATGGATCACCGGGCGAAAGGGGAGCATCGTCGGGTGAAATTTTGAAGACAAAATTGTTGAAGTCTCTGTCTTGCTTCGTTGCTGCGTCGCCAGGCGAAAATAAGGAGTGTCATCGGGAGATGAATTATGGTCGCTGGGTGATGAAGGATATTTTTTATCAGTTGAGGGCGTGGCTTATTCTGGGCCAAGTGAATAAGAGCTTTCGTCGGGCGATGCTTTATTTCACCGGGTGATTATCACGGATCATATTATTTATATTTTCCTTTTTGTTTCATTTGTTAGGTGATGGTTTTGGGTATTTTTTATCCCAACTCCATCAACCTTCATTTTTGGATAGAATTGGCTTAGAAAACAACAATGAAGCTTTCATACGGATGATCCGAGGTGGATTGCTCATCAATCGGCGCTGACAAACCGGGAGAGTTATGGTTCATTTCTCTTCCTCTTTATGTATTCTTTATGTGTTGAGTTTGTACATGTATTTACTCTGAACTTATGTATATTTTTTGCCCATGGCGTTATATTAAACTTGCTTTATAAATCTTTGTCGATTGTTGTCTTGGATTTTTGCTCTGTGCTAGCGACTTGAGTTGTTATAGACATATACTGCTTAGATTCTTATCTAGGATGATTATCTGTTAGTTTCTGAACTCTAGAGATAGATTTAGAGCTGACATTTACTTGGGTATCAGAGCTTAATTCCTCTGTGTGGTTGTGATGTGCTGAGAGATCGTCAGAGTGATTACATAGTTGTCTTCTGTGTTGTTGAAGAGGTAGAGAGATTATTTCCTTGGTGATACAGTCGGTCTCTCAATTTAGGTTAGAAATGACTTAGGTTGTGAGTGGTACGTGGTGATATTGATGAGTATTGTTAGGTTAAATGTAACTGGTCGACAGATTTAAGTCAGCGACTTGTAGATTATATGCAGGCTTGATAAGTTCTTCCTTAGTTTTTACTTTTGTTTACATTTATTTTCTGTTGATAACATTTTCTTTACAAACTCGTTTATCCCCGAACTCATTAATGAGAGATTTGTCAAACGGAAATTCAATAACCAATCTGTGGATACGATAAATTCCCGGATAAATATTTCCAAAACTTTTGTTGCTTGCCGCTACACTGCTCCAACAAAATGTCGTCGTTGCCGGGGATTGGTTCTATTGTTTTCGCATTGTGATAATTCTTTTGTTTTTTAGTTTTGTAATTAATGTATATGTTGTATAGAAATTCTACATTAACTTGTATATGATACGTGTGCATATATGTGTTTTTCTTTGTTTTCACGTATTATTGTAAATTGTCTCATATTTGTAATGTTTGTTGTGTGGATGTTAGGAAATTTTCTTTAGGTTTACACGGTGTGACCATACCATGGCATGACAAGGGGAGGTTACTAGCTTGCACAATAAATGCGCTGAGCTTACGACGTAAAACAAGCATGTTTGTTTGTATTCGTTTTTGTTATGTGTTTAATTGTGTTTTAACAAGTTGAACTCGGATTAGTTTTTAAATTCTCAAATTTTCACTTTTCAACTTGTTAATTCACTTTCAAATCGTTTGTTTTGTTATGTCAATTTGTGTTTTCTAAAAGCGTGTAGTGTTTAGCTTAATAAGTTTTGTTCGTTGTATATATTGTAAATTGTGTACGTTGAAATTTTGTAGGAGTATTATTTTTTTTAATTCTTTTGTTGTCGTTTGTACTCAATTTTGGTTCGATAGCTTGAAGTTGCTTTTGGTGATTTTCCAAGTTTGAGTGTGCCAACTTGTGAATGCATGGTAATGATATTGTTAAAGTTTTGTACACGTTCGAGGTATGTGTTTATCGCTTTCTATACTTTAGCATATTCATGATACTTAGACTTTTTACAATTTGTATGCCATTCATTTTTTTGCATACTTGTTCATGTATGAATCACTTTAGTTCATACCCTTTTTGTGAGGTAGCTTTCCGTTGTTCACATATGCTGGAGACCACAATTATTTTTTTAACTGGATTTTATTATGCTTAATGTTGTTCCCCAAAATTTGCCCTCCCATTTCCTCAACATTTTCTCATCACAAGACCCTTGGAGCTCAAGATTCAGTTAGGGTTTCCTCTACTCAAGACTTCTCCTTGCACTGTTGACCCAAATTAGGGTTTGTGTTTGCACAAAGATATTTTGACCTAAAAAGCCTAAGATGACTTTCATGCTTCATGTTGGACTCCCAATATCATCCATACCAAGTTTCAAGCCTTGATTCCAAACTTTGCCCAGTCAATTGGACAGTTGACCTAGAAATCAACTATATTGGGGAAAAAGTCAACTGTGGCCAATTGACAGTCAAACTTCATGAAAATTGACCCACATCAACATTATGAACTCACATGGACCACATGATCAATTTTGGATCACAATTCCTCAAGAAATTTGATCAAATCACCAAAAGGGCAAAATGGTCATTTTTAGGGTTTTGACTGCACAAAGGCAATTTTTGACTGTTTGACCTAGCCAATGGCAAACCAAGCTCACATATGGACTCAAGGACCCCATGGAATTGTATTGACATGCTCAACAAGTTCAAAAGATCCCAAACACACAAGATTGACAGTTGAATTTCCCAGTCAATTGATCAATTTTGACTGTATACTGAAAAGTCAAACTTTGACTTTTTGGTCAAAATCAAGTGTCAAGATTCATTTTTCATCAAAACATGCCAAATCATGAAACTTGTTCATCAAGAAATCAAGAATTGCAAATTAGGGTTTGAAATGAGGATTTTTCATAACTTAGAATTTTTCTAAGTTATGAAAAAACCCTAATTTTTTCCTAACTTTACCCCACTTTCTCACCAAGATTCTTTTGGATTCAAACAAAAGTCAAAACATGAAAGTTGTAGCCTATTGCAAAATCTACAACTTTTATTCACAAAGTTTCCTCAAAAGAAGCTTGTAGCTCAAGTTACAATTTTGGAACAAGGGTACCAAACCATTCTTAACTTAGAGAAAATTTGACCTATTTTAGGCAAGATTTTTACCTAACTTCAAGACCATTTTTCACACACTTACACTTGGAATTTCAATTTTCACTTCAAAGATGGATTGTATTACACATTCCAAGCTTTCCAAAATGTCCAAGAACTCATCAAACAACCTCATGGTTAGGGAGAATCGAATTTGGCAAGTTGGGAAAAACTCACTTTTGATTTGGCCAAGTTACATGTTCATACATTTGTGCAATTTTGAACTCAGCTTACTTTCCTTGATTATAGGCCCTAAGTCTCATTTACACTCATAAATTTAATGCAAACTCATTGTGCCAAGGCTTTGTTTTATGAGTTTAAGCATTACATGATGAACTAAGCCATAAATAGAAAAAGTAAAATAGCCATTTTAGAAAAGTTTCACTTTATGTCAATTTGCAAATCCAAGCAAGTACATTTGAAATCTATTTGGCACAAGTTTATGGACTAATTGCACTGATCAAGACTGAATTATGCAGCACATTAGGGGGGCCTGTACAAGCTAGAAACTCAACTTGGCCATTTGTTGCTTAAAGTGTAAGAAACATAGCATATCATACAACAACTTTCATCTCAGCAAACCAAGCCTGAAGCAAAGTTATCAAACACTTTCTAAACATCCATCCTAAGCTGGAACACGAGCCTAGCATCCCCAACACCTTCCCATTCACAGAATCACCATTAAACTGTCCAAAACAGTGCATCCCTGCAGTTTGAGTTCCATAGCTCAAACCTTCCATGCATTCTTGCTAAAAACTTGTCAAACACATCCCACAACATCCCTTGAAGCTAATCCAAACCTCAAACATGACCTGTAACACTCCCAGGCATCATCACCATTTTCATTTTCTTGTTTTGCAGCTGAAGTTCCATAGCACGATTCAAAAGGTTTCAAGACAAAGTAAAGCTTGGAATAGCATCCCTGGACATCAAGGAAGTTGTACTAATCATCACCTTGCATTGAAGACACCTCCATCACCAGATACAACTTCAACTGAACAGGTAAGTTCATGAACACGTATCTCTCTATCCAGGCATTGTTAGCTTTAGGTTTGTGAAGAAAACATGTCACATTCATAGCCCTGAACATGCCCATGTGATTCGATTTCATTTATATTATGTATGCTTAGAGAATTTTAAGTCTGAACATTGATAAAAAATTAGGTCAGGAATTGCGGGAGAAGAAATTCTCTCTCATTTCTGAGAGTTAGATTGATTTCTTTACATGTTTAGAATCGTGACATGATGCTCTATAACTTTGCTGTTGTAAGTTTTTGATGAAAGTCAAAGAATCAGGATCTAGGCTTGACAATGAAAAACGCGCGCTTTGTTCTTGATTCAAACAGTCTGGAGGTTGAAGAAGGTCCTTTGGGCTGGGCCTGTTTCACATTTCTTTTTGCACCCTGTTTTTAATTTCACACCCCCTAGGCCCATTATGTTTATTTTCATGATTTTTTGACTTTTCTTTTTTTATTCTGACTTATTTATTTTTCCTCATGATATTAAAAATATAAAAAAACATTTTTCTCACCATTTTTAAATTTATTAGGCATTTATTTGGTTTCTTTTAGTATTTGTACATAAATAAATGAATAAACATACTTTTTATTTAAAAATACTAAAAAAATATGCAAACATTTTATTTTCCATTTTTATTTTATTTTATCTTCTGAAAATATTTTATATAAAATATAATTTTTTTTATAAATATTAAATATTATTATTTTGTATATATTCAATATATTTAATAAATAATATAAATACATACTTATTTATTAGCACATTTAGGAAAAACATGAAAATAACACATTTTTTATTTTTATTAATATTCAACATTAAAAAATACCTTTTTACAAATATACTTCATTTTTATTTTATTCTTGTATATAATAGATAAACTTTGTACATATTAAATAATTAATACATTTTACTTAATAAAATTAGGGTTTTACCCTAAACATAAAAACTCCAAAAAATAATACTTTTTTTATTTTTGTTTATTTGACATAAAAATACTTTTTTTTCATACACATAAAAAAACATTTTTTTGCATCTTGCATATTTATTTTATTTCCATTTAATTTGTGCAATTGATTATCTTGTAAATAATTCCAAATTGATGTAATAGCTAGGTTTAAATTCCTTGTCTAAACACCCCCCATTTGAACATTTGTACCCCCCTTCCCATATATTGTGTTGTAATAGTTTAGGACTTTAAATTTCGCACTTCAATGCTTTCTAATTATACCATGTTAAAACTAGGGTTTGTGTGCAAATAAAAACAACAAAAATAGTTTGACCTAATTTCAAGATAAACAAGCATGAAAATGGACAACACTCATCACACTTGCACCCCTAGGGTATTCCACTTGTTGCCTTCAATAATGGGCCATATTTCATGTTAGGTCTCTTTGGGCAAAACAAAAACAATTCAAATGATCATAGTCCCTCGATGACGCTTTCGAAAGTTGCCTAAAAAATGATCAAGTCCCTTAAAGAAAATTGCCCAAAGATACTTGGCACCATTGCAATTATGGTCTAAACGATGACCCGCGCCCGTCCCTTTCACATCCTAACACAAGATTGTCCACCAAATACAATGGTGGAACAAAATTGTTAAAAGGGTTAAAAACATAGGAGAAATCTTTGAGAAATTTAGGAGTAGACAAACTCTTAGTTACTTGAATCAAACTTGCAAAATAAAACACTTGAAAACCTAAGTCCGTTTCAAACACGTACCAGTTACATTCAACCTAACAATACTCATCAATGTGGTTGTGTTGAGGTTTCCTTAACATCTGTGATACGCTTAACCTAAACTCTAGAGTTCAACCTAACAATACTCATCAATACTCATTGATGAGCTTCAAACCCACACACACAAAGCACCATTTCAAACAATTGAAAATTAAGGCAAGTTGATCTAAGCAAGTAACTAAGAGCCCATGGATAACCATGGATAGAAAGGGTGCTAATACCTTCCCTTTCTATAATCTACTCCCCGAACCCAAGAAAACATCTCAAAGGTTTTTGCTGTGCTTTTTAACCTTTCCTTAGGATAAAATAAAAAGTCGGTGGCGACTCTTGCTCAACCGAAACATTTGCGAAAACAAATGCAAAACCATAGTCAGTTCTCCCACCGTATCACAGAACTGGCGACTCTGCTGGGGATATCATTTTAAAAGTGGAGTAACCTTAGGGCTTAGATCACCCTCTTGCATGATTAATTGTTTGATTTGATTGCTTTACATCTTGGCTCTCTTGTTTGGGTTTGCAAATCCTACACCCGGATTTTGGGAAACATTCATAGATAGCAATACGTTGTGGAAACTGTGTGGGGTATACCGACACGGTCGAAGCAATAGCTATATTAGTGCGACATATTTGTGAGTACCGGTAACCCTTGAGTTCAATCAAGGAGAGTACGGGGCCGCTGAGTGATGTCACTAAGCACTAATGACCTAGAACCTTACTTGACCATCTTGGCCTTTTATTAGGGGTAGTGAGATGACCGGCTTTGGTGCAGTTCGAAGTTGGTAGATACTCGATACTACACTCATTGAGGGTTGTTTTCTTGGAATATTTTGGTCGCTAGTTAAGTGGCTAAACCAAAACAATGAACATTGAAAACAATCCAATGATATTGAGCTCCTTAGAACCCGGTTACTATTTATAGGACAGGTTTTTAAGCCAACTACACTCAAGAGGGTACTTACCTATGAAACCCCATGCAAGCTTGAAATTAGGGTTTGGTGTGAATTGCTTGTACATATGTTTTATGCATACATCATAAACATCATAAAGCATCATATGCATTCACTAACCATTTCAAGGGTTTAGATCTTCATCTTTGTTCTTGTTTTGTAGGTCATGGAAATTCCTCGCAGAAAAACCATCCAAGTTAACCTTGTGAGAATCTCTCCTCAACTCAAGGAGCTCACCTCAAGAATTCCGGAAAGCTCATCCTTCAGTGAAAGACATGGTAGACTGCTCAGCCTAGTCAACACCAACATTGAAGAAGACATGATGAAAGTGCTATTCCAGTTCTTTGACCCCCTTCACCACTGTTTCACTTTCCCCGACTACCAGTTGGTACCCACTTTGGAGGAGTTTTCTCAACTCCTGAGAATTCCTATCCTTAATCAACTACCTTTCAACGGTACGGAAAAGGAACCAAAGCCTGAAGATGTTGCTCGAGCATTACATCTACAGCCTTCTGATATCAAGGGGCATTGGGAAACTAGAAGTGGCGTTAAAGGTTTCTTAGCTAAATTCTTGTTTGAGAAGGCACAAGAATGTTGGAATTCATTGGACCTACAAGCCTTTGAAGAAATTGTGGCACTCCTTATCTATGGGTTGGTCTTGTTCCCAAATTCTGACCAATTGGTAGATGTCAACGCCGTCAAAATCTTCTTGTCCAGAAATCCAATACCAACATTGCTTGGGGACATTCTTCACTCATTTTACACACGAACAATGAGAAAGAGGGGTGTTCTCATGTGCTGTACTCCTCTCCTTGCAAGGTGGTTTATTTCGCACCTTCCACAATCTGTCTTAAAGAATGACCAAGGCTCAAGGTGGTCCCAACGGTTGATGACTCTTACTCACTCTGATGTACATTGGTGTTCTCGGTCTAGAGAAAATGTCATCATCGTCGATCATTGTGGAGAGTTCCCTAATGTCCCATTACTTGGCATTAGAGGGGGCATTACCTACAACCCTTGCCTAGCTTTAAGGCAATTTGGATATGCACGAAGAGATGGCCCTCACGACATGCTTATTCCTGACCTAGTCTTTGACTTCGACAACGATGCACAAGGACTTCGCCAAAGATTCATCAGAGCTTGGAGGATGCCCAACAAGGTTGACAGCCAGACACTGGGACACAAGAACTCCATCCCTCTTGAGCCTTACCTCAAATGAGTACGAGCCCGAGCCCAGAGTCTCATGATGCTTTATCCTCATGTTCTCCCTGTGATTAAAGAGCCTATTACGGAAGGAGACGTTCCCTACACCATCCTACATCCTGACATGCCTACATCGTGGGAGGAGATGCAGAAGAGTTGGATCCAACTCAAGGAAGAAAGGGACACTTTTGAAGCCAGCTTCTACGCCAGCGAGAAGAAGGTTCTAGAGCTCACCCGCCGACTCCATGAGCAAGAGGCCCTCAACACCTACATTGCACCAAAGAGGATGCGCAACGTCTTTTTACCTTGAGAAGTTGTTTTTGTAATATTTGGCCCATGGGGCATTTATGTACTAACAAATTTCTTCTTATTAATATGACGTGCGTTCTTTTTCGTCTGCAACAATTTTGAACGTTCTAAATCCTTGAATGCATTGCATACATAAGCATACCATTCATCATGTGCATAAACAGGTCTCTTCAACAGGTTTCCTTATCTTTCTGCTGTTTATTTCAGTAGGATGGATCTCGAGCAAACAGTAAAAGACTTGCAAGCTCAAAATGCACAATTTCAGCAACTCCTGATGACCTTGGCTAAGGGTCAGGAGGATCTCAAGACCCTAATAGGGAACAAAGACCCAGTGAAAAAGAAGAAAAAAAGAATCGGGGTGGCTACTTTAGGGAGAAGGTTTGAAGGAGAGGCCCGGAGAGTGCTTGAATTTCCTCCTACTTCTGATGAAGGAACCAGTAAAGGGGGTGCAGCTGCAGTACCTTCCGAGTCTGATGTGGAAGAAGAGGAGGCTGAAGAGGATGAAGATTACTCTGATCAGCAATACCCTCCGGCTGATGATAAATACAAGGATTTAGAAGACAGGTTGGCCGCCATGGAGCTACAGAGAGTTCTGGGTTTAGACTTCGAAGACTTGGGTTTGGTTGTAGGGATTGTGATTCCTCCAAAGTTCAAAGTGCCGGTGTTTGTGAGGTATGACGGGCTGTCCTGTCCAAAAATGCATCTCAGGTCCTACGTGAGGAAGATCCAACCATATACGGCAGATAAAAATCTTTGGATTCATTTCTTTTAAGACAGCCTTTCTGGGGCCCAATTGGAGTGGTTCTATCAGCTAGAAGGAACCAGTGTCCGAAACTGGGAAGACTTGGCCACCGCTTTTTACAAACAATATCAATATAATTCTGACCTTGCTCCCACACGTACCCAACTTCAGGGTATGTCTCTGGGAACAGGCGAAGGGTTCAAAGAATACGCGCAAAAATGGAGAGATTTGGCTGGCAGGGTGCAGCCTCCTTTGACTGATCGTGAGTTGGTTGACATGTTTCTAGGGACCTTGTTGGGTCCATTTTTCAATCATCTGATTGGTAATTCTTCCGCGGGGTTTACCGATTTGATCTTAACAGGCGAAAGAATAGAAGCTGGCATCAAGTCAGGGAAGATTCAGAAGAGTGCCGCTGCAAGTGTTGAGAAAAATCCTTTCAAGAAGGAGGCTAGTGCCGTCTATGGTTCTAGAAGACAAGTCAAGCCAGAAAGCCGCCAAGCCGTCAATGCTTTGGTCATTTCAAAACCTGTTGCTGCTCCTCAGCAGTATAATCAACAAAGAGGTGAAAGGCCCAAGAGACAATACACTCGGTTGAGTATGACCTTATCACAAATCTTACCACAGCTATTATCAACCAACTTGGTGACCACCAAAGAGGCTCCAAAGGTCGTGAATACTGCATCTCCTAAATATAACCCAAATGCCCGTTGTGCTTATCATTCTGATAGCTCCGGGCACACTACTGATGATTGCTGGGCCTTGAGAAACAAGGTTCAAGACCTTATCGATGCGAAGGAAATTCAGTTTGAGGCGCCTGAGAGGCCAAATGTTGTAACTGCTCCTATGCCCCAGCATAGAGTAAATGCCATTGAGGAAGATTTGTATGCTGTTTCGGTGAATGATGTTGCTACCCCTCTTTTGACTGTTAAGAGGAACTTACTACTAGCCGGTTTATTTTCGGGTTGTAGCAAGGGTTGCCTCCTGTGTGCTGTTATCCCTACCGGTTGTCCGCTGCTGAAATCAGGCATCCAAAGCCTGATGGATAGCAAAGAAATTCTGTTCAAGAAAACTGCTGTTCCGTTTGTTTCCGCTGAAGAAGTATCTGTTGTCACAATTTACAATCCTACCAAAGCTCCCCCGAGGAAGCCAGTCCAAATTATGTCTGTTGCACCCATTACTATTACTGTTCCGGGGCCTCTCCCCTATGAATCTGACAAGGCTGTCCCATGGCATTATGGGGCAGACGTATATGTGCTTGGAGTGAAGCAGGAGTTCAACACCAGTACCAGTATCAGTAACATCACTGGTCCCGCAAAAGTTACCCGCAGTGGCAGGCTCTTCTCGCCTGACATTGCACCACCAGTTATCCGAAAACCTCTCATCATCACACCCGCAAGTGTGCATGTTTCAAATCAAGTTCCTGTGTCTACTACTGCTGCCGAGTCCTCTAATGCTCGAGGAAAATAAGTTGCTACCGATTTGCCTGCCAGGACGGAGGCACCAAAAAAGACTGTTGTCGAAGCCTCCCAACAAGAGATGGAGGAAATCCTTAAAATCATTAAGAAAAGTGACTTTAATGTTGTTGAACAGTTGGGGCATACCCCCTCCAAGATCTCCATGCTTTCATTGCTGCTATGCTCAGAGGCCCATGCAAAGGCCCTGATTTCATTTTTGAAAACGGCCCATGTGCCGCAAGAGACTTCTGCAGATCAGTTCACTGACTGTGTGGCTAATTTGACAGCTGACAATGGCTTGGGGTTCTCAGATGCTGACCTTACCGCCAAAGGAAAAAACCACAATGATGCCCTGCATGTTTCCATAGAATGCAGGGGCACTACTCTTGCGCACGTGTTGGTGGATACCGGTTCTTCTCTGAATGTTTTGCCCAAGAAGGCATTGGATCGCTTGGACTGTGTGGGCCTGGAATTGAAACCTAGTAACATCATTGTTAGGGCCTTCGACGGTTCTAAGAGGATGGTGCACGGTGAGGTAGAAATTCCTATTCGTGTGGGTTCCCAAGTCTTCGACTCAACGTTCTATGTAATGGATATTCGTCCATCTTATTCCTGCTTGTTGGGTCGACCCTGGATTCACAAGGTTGGGGCAGTAACATCCACTCTACACCTGAAGCTCAAATACCCTGTCAAAGGGAAGATTGTTACTGTGCAGGGCGAAGAGAAATACATGGTTAGTCACTTGAATTCATTCTGGTATATCGAGATGGACGGGGAGTTTATTGAAACCCCCTTTCAGCATTTTGAGGAGGTACCTCCAATATTGGCATCAGCTGAAGCAGTGGTTGAAGAAGACTTTCCGTTGAAGATGGCTTCCCTGAAGGATGCCCGGGCTGTAATCGAGAAAGGCAATTGTGCAAACTGGGGTCAGCTTCCTGACTTCACTCAAAAGACCGACAAGTTTGGACTGGGCTTCACTGCAGAGGCACAGAGGGTTGTGCACAAGGAAAGGATCAGAAAGGCTCCGGTGTTTATCACCAACTCAAGGGTGAATGCTATCGAGGAGGATGTGGAGGAAGCAGAATTTGACAGTTGGATCTATCCAACCACCAACAACGGACCAAGCAACTGGACGGCAAAGGATTTTACACCTATCACATTTGTCACGCAGTAATTAACTCTTTTGATTTTCAATTTGTAACAAACAATATGTTGAAACTTTTAATTGGCTCGGTGTCCTACCCGGGGCATCGTAGCTCCATTTGTGAGGGATTTTTGTATGACATTTCCATATATCATTAATCAAAACATTGGACGTTTGTTGCATTTCAAATCTTGTGCTCTTTTTCTTTCTGTGTTATATATTGCAAAACAGTTATATTTACACACACTCACTTATACAGGCTTCAATCCACTCTGGATCTCACTGGTAACAGCTCTGCTACCACCAGTTATGACTTCGAGAATCCGATCAACTTGGCCGAAGACGAAGGTGAAGATGATTGCGAAGTGCCTGGTGAACTCGCAAGACTGCTACTCCAGGAAGAGAGGGCTATTCAACCACATGAAGAGCCGGTGGAAACAGTGAACCTGGGTACTGAGACAGATAGAAAAGAGGTCAAGATCGGCGCTAATCTAGAGCTCAGCGTGAAGCAACGATTGATCCAGATGCTGCATGACTACATGGAAATCTTTGCTTGGTCATACGAAGACATGCCTGGTTTGGATGCCGACATTGTAGTTCATCACCTGCCTACCAAGGAAGACTGCCCTCCGGTAAAGCAAAAGGTTCGTCGTATGCATCCAGAGATGTCCGAAAAGATCAAAGCTGAGGTTATGAAGCAATTCGATGCCGGGTTTCTAGCAATGACTTATTATCCTCAATGGGTTGCCAACGTGGTGCCAGTGCCGAAGAAGGACGGTAAGGTCAGAATGTGTGTCTATTACAGGGATTTGAATAGGGCAAGCCCTAAAGATGATTTCCCCCTGCCTCACATCGACGTTCTTGTTGACAATACTGCTCAACACAAGGTGTTCTCCTTCATGGATGGTTTTTCAGGGTATAATCAGATCAAGATGGCTCCGGAAGATATGGAAAAGACTACCTTTGTGACTCAGTGGGGCACCTTCTGCTACAAGGTCATGTCATTCGGGTTGAAAAATGCTGGGGCAACCTACCAACGTGCCATGGTTGCTTTATTTCATGATATGATCCATCATGAAATTGAAGTATATGTTGATGACATGATTGCAAGGTCTCAAACTAAGGAGGAACACCTTGGCCATCTGTGGAAACTGTTTGACCGATTGAAGTTATACAAGCTGAGGTTGAGTCCCAACAAATGCACCTTTGGGGTGAGATCCGGAAAATTGCTAGGTTTCATTGTAAGCGGTAAAGGTATTCAGGTGGACCCTGCCAAGGTAAAAGCCATACAAGAGATGCCGACTCCAAAGACAGAGAAAGAAGTCAGAGGCTTTCTGGGACGACTGAATTACATTGCCTGATTCATCTCACATCTAACTGCTACCTGTGAGCCAATCTTCAAACTATTGAAGAAAGATCAAGTAGTGCGTTGGAACGATGAATGTCAGGCTGCTTTTGAAAAGATAAAAGAATATCTCCAAGAACCACCCATTCTTATGCAACCAGTGGAAGGGAGACCTCTGATACTATACTTGACTGTGCTTGACAATTCAATGGGGTGTGTGCTGGGGCAGCATGACGAGTCTGGCCGAAAAGAGCACACTATTTATTACCTGAGCAAAAAGTTTACCGACTGTGAGTCTCGTTACTCACTGCTCGAGAAAACTTGCTGCGCTCTGGTATGGGCTGCTCGCCGGCTGAGACAGTATATGCTGACTCACACTACTCTGTTGATTTCAAAGATGGATCCCATCAAGTACATATTCGAAAAGCCTGCTCTGTCTGGAAGAATAGCGAGATGGCAAATGATCTTGACAGAATATGATATCCAATATACAACTCAAAAAGCAATCAAAGGAAGTGTATTGGCAGATCATTTGGCACACCAACCTGTGGACGATTACCAATCATTGAACTTTAAATTTCCGGACGAGGATATCATGGTGGTAACTGACTGTCAGGTACCTGGACCGGATGAAGGACCTGAGGAAGGATCCCGATGGTCTATGCATTTTGACGGAGCCTCTGACGCTTTGGGTAACGGCATCGGCGCTGTGATCATATCTCCCAAAGGAACTCATACTCCACTCACCGCCCGATTGTGTTTCAACTGCACCAACAACATGGCAGAATATGAGGCGTGTATCATGGGTCTTCAAGCTGCAATCGATTTAAGGATCAAGTTTCTGAGTGTTTTCGGAGATTCCGCTCTCGTGATCAATCCGATCAAAGGCGAGTGGGATACGAAACACCCAAATCTTATTCCTTACAAGGAGTATGCATTGGCTTTGCTTCCCCACTTTGAAGAGATAAATTTTGAACACTTCCCAAGAGAGGAGAATCAGCTAGCGGACGCACTAGCTACGATGTCTTCAATGTTCAAAGTCAAATGGGACAATGAGGCTCCGCGGATCATTATCTGGAAGTTAGACGAACCTGCATACTGCTGCGATCTTGAGGCTGAAGAGGTAATCGAGAAACCCTGGTATCATGAGGTGAAGAGATACTTGGAAGCTCAGGAATACCCTAAAGGTGCGTCTGTCAATGACAAGAAGTTCATGAGAAGGTTTGCGGAAAAATTCTTCCTCGGCAACGGCATTCTCTATAAACGAAATCATGATTCAACTCTACTGCGTTGTGTGGATAAGGCTGAAGCAGAGAAGATCATGATAGAATTGCATGAAGGTACATTCGGAACACATTCCAGTGGACATACCATGGCAAAGAAAATCCTTCGGGCAGGATATTACTAGTCCACAATGGAAGCCGACTGTTACCAACATTCTCGAATTTGTCATAAATGCCAGATCTATGCTGATAAGGTGCACATCCCTCCGGTTCCTCTGAACGTCCTGACGGCACCTTGGCCTTTTGCAATTTTGGGCATCGATATGATCGGCGAGATCCGACCAACGGCAACCAATGGGCATCGATTTATCCTAGTAGTAATCGATTACTTCACGAAGTGGGTTGAGGCAGCTTCCTACGCCACGGTAACCAAGAGCGTCGTGGCACGTTTCATCTGGCATAATCTGATCTGTCGGTATGGCGTCTCGGAAAGAATCATTACGGACAATGGTACCAATCTCAATAACAAGATGATCACTGAGCTCTGCGAGCAATTCAAAATACAGCACCACAACTCTTCTCCTTACCGGCCGAAGATGAATGGGGCTGTAGAAGCAGCTAATAAGAATATCAAGAAAATTGTGCAGAAGATGACAGTGACCTATAAAGATTGGTACGAAATGTTACCGTTCGCTCTTCATGGGTACCGTACCTCAGCAAGGACGTCAACCGGGGCAACACCTTTTTCCTTGGTCTATGGCATGGAGGCAGTCTTGCCAATTGAAGTCCAGATACCCTCTCTCCAGATAATGAAGGATGCAGATCTGAGTGAAGATGACTGGATCCAGACTCGACTTGATCAATTAAATTTGATCAACGAAAAGAGACTCACTGCTATTTGTCATGGTCAGACGTATCAAAAACGGATGATCAGGGCATTTAACAAGAAGGTCAGACCACAAGAGTATCAAGTTGGGGACCTGGTAATCAAACGCATCATCCTTCCTCAAAGTGATCCCCGGGGCAAATGGACCCCTACATACGAAGGGCCATTTATGGTTAAACATGTGTTCTCAGGAGGAGCCATGATCCTAACCACCATGGATGGTGACGACCTTCCTCACCCCGCCAATGCAGACATAGTAAAAAGATACTACGCATGAATAAAAGACCCGCTAGGTTGACATACCTAGGCAAAAATAAGGGCTTCCCGGCGAACCAAAAGGGTTCGGGCAAAAATAAGGGATAAAATGAAAAAATCTGTACACCCGGCAAGTCGAAAACCTGAAAAGGCGGCTTGGGCAAAAATGGGTATCCCGGTGGACTGAAAAACCGAAAGGTCGGTCCAGGCAAAAGTTAGGGATAAAGCGTAACACTATGTCTCATTGGATCACCTTGCATCCGGAATTCGGCATCAACTATCTGGCTCAGACTTCGGCATCAATCAATCGGATTCATCTTCAACTAAGCAGCAAAGTGATGGGACGCTTGAAGACATAAAGGCGATAGCAGAGTTGGAACCCAGTGGGAATATTGTGCACATAGTTGTTTTGTTTCCTTTTCAAAATTGTATAAACTCTATGTTTTTCGGCGGTGTTCTCTTACTAGGACGTCAGCCTCTTGTACAAAAAACGCCTATTTACAGGCAAATTTCAAAATCAATACAAGTTCACCTTTCCAAACAAGTTGCCAATTGTTTTTTCCTTTTTCTGTTTTGTCTTGCGAAGAACGTCCAATGTTCATTTTTGATATATGCATTTGACATTAAATTGCTAATTCATAGATACTTGCATATGAAGACTAATTACCGGTGACATCAGAAATAGGGGCAATGTAGAATTATCCGTGCAGTCTAATTGCTTTGTCCGCCAAGGTACCAAGGTAGATTCAACTGAAGAATGTGACCAAGTTACTTCAACTCCCCACAAAGTGGGACAAGATTCAACAATGTTTTCGCCAAATAGAGTTGGTTCCCTCATCAGCCCTACAGTAGGCACCATATTACCCTTTGCAAGTCGGTGATATTTTCCCCAAGCAGATTTGGTCTACTGTCAGCTTTAATGAAGTTGGCTATCCCCAGGAGATATCAACATTCCCCAGTGGAGTATACAAACATTCTTAACAAGCATCCCCGGTAGTCTTGATCTAAGATTGTTCCCCGGTGGAATACCAGACATTCGGTGGAGCCACTTCCCCAGTACATCTCAATTTTTTCCCCAGGAGAGTCCAGTCTGAAGGTTTCCTCGGGAAATTTGGAATTCATATCCCCAGCAAGCCTTGAAGCTTATCCCCAGTAGATTCTGGAAGCTTATCCCCTACAGAGTGCGGACATCTCTCCCGAGCTTTATTCAAAGTTATTCCTCACAATGGCTTATAACTGGGTTATCCTCAGCTAATTGCCACGGAAGATCGCCCTCAGCGAAGTTCTTTCAATCCCCAGCGGAGTTCATCAAGGTTCCCCAACATAACTTATCAACAGAATCCCCAGCGGAGTTTATCATTGTTATCCCCAGCGGAGTTTATCACTGATATCCCCAGCGGAGTTATCATCAACATCTCAACAAAGAACCTCTCTTTCCCCACAGAGTAATTCCCCTCGGAGTAATCTCTCCAGCAAGTTTATTCCTCAACAGAGTCATCCTCTCCTACCGGTGTATTCTTGCAACCATCACCCCCAGCGGAAACGAAGAACTCTACTCTTCAACGTCAGCCCAGGATTTATTTCCCCAGCCGGTCGTCAAGGATTTATTTTCCTAAGACGAAAATACATTCATAAACATTTCACACATCTTGTTTACATACATAATAAAGTGCATACAACACTATCTCATTTTGAACATCATGACATCACGCATTTCATACATCATGACATTGCATACAACTGATGTTTTGCCTTTTCAGGGAAAAAGACAACCCCAAAGGCAACTACCTTCAACTGTCACAATTCCAGATTTGATACCTGTATCTAGCCAGGGCACATCTGTGAGTGATCAGTTTCCAGACTCGATTCCTGTATCTAGCCAGGGCACGTCTGAAGAGTTCGAAGATTCGATTCCTGTATCCAGCCAGGGCATATCTAGAAACTATCACAATTCCAGATTTGATTCCTGCATCCAGCCAGGGCATATCTGTTGACCATATTTCCAGACTCGATTCCTGTATCTATCCAGGGCACGTCTGAAGAGTTCGAAGATTCGATTCCTGTATCCAGCCAGGGCATATCTGTTGACGACTATTTCCAGATTCGATTCCTGTATCCAGCCAGGGAATATCTGTTGACGATTATTTCCAGATTCGATTCCTATATCCAGCCAGGGCACATCTGAAGAGTTCGAAGATTCGATTCCTGTATCCAGCCAGGGCACATCTATCAACTACCACAATTCCGGATTCGATTCCTGTATCCAGCCAGGGCACATCTGTGAGTAACCGATTGTAGATTCAACACATGTATCTAGCCAGGGCATGTCTGCATGAGAAGATTGAAGATCAAACACCTGTAACAAGCCAGGAAAACATCTTTCTTTCTCAAATACACAAGTTCTCGCTAAGGAATCTCTTATGCGATCAACACTTCCAAATGGCATCTATAAGCCCATTCCCGACAAGGTTCTGTCACGTCTCCAGATGGCATCTATAAGCCCATCTCCCTATCCACCATCTCTCCAAATGGCATCTATAAGCCCATTTCCGACATCACATTGCTGATACTCCAACATGCGAGTGCAAATTTTCGGGGACTCTAGTGTCCAATCTCCTTTTACCCTCGAGTCACGAAAGGCAAACTTGCCAATCTAACTCTTCAGGTTCAAGAAGATTGAACAGGGGCAACTGTTGTACCCCAAAATTTTCCATCCCATTTCCTCAACATTTTCTCATCACAAGACCCTTGGAGCTCAAGATTCAGTTAGGGTTTCCTCTGCTCAAGACTTCTCCTTGCACTGTTGACCCAAATTAGGGTTTGTGTTTGCAGAAAGATATTTTGACCTAAAAAGCCTAAGATGACTTTCATGCTTCATTTTGGACTCCCAAGATCATCCATACCAAGTTTCAAGCATTGATTCCAAACTTTGCCCAGTCAATTGGACAGTTGACCTAGAAATCAACTGTATTGGGGAAAAAGTCAACTGTGGCCAATTGACAGTCAAACTTCATGAAAATTGACCCAAATCAACATTATGAACTCACATGGACCACTTGATCAAGTTTGGATCACAATTCCTCAAGAAATTTGATCAAATCACCAAAAGGGCAAAATGGTCATTTTTAGGGTTTTGACTGCACAAAGGCAATTTTTGACTGTTTGACCTAGCCAATGGCAAACCAAGCTCACATATGGACTCAAGGACCCCATGTAATTGTCTTGACATGCTCAACAAGTTCAAAAGATCCCAAACACACAAGATTGACAGTTGAATTTCCCAGTCAATTGATCAATTTTGACTGTATACTGAAAAGTCAAACTTTGACTTTTTGGTCAAAACCAAGTGTCAAGATTCATTTTTCATCAAAACATGCCAAATCATGAAACTTGTTCATCAAGAAATCAAGAATTGCAAATTAGGGTTTGAAATGAGGATTTTTCATAACTTAGAATTTTTCTAAGTTATGAAAAAACCCTAATTTTTTCCTAACTTTGCCCCACTTTCTCACCAAGATTCATTTGGATTCAAGCAAAAGTCAAAACATGAAAGTTGTAGCCTATTGCAAAATCTACAACTTTGATTCACAAAGTTTCCTCAAAAGAAGCTTATAGCTCAAGTTACAATTTTTGGAACAAGGGTACCAAACCATTCTTAACTTAGAGAAAATTTGACCTATTTTAGGCAGGATTTTTACCTAACTTCAAGACCATTTTTCACACACTTCCACTTGGAATTTCAATTTTCACTTCAAAGATGGATTGTAGTACATATTCCAAGCTTTCCAAAATGTTCAATAAATCATCAAACAACCTCATGGTTAGGGAGAATCGAATTTGGCAAGTTGGGAAAAACTCACTTTTGATTTGGCCAAGTTACATGTTCATACATTTGTGCAATTTTGAACTCAGCTTACTTTCCTTGATTATAGGCCCTAAGTCTCATTTACACTCATAAATTTAATTCAAACTCATTGTGCCAAGGCTTTGTTTTATGAGTTTAAGCATTACATGATGAACTAAGCCATAAATAGAAAAAGTAAAATAGCCATTTTAGAAAAGTTCCACTTTATGTCAATTTGCAAATCCAAGCAAGTACATTTGAAATCTCTTTGGCAAAAGTTTATGGACTAATTGCACTGATCAAGACTGAATTATGCAGCACATTAGGGGGGCATGTACAAGCTAGAAACTCAACTTGGCCATTTGTTGCTTAAAGTGTAAGAAACATAGCATATCATACAACAACTTTCATCTCAGCAAACCAAGCCTGAAGCAAAGTTATCAAACACTTTCTAAACATCCATCCTAAGCTGGAACACGAGCCTAGCATCCCCAACACCTTCCCATTCACAGAATCACCATTAAACTGTCCAAAACAGGGCATCCCTGCAGTTTGAGTTCCATAGCTCAAACCTTTCATGCATTCTTGCTAAAAACTTGTCAAACACATCCCACAACATCCCTTGAAGCTAATCCAAACCTCAAACACGACCTGTAACACTCCCAGGCATTATCACCATTTTCATTTTCTTGTTTTGCAGCTGAAGTTCCATAGCACGATTCAAAAGGTTTCAAGACAAAGTAAAGCTTGGAATAGCATCCCTGGACATCAAGGAAGCTGTACCAATCATCACCTTGCATTGAAGACACCTCCATCACCAGATACAACTTCAACTGAACAGGTAAGTTCATGAACACGTATCTCTCTATCCAGGCATTGTTAGCTTTAGGTTTGTAAAGAAAACATGTCACATTCATAGCCCTGAACATGCCCATGTGATTAGATTTCATTTATATTATGTATGCTTAGAGAATTTTAAGTCTGAACATTGATAAAAAACTAGGTCAGGAATTGGGGGAGAAGAAATTCTCTCTCATTTCTGATAGTTAGATTGATTTCTTTACATGTTTAGAATCGTGACATGATGCTCTATAACTTTGCTGTTGTAAGTTTTTGATGAAAGTCAAAGAATCAGGATCTAGGCTTGACAATGGAAAACGCGCGCTTTGTTCTTGATTCAAACAGTCTGGAGGTTGAAGAAGGTCCTTTGGGCTGGGCCTGTTTCACATTTCTTTTTGCACCCTGTTTTTACTTTCACACCCCCTAGGCCCATTATGTTTATTTTCATGATTTTTTGACTTTTCTTTTTTTATTCTGACTTATTTATTTTTCCTCATGATATTAAAAATATAAAAAATATTTTTCTCACCATTTTTGAATTTATTAGGCATTTATTTGGTTTCTTTTAGTATTTGTACATAAATAAATGAATAAACATACTTTTTATTTAAAAATACTAAAAAAATATGCAAACATTTTATTTTCCATTTTTATTTTATTTTATCTTCTGAAAATATTTTATATAAAATATACTTTTTTTTATAAATATTAAATATTATTATTTTTTATATATTCAATATATTTAATAAATAATATAAATACATACTTATTTATTAGCACATTTAGGAAAAACATGAAAATAACACATTTTTTATTTTTATTAATATTCAACATTAAAAAATATATTTTTACAAATATACTTCATTTTTATTTTATTCTTGTATATAATAGATAAACTTTGTACATATTAAATAATTAATACATTTTACTTAATAAAATTAGGGTTTTACCCTAAACATAAAAACTCCAAAAAATAATACTTTTTTTATTTTTGTTTATTTGTCATAAAAATACTTTTTTTTCATACACATAAAAAAACATTTTTTTGCATCTTGCATATTTATTTTATTTCCATTTAATTTGTGCAATTGATTATCTTGTAAATAATTCCAAATTGATGTAATAGCTAGGTTTAAATTCCTTGTCTAAACACCCCCCCATTTGAACATTTGTACCCCCCTTCCCATATATTGTGTTGTAATAGTTTAGGACTTTAAATTTCGCACTTTAATGATTTCTAATTATACCATGTTAGAACTAGGGTTTGTATGCAAATAAAAACAACAAAAATAGTTTGACCTAATTTCAAGATAAACAAGCATGAAAATGGACAACACTCATCACACTTGCACCCCTAGGGTATTCCACTTGTTGCCTTCAATAATGGGCCATATTGCATGTTAGGTCTCTTTGGGCAAAACAAAAACAATTCAAATGATCATAGTCCCTCGATGACGCTTTCGAAAGTTGCCTAAAAAATGATCAAGTCCCTTAAAGAAAATTGCCTAAAGATACTTGGCACCATTGCAATTATGGTCTAAACAATGACCTGCGCCCGTCCCTTTCACATCCTAACACAAGATTGTCCACCAAATACAATGGTGGAACAAAATTGTTAAAAGGGTTAAAAACATAGGAGAAATCTTTGAGAAATTTAGGAGTAGACAAACTCTTAGTTACTTGAATCAAACTTGCAAAATAAAACACTTGCCTATTATTTTCTAAAACCACACCTCACTACACTTTCAAAACAAATTTCAAAAATAATGAAAACCTTTTCAAAAGACATACACCTTTGTATACATCCCAACATGGATCATTACAAAGGTTGCCACCACATTGGCTTCTTTTCAAAACATTTTTCAAACCCACACACACAAAGCACCATTTCAAACAATTGAAAATTAAGGCAAGTTGATCTAAGCAAGTAACTAAGAGCCCATGGATAACCATGGATAGAATGGGTTCTAATACCTTCCCTTTCTATAATCTACTCCCTGAACCCAAGAAAACATCTCAAAGGTTTTTGCTGTGCTTTTTAACTTTTCCTTAGGATAAAATAAAAAGTCGGTGGCGACTCTTGCTCAACCGAAACATTTGCAAAAACAAACGCAAAACCATAGTCAGTTCTCCCACCGTATCACACTTAATATTTTGTTTTGTGTTGATTGTATGAATGCAAGAAATTGATCAAGACATTTTTGTTCCATTTTGAGCACAACTACCTAGCCAAATAACCAATTCACCTTGTGAGTGTGTGATCATTAGTAACCCCTTTGAGCTTTTTGTCGATATCCATGTTGTATTTTTTAAATGCTTGCTTGTCTATGAGTGTTTAGTTTCCCTTTTTGCATGGATGTTGATTCGTTGTTTTCTTGAACCCTAAACCATTATTTTGGTTTGAATTTTTACCTTGCCTTAGAAAGTAGGGAGTATTCACTTTAATGTGTGGTTGAATTCAAGTTAGGGAGAAAAATAATTGTGCATTTATTGGTTGATTGCTATGAGGTTGAAAAGAAAAAGAAAAAAAAAGTGAAAAAATAAATGAAAAAAAAGTGATAGAAAAAGAAAGAAAAAAAATGAAAAAAACATTTAAAAAAAAGAAAAACAAAAAAAGGAGTATGGAATAATATTGTGTTAATAAGTGATGTGTGTTGGTGTGAAACTTGTGAAGAAGTAGAATTTTGATTGAAATTCTATTGTTTGAAACTTTGTGGAAGTAATTACTCTCTTAGGTTTAGGCAAGTTTTTGTTTCGATTAGCTTTAGGAATTATCACTTGTTTTTCAACCAAGTCACATTACAACCTTGAAAAGCCCTTGAGATTCTTGCTTTTATATTTTCAATGTAAATTTTTGGATGAATGCTTAATTTAGTCTATTGTTTGCAAGATTGTTGGATGAGTGAAAATACCTCATTTTTGTGTGTTTTTCATCTACCGATGATTATATTTGCTAGGTGTGATTCATTTGTGACCAAGTATTGTTTTAGAATGTTTGGAATATTCTTTGTATTTAGCATTTGTTTCATGTTTATGTTATCGTCGTAGTTTAGTGGTAAGTATGTTTTTTCGTGTGTACCATTTTTCAGTTGAACCATTACATTTGTTTTCCGTTTTCAAAATCTGTTGATTCGTGATTCTTTGATTTATCATTCTTTGTTCTTTATGTTATTTGACTTTGTTTGAGGATAAACAATAGTTCAAGTTGGGGAGAGTTTGATAAGTGCAAATTGTAGCTATTTTTGTATATAAGTTTTGTTGCACTTATCGACTTTTTGTTTGTTAATATTGTTGAATAATCCCGACTTTTGTGTAAATACTTTTAGTTTATGTATAATGTGTTTTCTTGTATAAAGTGTATCATTTGATAGTTTTGTATTTATTTTATAGGTATTTGAGCATTGTTGGAGCAATGAGGAATAAAGCTCCAAGATGCATTTTTGGATCAATAAAGGAATAAGGCCAAGATTTGAGCCATATTAAGTTATGCAGAAAAAGCAACAAAAGTTGCTTTCCTGTCATGGATCACCGGGTGAAAGGGGAGCATCGTCTGGTGAAATTTTGAAGACAAAATTTTTGAAGTCCCTGCCTTGCTTCGTTGCTGCGTCGCCAGGCGAAAATAAGGAGTGTCGTCGGGCGATGAATTATGGTCGCTGGGTGATGAAGGATATTTTTGATCAGTTGAGGGTGTGGCTTATTCTGGGCCAAGTGAATAAGAGCTTTCGCCGGGCGATGCTTTATTTCACCGAGCGATTATCACGGATCATATTTTCTTTATATTTTCCTTTTTGTTTCATTTGTTAGGTGATGGTTTTGGGTATTTTTTATCCCAACTCCATCAACCTTCATTTTTGGATAGGATTGGCTTAGAAAACAACAATGAAGCTTGCATACGGATAATCCGAGGTGGATTGCTCATCAATCGGAGCTGACAAACCGGGAGATTTATGGTTCATTTCTCTTCCTCTTTGTGTATTCTTTATGTGTTGAGTTTGTACATGTATTTACTCTAAACTTATGTATATTTTTTGCCATGGCGTTATATTAAACTTGCTTTATAAATCTTTATCGATTATTGTCTTGGATTTTTGCTCTGTGCTAGGGACTTGAGTTGTTATAGACATATACTGCTTAGATTCTTATCTAGGATGATTATCTGTTAGTTTATAAACTCTAGAGATAGATTTAGAGCTGACATTTACTTGGGTATCAGAGCTTAATTCCTCTGTATGGTTGTGATGTGCTGAGAGATCGTCAGTGCGATTACATAGTTGTCTTCTGTGTTATTGAAGAGGTAGAGAGATTATTTCCTTGGTGATACAGCCGGTCTCTCAATTTAGGTTAGAAATGACTTAGGTTGTGAGTGGTACGTGGTGATATTGATGAGTATTGTTAGGTTGAATGTAACTGGTCGACAGATTTAAGTCAGTGACGTGTAGATTATATGCAGGCTTGATAAGTTCTTCCTTAGTTTTTACTTTTGTTTACATTTATTTTCTGTTGATAACATTTTCTTTACAAACTCGTTTATCCCCAAACTCATTAACGAGAGATTTGTCAAACGGAAATTCAATAACCAATTTGTGGATACGATAAATTCCCGGATAAATATTTCCAAAACTTTTGTTGCTTGCCGCTACACCGCTCCAACAAAATAGCGTCGTTGTCGGGGATTGGTTCTATTGTTTTCGCATTGTGATAATTCTTTTGTTTTTGAGTTTTGTAATTAATGTATATGTTGTATAGAAATTGTACATTAACTTGTATATGATACGTGTGCATATATGTGTTTTTCTTTGTTTTCACGTATTATTGTATATTGTCTCGTATTTGTAATGTTTGTTGTGTGGATGTTAGGAAATTTTCTTTAGGTTTACACGGTGAGACCATACCATGGCATGACAAGGGGAGGTTACTAGCTTGCACAATAAATGCGCCGAGCTTACGACGTAAAACAAGCATGTTTGTTTGTATTCATTTTTGTTATGTGTTTAATTGTGTCTTAACAAGTTGAACTCGGATTAGTTTTTAAATTCTCAAATTTTCACTTTTCAACTTGTTAGTTCACTTTCAAATCGTTTGTTTTGTTATGTCAATTTGTGTTTTCTGAAAGCGTGTAGTGTTTAGCTTAAGGAGTTTTGTTCGTTGTATATATTGTAAATTTTGTACATTGAAATTTTGTAGGAGTATTATTTTTTTTAATTCTTTTGTTGTCATTTGTACTCAATTTTGGTTCAATAGCTTGAAGTTGCTTTTGGTGATTTTCCAAGTTTGAGTGTGCCAACTTGTGAATGCATGGTAATGATATTGTTAAAGTTTTGTACACGTTCGAGGTATGTGTTTATCGCTTTCTATACTTTAGCATATTCATGATACTTAGACTTTTTACAATTTGTATGACATTCATTCTTTTGCATACTTGTTCATGTATGAATCACTTTAGTTCATACCCTTTTTGTGAGGTAGCTTTCCGTTGTTCACATATGATGGAGACCACAATTATTTTTTTAACTGGATTTTATTATGCTTAATATTTTGTTTTGTGTTGATTGTATGAATGCAAGAAAGTGATCAAGACATTTTTGTTCCATTTTGAGCACAACTACCTAGCCAAATAACCAATTCACCTTGTGAGTGTGTGATCATTAGTAACCCCTTTGAGCTTTTTGTCGATATCCATGTTGTATTTTTTAAATGTTTGCTTGTCTATGAGTGTTTAGTTTCCCTTTTTGCATGGATGTTGATTCGTTGTTTTCTTGAACCCTCAACCATTATTTTGGTTTGAATTTTTACCTTGCCTTAGAAAGTAGGGAGTATTCACTTTAATGTGTGGTTGAATTCAAGTTAGGGAGAAAAATAATTGTGCATTTATTGGTTGATTTCTATGAGGTTGGAAAGAAAAAGAAAAAAAAAGTGAAAAAATAAATGAAAAAAAAAGTGATAGAAAAAGAAAGAAAGAAAATGAAAAAAACATTAAAAAAAAAAAAACAAAAACAAAAAAAGGAGTATGGAATAATATTGTGTTAATAAGTGATGTGTGTTGGTGTGAAACTTGTGAAGAAGTAGAATTTTGATTGAAATTCTATTGTTTGAAACTTTGTGGAAGTAATTACTCCCTTAGGTTTAGGCAAGTTTTTGTTTTGATTAGCTTTAGGAATTATCACTTGTTTTTCAACCAAGTCACATTACAACCTTGAAAAGCCCTTGAGATTCTTGCTTTTATATTTTCAATGTAAATTTTTGGATGAATGCATAATTTAGTCTATTGTTTGCAAGATTGTTGGATGAGTGAAAATACCCCATTTTTGTGTGTTTTTCATCTACCGATGATTATGTTTGCTAGGTGTGATTCATTTGTGACCAAGTATTGTTTTAGAATGTTTGGAATATTCTTTGTATTTAGCATTTATTTCATGTTTATGTTATCGTCGTAGTTTAGTGGTAAGTATGTTTCTTCGTGTGTACCATTTTTCAGTTGAACCATTACATTTGTTTTCCGTTTTCAAAATCTAGTGATTCGTGATTCTTTGATTTATCATTCTTTGTTCTTTATGTTATTTGACTTTGTTTGAGGATAAACAATAGTTCAAGTTGGGGAGAGTTTGATAAGTGCAAATTGTAGCTATTTTTTTATATAAGTTTTGTTGCACTTATCGACTTTTTGTTCATTAATATTGTTGAATAATCCCGACTTTTGTGTAAATACGTTTAGTTTATGTATAATGCGTTTTCTTGTATAAAGTGTATCGTTTGATAGTTTTGTATTCATTTTGTAGGTATTTGAGCATTGTTAGAGCAATGAGGAATAAAGCCCCAAGATGTATTTTTGGATCAATAAAGGAATAAGGCCAAGATTTGAGCCATAATAAGTTATGCAGAAAAAGCAACAAAATTTGCTTTCCTGTCATGGATCGTCGGGCGAAAGGGGAGCGTCGCCGGGCAAAATTTTGAAGACAAAATTATTGAAGTCCCTGCCTTGTTTCGCTGCAGCGTCGCCAGGCGATGAATTATGGTCGCAGGGCGATGAAGGATATTTTTGATCAGTTGAGGACGTGGCTTATTCTGGGCCAAGTGAATAAGAGCTTTCGCTGGGCGATGCTTTATTTCGCCGGGCGATTCTCACAGATTAAATTTTCTTTACATTTTCCTTTTTGTTTCATTTGTTAGGTGATGGTTTTGGGTATTTTTGATCCCAACACCATCAACCTTCATTTTTGGATAGGATTAGCTTAGAAAACAACATTGAAGCTTGCATACGGATGATCCGAGGTGGATTGCTCATCAATCGGTGCTGACAAATCGGGAGATTTGTGGTTCATTTCTCTTCCTCTTTGTGTATTCTTTATGTATTGAGTTTGTACATGTATTTACTCTGAACTTATATATATTTGTCGCCCATGGCGTTATATTAAACTTGCTTTATAAATCTTTGTTGATTGTTGTCTTGGATTTTTGCTCTGTGCTAGGGATTTGAGTTGTTATAGACATATACTGCTTAGATTCTTATCTAGGATGATTATCTGTTAGTTTCTGAACTCTAGAGATAGATTTAGAGCTGACATCTACTTGGGTATCGGAGCTTAATGCCTCTGTGTGGTTGTGTTGTGCTGAGAGATCGTCAGTATGATTACATAGTTGTCTTATGTGTTGTTAAGGAGGTAGAGAGATCATTTCCTTGGTGATATAGTCGGTCTCTCAATTTGGGTTAGAAATGACTTAGGTTGTGAGTGGTACGTGGTGACATTGATGAGTATTGTTAGGTTGAATGTAATTGGTCGGTAGATTTAAGTCTGTGACGAGTAGATTATATGCAGGCTTATTAAATTCTTCCTTAGTTTTTACTTTTGTTTACATTTATTTTTTGTTGATAACATTTTCTTTACAAACCAATTTATCCCCAAACTCATTAACGAGAGATTTCTCGAACGACAATTCAATAACTAATCTCTGTGGATATGATAAATTCCCGGATAAATATTTCCAAAACTTTTGTTGCTTGCCGCTACACCGCTCCAACACAAGCCCAATTATGTTTTCACTCGCACACACCCCTCTCTTCTACTTACGTTGCCCCCAACTAATTGGTTTTGGGCTCAGAGCGTTAAGCCCTATGCTATTCCATTTGCGAACCCCCCAATTCTGCTGCTAAATAATAAACCCTACCGGGCCTCAACTAAGCTTCCCAGCCAGGCCCGACTTTCAATTTGCTCACTAACACCCCCCTAATTATTCATACCACGCAGGCTCATATTCTTTTTTTTATTCATCTTTACTTCTAACAAAAACAGTTTTGGGCCTTATAAAATACTTTTTAACACCCTTTTCACTTTCAAACCCCCGAACCTAACTTTTATTTTTTGCTTTTCTTTTCCTTTATTGTTTTTATTTTTATTATTTTTTATTAAAAAATACAAAAATATATTTTTATTAAATACTTAGGCTAAAGTTTAATATTTTACTTTTACTTTATTTCATTTCCCTTAAACAAAAAACCTAAAAATATTTTCTTTCTTAAGACTTTTTTTATTATTCTAATTTTCTCTTTTAACTCAATTAACTTAGAATTCAGGAATCTAGTTGATTAACTTCTTTCTTTCTATTAATTTAGCTAATTAGGTTAAAACCCTTTTTCTACCAAAACTCATAAAAACATATTTCTTTTACATTATCTTTATATTCTTGTACATTTTATCTGGAATTATTCAATATGGTTGTAATAGTAATTAGGTTTTAATTGCTTTCATCCCCATCTTTACTTTGTATCCCAATTCCCTAAAATGATGTAATAGCGTAGAACTTTTAATTTCCGCAATTTACCGCTTTCCATATTGTGATACGGTGGGAGAACTGACTTGAGGTTTTGCGTTTGTATTCGCAAATGTTTCGGTTTAGCAAGAGTCGCCACCATGTTTTTATTTTATCCTAAGGAAAGGTGAAAAAGCACAGGAAAGACCTTTGAGATGTTTTCTTGGGTTCGGGGAGTAGATTATGAAAAGGGAAGGTGTGAGCACCCTTTTCATCCATGGTTATCCATGGGGTCTTAGTTACTTGTTTAGATCACTTGCTTTGTTTTTCAATTGTTTGAAATGGTGCTCTTCAATTTGTTTGAAATGGTGCTTTGTGTGTGGTTTTGAAAGATGTTTTGAAAAGAGGCCATCGTTGTGGCAACCTTTGTAATGATTCTTGTTTGAATGTATACAAAGGTGTTTTTGTCTTTTGAAAAGTTTTCAATGTTTTGAAAGTTGGATTTTGAAATTGTGTTGTGAAGTGTGTTTGAAAATAGCAAGGATGTTTTGCAAGCTTTTGATCAAGTAACTAAGAGCTATCTACCCAATTTTACTCAAAGATTTTTCTTATGTTTTTAACCCTTTTAACAGTGTTGTTTCACCATTGTATTTGGTGAACAACCTTGTGTTAGGATGTTAAACGGGACAGGCGCGGGTCATCGTATAGACCATGATAGCAATTATGTCAAGTATTTTTGGCAATTTTCTTAAGGGACTTGATCATTTTGTTTAGGCAACTCAGATAGCGTCATCGAGGGACTATGATCTTTTGTTTTGTTTTTGTTTTGCCGAAGTAATTAACATGCATACCATGGCCCATTTTTGAAGGCAACAAGTGGATTGTAACCCTAGGGGTGCAAGTGTGCATTGTGTTTGTTTTTCATGCATTTTTTGTCTTTGATTAGGTCAAACTATTTGTTGGTTTTGATTTTGCATACAAACCTAATTCTCTAATCATGGCATATTTGAAAGTGTTTAAGTGCGTAAAAATAAATCTAAGCTATTACAACTTGGATATAGGGGATGGGGGTACAATTTTTGAATGGGGGATTATTTTGCAACAAATATAAAACCCTAAATTATTACATCCAAATTGAATTTCTTTGTACAAATGATAGATAAACAATATTTAAATAGACAATTAAATAAATATGCAATATATTATAAATAGGCAAAAAATGTTTTTGTTTATTTTTATGTATGTAAAAATGTAATATTTAATGTGAAAAAGGTGTAAAGAAATAAAATAAAAAAGTTGATTTTATTTAATTAAAGGGTAAACCCTAATTTTCTTTTAAGAAAATAATATTATATATTATTTATATACAAAAATATATTAATATGTACAAAATGAAATATATTGAAGAAAAGTATTTTTAGTATAAAAAATAAAAAGGTAATGTTTTTATATTTTTATTCTAATTATTTAATAAAATAAAAGTATATATGTATATATATATATATATATATATATATATATATATATATATATATATATATATATATATATATATATATATATATATATATATAATATATATATATATATATATATATATATATATATATATATATATATATATATATATATACATATATAATATATATATACATATATATATATATATATATATATATATATATATATATATATATATATATATATATATATATATATTATATATATATATATATACATATATAATATATATATACATATATATATATATATATATATATATATATATATATATATATATATATATATATATATATATATATATATATATATAATATACATATATATATATATATATACATATATATATATATATATATATATATATATAATATATATATATATATATATATATATATAATATATATATATATATTATATATATATATATATATATATATATATTCAATAAAAATAAAATATTTATAAAATTATATTCAAGAAAATATTTTCAGTATGAATAAAAATATAAAAATAAAAGTAAAAGTATTATTTATATTGTTTTGAGATTTAAACAAATAAGAAAAAGGTATTAAAAGGTTTTTTATATTGGAAAAAATTAAAATAAATACCAAATAAATGTAAAAAATTATGAAAACATTTTTTTAAACATTTTTTATGTTTGGAGATAAAATAATAAAGTCAGAAATGAAATTAAAATCCAAAAATAATAAAAATACAAGAAGTTGGGTCAGTGGTGTGAAAAGCAAAAGGAGGGTGTTAGAAGCAAGAAAGCCAAGCCCAGCCCATCAGCTTCATCTTCTTCCTCCAGACTTTTGAAAACGCGCGCCTGTTACACAAGCTTGAACATCCTGGAAACGTGATCTTTTTCCAAAACTCAAAACATGAAACTTGTAGAGAATTTAAATACGAATCTAACCATATAAAGCATTAAATCTAACTCTCAAAGACCAGAGAGAATTTCTCTGGCCCTAAAATCTAACCTAATTTTTTCAGCATGTTCATGGATGAAATTCTCCTAGCACACTTAATATAAATGAAAACTCAGCATATGTATGGTTTCAGGGCAATGAGTACTACATCTTTCATTCACAAACCTAAGGCTAAATGTTCCTAAATAGAGAGATAGAAGTTGATGAAAAACCTATTTCAGTTGGATTCGAGTTGGATAATGCAGCAACTTTCAGTGAAGCCTGAGGTTCTTTTGAGCTTGCTTGATGTTCGCTGGACCTTTCCCAATGCTTAGTTTTCCTTGAATGTCCCTGAATCAACCTCGAGAAGTCAACCTGCATAAGCTTGAAACAAAAATGGTGAACACTGTAAATGGAGTTACAGTTGGCAATGGAGGTTTGGGATAGCTTGAGTGAGTTGAATGGAAGGTATTGGAACAAGTTTGGGGCAAAACGCACGAGGCAATGTGAAGATGGAAGTGATTCTGCAGGGCTTGCCCTATTTTGCAAGAAAATGTGGTTTTTGTGTATAAGGGTGTTTGAGGGATGAATGGCTCGTGTTTCTGGCTCCAAGAGATGTGCTAAGCTTGTTTGAAATGTTGGCTTAAGTTGATTATATCAGACATGCAAGGTATGTCCTTTTGGCAAGTTGACTTGTTTTGAAAGAAAAGTGTGAAGTGAAATGATATAGGCATGTACAGGCTATCTCCAAGCATGCACAAGTTTCTTGTACCTTTGCCTAAGTTTGTGGAACTTGTTTTCTGCAAAGAAAGAGGTCCAAGGCTCAATAGAAACAACTTTGCAAAAGTTATGCTTTATGAAAATGGAAGTGTTATCTTTATGCCCAAAATAGAATTATTCATTGTATAATGCTCCCTTGATCAGAACAATGCCTCTAACCAATGTATTTGCATTCAATTTTTGAGTGTAAATTGGTTTAGAGACCTGTAATCAATTACAAAGCTAGTTTGGTCAGATTTTGCAACTTGTATGAACATGTATTGGCCATGGTTACAAAGTGAGTTTTTGCCAACTTCAAGCATTCGATTCTCCCTAACCACAAATGTGTTTGAGGAGTTCTTAGACAATTTAAAAATCTTGCAACATGTACTATAATCCATATTTGAAATGCAACTTGAGACTCCAAGTGTAACTATGTGAAAAATTGCCAAGAAGATGGGTCAAAATCCTGCCTAAACTAGGGCAAAATTTCTCTAAGTTAAAAGTTTTAGGGACCCTTGCTCCAAAAATCATAACTTGAGATCCAATCTTCTTTTGAGAAAACTTTGTGAATAAAAGTTGTAGACTTTGTGGAGGACTACAACTTTAATGTTGTAAGTTTTATTTGAATCCATTTGCATCATGGTGAAAATGTGGGGCAAAGTTAGGAAAAATTAAGAAAATTTCATAACTTAGAAAATTTCTAAGTTATGAAATTTTTTCAATTTCAAACCCTAATTTGTAATTTTGGGTTTCTTGATGAAAAAGTTTCATAATTTGACATATCTTGATGAAAAATGACCCTTGGCACTTGATTTTGACCAAAAAGTCAAAGTTTGACTTTTCAGTGTACAGTCAAATTTTGATCAGTTGACTGAAAAAATCATCTGTCAATCCAATGCATTTGAGATCTTTTGAACTTGTTGAATAGGACAAGATGATTCCATTGAGTCCTTAAGTCCATGTTTGAACTTGATTTGCCATTGGCTAGGTTAAACAGTCAAAAATTGCCTTTGTACAATCAAAACCCTAAAAATGACCATTTTGCCCTTTTGGTGATCTGATCAAATTTCTTGTGGAATTATGGTCCAAACTTGATCAAATGGTTCATATGAGTTCATAATGTTTATGTGGGTCAAAATTCATGAGGTTTGACTGTAGATTGGTCACAGTTGACTTTTTCCCCGATACAACTGATTTCTAGGTCAACTGTCCAATTGACTGGGCAAAAACTTGATTCAAGGCTTGAAACTTGGTATGGGAAAACTTATGAGTCCAACATGAAGTATGAAAGTCACTTTAGGCATTGTAAGTCAAAAAATCCCTGTGCAAACTCAAACCCTAATTTAGGTCAACAGTGCAAGGAGGTGTCTTGAGCAGAGCAAACCCTAGCTTGGTCTTGAATTCCAAGAGCCTTGTGATGAGAAATGTTGATAAAATGAGAGGGAAAATTTTGGGGTACAACACATATTATTGCTGGTAATTAGGGTTTGTATGGCAAGACTTAAAATCAATAGTAGACAACCCTAATTCAAAAGTAATATACTTGAATCAAACACACTTCGCACACATGCACCTCTAGGGTAACCCACACTTGTTGTCTCGGATAAAAAATAGTCATGTCCCTTGAACGTGGGATACTTTAGCAGAAACCCTCGATTACAAGATCGTAGTCCCTTGATGACCCTTCAATGTTACCTTTGATAAACGATTTTAGTCCCTTATGACAAATTACTAAAGTATCTTACAATGTTGCCTTCTATGATTGTACGATGACCCACGCCTGTCCCTTCACATCCAATGATACGGCTTCTTACTAACCAATGGTAAGATAAGACTATCTAAAGGAGGAGGAAAAGAATAAATACTTTTTGAGTAGGTAGAATGTTCGTAGTTTCTTGCTCACAAACATTTTAAAATAAAACATCTTTCAAACACACCAACACTTTCATGAAATATTTTCAAAAGTCAACACTTTCTATACATTCTTATAGAGATGAGAATCATTACAAAGTTCGCCTAAATGAAGGTACTTTTCAAAAATACTTTCAAAAAAATACAAACACATTTACAAAGAATTTCAAAGTGAGGTAGAAACTAAGAGCCCATAGATAACTACAGATGAAAAGGGTGCTAACACCTTCCCTTTTCATAACCTACCCCCCGAACTCAAGAAAATATCTCAAAAGGTCTTTCTTTTTCTTTTCACCCTTTACTTTATTGGATAAAAGAAAATTTGTTGGCGACTCTTGCTATCCGCAACAATTGCGATCAAACGCAAAACACTCAAGTCAGTTCTCCCACCGTATTACAGAACTGACGACTCTGCTGGAGATGATCTTTAAAAGTGGGGTTACCTTAGATTCTAGTTCACATTTAAATGCCTTCATTTGTTTGATTTGTTTGCTTTATACTTTGGGTCCATGTTTGGGTTTTGAATAAATCCTCTACCCGGATCTGGGAACATTATTAAGTAAGTAGCAAATATCGTGGAGATTGTACGGCATAGACCGATATGGTTAAAGTGATGGCTACGTTAGTGTGACACATTTGTTGGTATCGGTATCCCTTGTGGCGAATCGAGGAGAATATGAGGTTGTTGTGTGGTGTCATGAAGCACTAAATTACCATAGAACCTTTAGTTGAACAACTTGGCCATTAGGAAGTAGTGAGATAGTGACTTTGGTGTAGAGCTGAAGACTAGTTGGTACTCGATGCTACGCTCATTGAGATCGGACTTTCGGGATATTTAGGTCGCCATAACATAGGCTTGCGATGAAACAATGCCCAATGAAGAAAGATCGATGATATGTAGATTCTCTAGAACCCGATTACTTTTTTAGGACAGGTTGAACCAAATAAACTTAAAGAGGGTACTTTCCTATAAACCCCGTGCAAACCTAAACCTAAGGACTATTTGCTTTGCTTGTGTATGATTATTTGTTCATAACATCATGACATCATACCATAGAATTTTCAATAACCATTTTAAGGGTCTGAAAGGCCTGTGATGCAGGGTTATATTGATCCAGATGTATATCAAGGGGCAAGAGGATTTATTTTTCTCTAGCCAAATGTTGTCAAAGACCAAAGCGTGATAACTTGAGTCAAGGGCTATGACCTACTTGACATGGTGAGCTTGATTCTTGTAGAAGGACATTCAACAATACAAAGTTCTTCAATCAAAGTTATAATCAAAGTTCAACTTTTGAAATTTTCTCGTGTTTACCCCACAAGATCCTTGAAAACATCATATATGCATATCATGCATCATGTCATAAAAGGATTTCCCCATACAGGTTTTCTCATCCACTCACTGTTTATTTCAGTAAAAAAATGGCTCTCGAACAGACTGTCAAAGATCTTCAAACCCAAAATGATTGACTTCAATAATTGTTCCTGAATATATCCAAGGGGCAGGGAGAAGTGAAAGCACTCCTCATTGAGAGCATGACTAAGAAGAATCCTGAGGACAATAAGGATGGCCAGCTAAAATAGTTACAAGCTGAGATAGCAACAATGAGAATCCAGATGTTGGGACTGATGGCTCTTATCCAAAACATAGCTCGGGGACAAGAAGAGTTGAGAATCCTCATCAACAAGCTTCATCAAGATGAATACAATCGTATGGAACAAACGGCTAGAATTGGGGATCAAGTCATTAATCATCCCCCGAAAAGACAAGAAGTTGGCTTGGTCGAGAGAAGACCTTTCAAAATTGCTAATACATCGCGAACCCAACAATGACCTCGCCAACAACGATAGGGTAGTCAACGTAAGCGGGATACACCCAAAAGATAATTTACCAAGATCAACATGTCCTTGGCACAAGCATTGCATCATATGTTGGAGGCCAAGATGGTTACATTAAAGGAGCCTCCTCAAAAACCCAATACTGCTTCTCCCTGTTACAATCATAAAGAAAGGTGTGCATATAACTCCAATAGTCCTGGACATGACACTAACCTCTGTTGGACGTTGAAGAAAAAGATTCAAGACCTGATTGACGAAGGAGTGTTGGAATTTACACAAGATGGTCAACTTGAGTTTTTCTATCATCCCTCAAAGGCACACCATCTGAAGTGAGAAATTTAGGCAGAAAAGCTTTTGTTCATTCGAATTTTCAGTTGTAATTTCTTTGTTTGTTTAAACACTTATCTTTATGTCATACTTTGGTTGTTCTCATTAATGCATTGCATATGTTTGTCTTGAGTTAATCCACTCGTTTTCACTATACTGAAATTATGCTTTTACTCCTTTTCCGTATGATATTCAACTCTCGATTACAAGCTATAAGCTTTTAGAGGGAGGATGATGAAAACAATATTGTAATCTCATACAGTATGCTTCTGGACAAACCTTGCAGATGATGTACAGGCATTCTTTCAAACCCTAAATAGTGCAGTTATAAGTAAGATAACCCCTAGTCAACCCCTTTGAGCCAAATAAGTAGGATTTTTCTTTTTCACATAAATTGAAACCTTTAATCATAACTTGGGGCAGGGTAGTTTCTCAGTTAATTCAAATGTGCATTCAGTCGTAAGCTTTCACTTCGTACACAATGAATGACATCAAAAATATCCTTCTGAATCAAAAGACGGTGATGGTTCCCCATAAAATAGGCAGTCATTGTCTCTCAAAAGAAAATCCCGCAAAGTCAAAACCTATGAAGGAGACTTAAGAAAAACTAGGGCATCCCACTCACTGTAGTCTCAAAACAAAAATAGTCAGGCAAAAATTAGGGATAATGAAATCAAAAAATAGGTCGTTACAAATCCTCAACAACAGAAAAATGTTGCAAAAAATTGACCGCCCTCCCAAATAAACTTTTAGTATCCGAACCATCACCTAAAATACCATTCCAGACTCCATTGGAATCCAGATGCACAATTAACTGAGTATAGGTTTGAAGGACATCATGAAGAACGGGTGGGTACAAATAAACTTTGAGCCTTATCCTTTGTTTCTTAAACCGTGAACCAGGCCACGTTACAACCCTTTAAAAGTCCTAATTGAAGCATAGGTTTGTTCGAAATTATACTATTACAAAAGGTATCCCGACTCCTATAGGGCTTACTGTAAATCTCGAGTTGAATTCATATTCTTACAAAACTTTGTTGCTTGTTAAAAAATACGTTTCTCAAAAAAAATTAAGACAAACACAAACTTTGCATTGTTTGAATACCACTGTTTGCATATGGACAATTGTTCGAATGGAAAGACGCTTCCAATGGAAAATTCCCTCATAATCAAGGGGCATGACATGATCATTATCCAATACAACTGGGGAAGTCAAGTCGAGATTCAAAGAATCTCTCAAAAAAAGTGTTGAATAGCTATGGGCAGATCTCTATCCGATTCACTTGGGGGCAATGTTACATTGATCATGGGTTTCAGCAAAATCCACTTGGAAAATTAAACCCAGGTACCACCAAATTGCTTGTTTGTGCCAGTGGTATCAGATGGTGTCAGTATCATGTCTTCGGATCCTTCCATGACAGTTCTTAGAAAATACTGAGGAAGACTATCAGAAATTTGATCAGAATCAAGCCTTCGGTGCCACCAAATTGGTTGTTTGTACCAGTAGTATCAGATGGTGTCAGTATCCTGTCTTCGGACCCCTCCATGAAAGTTATTAGAATAGATACATAGGAAGTTCAAGACTATCATAAATTTGGTCAAAAACTTCAAACATCGAGTGCACCCCAGGGGAAAAGAGGCTCCCAGATATGGAAGGTCGCGTGAGATCAAGCAAATATTTTCTGGCATTTCTACAACACTTGATGTCATAGACATAGACAACTCTACACACCCTATAAGCATGGACATAGTCGGAAAATACTACGAATGAAAAGAGACCCGCTAGGTTGACATACCTAGGCAAAATTAAGGGCATCCCGCAGAACCAAAAGGTTCGGGTAAAAATTAGGGATATACATACAAAAGATTGTACACCCGGCAAGTCAAAAACCTGAAAAAGCGACTTGGGCAAAAAAGGATATCCCGATGGACTGAAAATCTGAAAAGGCGGTCCAGGCAAAAGTTAGGGATTAAAAGCGTATGACTATGTCCCTTTATCTCATCATTTGTCTATCAATAAAAGATTTGTCACTCTGATCAACATTTACTAAGGACTCTAAGAGATAAGACAAAGTTCAAGCTGTCCGCAAATCCCCCACAGGCCATTTCCATTGATTATCCCCACAAAGTAATCTTCACAAAATACATTACACAAATCATGCCAGCTCCCAAACAGATAAAGATTACCGGCAGTTCATCATCTTCTAGATACATTGCAGACACAATCTAAATACAGATTCATTCTGACACTTATTCCAGATTCTCTTGCAGATACAGTTCAGATACGATCCAGACATGGATGTCATCCTGATACTCATTCAAATGCATCTTCCTATATACAGTTCAAATTTGTTATGACACTCATTCTAGATTCTCTTGTGGATACAGTTCAGATACAATCTAAATACAGATTCATTCTGACACTCATTCTAAATTCTCTTGCAGATACCATACAGATACAATCTAAATACAGATTCATTCTGACACTTATTCCAGATCCTCTTGCAAATACAGTTCAGATACGATCTAGACGTGGATATCATCCTGATACTCATTCAAATGCATCTTCCTAGATACAGTTCAAATAAAATCTAAATACATATTCATTATGACACTCATTTTAGATCCTCTTGAGGATATAGTTCAAATACAATCTAAATAAAGATTCATTCTGACACTTATTCTAGATTCTCTTGTGGATACAGTACAGATACAATCTAGATATAGATTCATTAGAGCACTCATTCTCTTCCTGATACAGTTCAGATACGATCCAGATATGGACATTATTCTAATACTCATTCAATACATCCTCAGATACAATCAAGGCTTGGAATTATTCTGACATTCCCCAGCCGAGTTTGGACCTCCAAAACTAAAAAATAAATCTTACAAAAGTTCTTCCCTAGATGAATTTATTTCCCCAGTAAGGTCTTCAGAATACCTTCCTCAACAGGGTTTATTTCCCAAATCGATTGCAATCTCCCCAACTTGAGTCTATTCCTCAGACTACTACAAATCACTGGCAAAATTCCTCTTCCTCAGTAGAATTGGCACTGTCCCCAGAAAGTTATTGCAAAGCCTGGAATCTGACCAGATACCAGTTAACTTTATCCGACAAGATGGAAGTTTAATCATCTCTTTTATTCCCAGTCAGGGTATATAAGAATTAAATTCCCCACTAGAGCAATGGACAACCAATATTCCCGAACTCTACTCCCCGAGCATAAATCAACATTCCCTGCAGAGTTTCCTCAAACAGCAAACAGGAACTCCCAGCGGAAACACTCTAAACAAAATTGAAGATACACAGACTCTTCATCTCCAGCAATAGTCCAAGAATTAGCTTCCCAAAACTCCTCAGCAGTAGTCGGGGATTTATTTTCCCAGATAAAGATACACTTCAATAAAATTTCACATTCATAGATCATAGCATAGACATGACAAAAATATATACGGCATAGTATCATTTATTTTGAGAACATCATTACGCAATGCATGCATCTGCATGCAACTAACCCTTTTCCTTTTTAGGAAAAATCAATGAACGAACTAAAGACCTCTTCTGGTTTAGATTTATTTATTCCAGTTAAAGACAGGAAAACAAAAGACCTCTTCTGGTTAGATTTACTTCTTCCAGTTAAAGACATGCAAACAAAAGACATCTTCTGGTTAGATTTACTTCTTCCAGTTAAAGACAGGCGAACAAAAGACCTCTTCTGGTTATATTTATTTCTTCCAGTTAAAGACGGGCGAACGAAAGACCTCTTCTGGTTAAATTTACTTCTTCCAGATAAATACAGACGAACAAAAGACCTCTTCTGGTTAGATTTACTTCTTCCAGTTAAAGACAGGCAAACAAAAGACCTCTTCTAGTTAGATTTACTTCTTCTAGTTAAAGACAGGCGAACAAAAGACCTTTTATGGTTAGATTTACTTCTTCCAGTTAAAGACAGACGAACAAAAGACCTCTTCTGGTTAGATTTATTTCCTCCAGTTAAAGACAGGCGAACAAAAGACCTCTTCTGGTTAGATTTACTTCTTCTAGTTAAAGACGGGCGAACAAAAGACATCATCTAGTTAGATTTATTTCTTCCAGTTAAAGATAGGAGAACGAAAGATCTCCTCTGGCTCAGATTAACTTCTGATATTGCTTTCAGACATAGGCATCTGCTGGCTCAGATTAAATCGACCAAAGATTTATTCTGATACTTCTCTCAGTAGACTTTTTCAGGCTCAGATTAAATTGATCAAAAATTTATTCCTATACTTCTCTCGGTAGACCTTTTATGGCTCAGATTAAATCGACCAAAGATTTATTCTGATACTTCTTTTAGTAGACCTTTCTCTGACTCAGATTAAGTTCTGATACTTCATTCGGTTGAAGATACAAAGGCCTCCTCTGGCTTAGATTAATTTCTGATACTTCTTTCAGACATAGGTGTCTTATGGCTCAGATTAAGTTCTGATACTTCTTTCAGTAAGACCTTTCTTCGGCTCAGATTAAGTTATGATACTTCGTTCAGTTAAAGATATAAAGACCTCTGCTGGTTCAGTTTAAATCGACCAATGATTTATCCTGATTCCGTTCTGGTAGACACTTTCTCTGGTTCAGTTAAATTGACCCTAAGATTTTTGTTGATTCGTTATCCAGTTAAAGATTATTCAAGACCTCTTCTGTTTTAGTTTAAATCGACCAATGATTTATCCTGATTCCATTATGGAATACACTTTCTCTGGTTCAGTTAAATCGACCCTAAGATTTATGTTGATTCGTATCTAGTTAAAGACCATTTCAAGACCTCTGTCGGTTCAGTTTAAATCGACCAATGATTTATCCTGATTCCGTTCCGGTAGACCCCAGCTGGTTCAGTTAAATCGATCCTAAGATTTTATGATTCTTATCTAGTCAAGGACAAAGACAGACATTTGTTATTTCAGTATAAGTCGACCAAAGATTTATCCTGATACTTCTTTCAATCTCTATCAACAATTACTTTGGATGGCATCTATAAGCCCGTCTATAATAAATTCTTCATTATCTCTCCAAATGGTATCTTTAAGCTCATTCCCGATACAATCAACCAATAGTATTACTTCATGCACCAGCGAGTGAAAATGTTTTGGCACTCTAGTGTTCAATCATCTTCCACCTTCAAATCACGAATAGTGGACACGCCAATATAATTTTTCAGGTTAAGAAGATTGAACAATGGCAGTTGTTGTACCCCAAAATTTGCCCACTCTTTTCATTCGAAAATATCCCTCCATACTCTTAGGTCTTTTAATCTCACTTCTGACACCAAGGTTCATGGTTCAATGGTTACGTAATATTAGGGTTTACATTTGAGTTTATCTTGAGTTAGGTTTTGGTTTGCGATAAAAGATGTTGAGTTTGAGGACTCTTTTTATGATACATTATTTGCTTGTGAAAAAATTTAACCGAAGTTGAATCTAAGATTGGGGTTTGCTCATCTTTTGGTTTGGGTTTGTTGATGATTTTCAATGGAAGATTTGCTGGAGCTTTATGTCGAATTTCACGCGTCTTCAAATATCACTCAAATTGTTTGTGTTGATATAATTGAGATGTTCATTCAAGAGAAACTTCATTAGGAAGAAAGCATTTTTGTATTCTTTCACTACTTAAGAGGAAAACTCACTTGTTGGCCAATCATTTTGAAGTGAAAAGAGGTTTCGTACTTTTGTTGTGGAACCAAAGAGTTCTATTGCATTGTGGACAAGATTGTTTTAACTCCTACAATTCTGAGGTCTTTTTCATGCTTCATTGACCAAAGATGATTTTATGTTATAATTCCCCAATACACAATCTCCAAGTTATTCTAAACTTATTTGCAATTCTTTCAAGTGTCACAAAGTTCTATGTTGCATTCAAGATTCACGTGAAATATTTGATTGAAATCTACAAATTCTGTTTGAATACATTATGGTACAAAATCCAACATGGATTACAAGTCATACAAGCTTCTACCAATTACAAGTCATACAAAGTTCAATTACAATTAAAACCAAAACTATAATTTTCCTATTTTTGTTCTATACAAAGCAAAAATATTTCTTCATCATTCTTGATCCATATTCAAGTGCCTTGCTATTCTTCAAAGTCTTCCTCATGTCCCATTATCAATGTTGAAAACACGTGAAACAAAAGAGAAAGAGTTTGTTAGTAGCATAAACAAGAAAAATTGTAGAATACCTTAGTTCATCACTAGGGTTTGCCTTATGGAATCGGATTTTTAGGGTCTAGCTTTGTCTATTGCAAATCACAATCCAAGTTGGTTCACAAAAAGACAAAATAGAATTTCAGACTCAGCATCATGTTCAAGCATACAAGTCTCATACAATTTTGTTTCACAAGTCAGAATTCTATCATTGTCTAGGAGTAAATCTTTTGTGAATCACAAGACAGAGTTTGGTTCACAAAAGACAAAGAAAAATCAAAAGAATCAAATCAGATTTTCAAACTCAACATCATGTTTTCACGCAACAATCCCAAAAGGCCTCATGTTTGTTTTGTTTCAATAAAAAGTCAGAATTGCAAACTCAAATCATAGGCCTAGCCCTACTGCAGAATCTCAAACAAATAACTAAAGGGATTTGTTTGGTTCACATTAAAAGAAAAAAGCTCAAAAGATATTGTACTACACAAGTACATAATCAAAAAATCAGCAAACAACCAGTACAGAATCATAAAAGTCAACAACCAGTACAAGGGCCAGTGCATCACAGCATAGCAAAGGTCGCAAAGTACCACAAAATGGATATCAGAAAAAGATGATAAGGCCAACAAGGCCTGCAAGCAAAGTCAAAAACCAGCAAAAATACAACATAATTGATATATCAGAAATCAAAAGTGACAATCCTGTTATATCAACTCCAACAAGTCAAACCCTTTATGGTTCACACGCAAATCCACAGTATAAAAGGAGAAATACATATCACATCAAAAAATATACAGAACCGGGGAACCACAACAACACAAAAACAATATCCCTTCATTTTGTAACAAAAATAGAACCGCAAACCCAAATCCTTTATTTCATCTTCCATCACACACAAAAAACCCTAGGATTCAAAACTTTTTCAAAAGAGTTCACAGAAACAACAACAATACAAACCCCTTTTCAAAATTCGTTCACAGAGAGAAAAGAGAGATATACAAACGGAGCTGTAACAAACAAAAATCCTAATTTTATTTTCTCATCATTTTCCTAAATCAACCCTTCAAAAATTCGTAAAAGAAGAAGAAAAAGAAAGATCTCACTCTGAACCACCTAGAGGCCAAATCGGAATCACTAGGGTTTCGTTCACCCTCTTCAAGAACTACGCCCAACCGTATATTATCTGCAAAAATAAACCATGGATGAACAATTGGAAGGAGAAGATGAATCCAATGATGTAAAAAAATTACGATAGAAGCCTTGACGCCGTTGTCACCGCCGTGAAGGCGATTTCCGGTGCGACCGTTCTTTATTCTCCGGTGAGAGCACCATCAGAGAGAACGAGAGGGAGTTAGATATAAGAGAGAGATTGTGTGTGACAAAATGTTTTGTTTGTTTCTATTTTGTTAATGATAGTTGGGCCATATCAGAACCCAACACCAAGCCCAATTCTGTTTCCAATCGCACACACCCCTCCCTTCTACTTACGCTGCTCCAACTAATTGGTTTTGGGCTCAGAGCGTTAAGCCCAATGTTATTCCATTTGCGCACCCCCAATTATGCTTCTAAACAACAAACCCTACCAGGCCTCAACTAAGCTTCCCAGTCAGGCCCAATTTTCACTTTGCTCACTAACACCCCCCTAATTATTCATACCACACAGGCTTATATTCTTTTTTTTATTAATCTTTACTTCTAACAAAAACAATTTGGGGCCTTATAAAATACTTTTTAACACCCTTTTCACTTTCAAACCCCCTAACCTAACTTTTATATTTTTATTATATTTTCTTTTCTTTTCCTTTATTATTTTTATTTTTATTATTATTTTGTTAAAAAAATACAAAAATATATTTTTATTAAATACTTGGACTAAAGTTTATTATTTTATTTTTACTTTATTTCATTTTCCTTAAACAAAAAACCTAAAAATATTTTCTTAAGACTTTTTTTATTATTCTAATTTTCTCTTTTAACTCAATTAACTTAGAATTTAGGAATTTAGTTGATTAACTTCTTTCTTTCTATTAATTTAGCTAATTAGGTTAAAATCCTTTTCTACCAAAACTCATAAAAACATATTTCTTTTACATTATCTTTATATTCTTGTATATTTTATCTGGCATTATTCAATATGATTGTAATAGTAATTAGGTTTTAATTGATTTTATCCCCATTTGTAATTTGTATCTTCGTCCCTTAAAATGATGTAATAGCGTAGAACTTTTAATTTCTGCAATTTTCCGCTTTCCATATTATTGCTAGTAATTAGAGTTTGTATAGCAAGACTTAAAGTCAATAGTAGACAACCCTAATTAAAAAATAATATACTTGAATCAAACACACTTTTCACACGTGCACCTCTAGGGTAACCCACAATTGTTGCCTCAGATAAAAAATAGTCATGTCCCTCGAACGTGGGATACTTTAACAAAGACCCTCGATTACAAGATCGTAGCCCCTCGATGACCCTTCAATGTTGCCTTTGATAAACGATCTTAGTCCCTTACGACAAATTGCTAAAGTATCTTACAATGTTGCCTTCTATGATTGTACGATAACCCATGCATGTCCCTTCACATCCAATGATAGGGCTTCTTACTAACCAATGGTAAGATAACACTATCTAAAGGAGAAGTAAAAGAACAAAGATTTTTTAAGTAGGTAGAACGTTCGTAGTTGCTTGCTCACAAATATTTCAAAACAAAATATCTTTCAAACACACCAACACTTTCATGAAATATTTTCAAAGGTCAACATTTTGTATACATTCTTATAGAGACGAGAATCATTACAAAGTTCGCCTAAACGAAGGCATTTTTCAAAAATACTTTCAAACAAACACAAACACATTTACAAAGCATTTCAAAGTGAGCTAGAAACTAAGAGCCCGTAGATAACTACGGATGAAAAGGATGCTAACACCTTCCCTTTTTATAACCTATCCCCCGAACTCAAGAAAATATCTCAAAAGGTCTTTCCTATCCTTTTCACCCTTTCCTTTATTAGATAAAAGAAAATTCGATGGCGACTCTTGCTATCCGCAACAATTGCGATCAAACGCAAAACACCCAAGTTAGTTCTCCCATCGTATTACAGACAGTAACATATCGGATTAACAAATGCCATTCTACTGCATTAGATATGAAGACACCTGAAAAAAGTTTGGTTGGGACATCCACCAGATCTCGACAAAGAGTATTTGGATGCGCAGGCTATGCTCACATTAGGCAAGACAATATCGAACCTAAAGCTTTGAGATGCATGTTCATGAGATATCCTGAAGGATTCAAAGCATATAGGCTATGGAGCCTAGAGCCAGATCATAGGAGGTATATCACCATGTTGATCAATTTTTCCGACACAAAGGGAATAAACATACTCCAAATTTCCTATTTTGACACTAATTTTTTACACTACACCGTATATGTTCTATTCTTTGATGCTAAATTATTTAATTAATTATTGATATCACATTTTTCTTTTTCTTTCTTTACATGTGGGTCACATCAAATTTTTTTCTCTTTACAGCCACCACATATTCAGCTTCCATTTTTACTATAACTATGCATTCTTCTTCTTCGTTCCATGCTATTTTCTCATATCTTCTTTGTGAGATATTGGATGAAACTCTAGTATGGTTAAAGGGTAGCTTCTTGGTTCGACAATTTGACAGAACTTAAGCATGGGGTCAAAGTCGGTTTGCATGTTGGGGTCGAAGACCTGCAATATTATAGTTGAAGTATGTTTAAGTATGCAGTAGTCAAAATGATGGGATTGTTAACATGTCGAATTGGGCTTGTTTGGTATTTTCAATTGTTTTAGTTAGCTTGTTCCTTAAGTTAGCTTGTAATAGGTTTGTGTATAAAATTCCATTAATTTAGTGTGTTGGTTTTCTTATAAATAGCATAATAGTCTCTCGTCATTGCAACACTACAAATCCTAATTAGGGTGAGAGATGTTATTTGTATTTTGTAACACTTGTAATCTTGTTTCAAAGAGAAAGTAAATAATAACAGTTTATAATCAATCTTATTGTTTTCTTCTTTTCTTCTCTTGTGGATTTCTTGTCGTCAAAGAAACGTTTTTGACAGTATTCTCTCATCATATATTTATGATTATTCATTAACCATGTTCTGGAGTGTATTGAACAAACTTTTTCACAATGTTAACCAAATTTATTTATTGTTAATCGATTTCATATATTTATTCATGTTTGTTCATTAATCAATTCTTAATTGTATTGATCAACCTGTTTCATACCATTAACCAACTTTATAATAAAGAATGTTATTAACTTTTACTTTGTTAACCAACTTATACACAACATTAACCATGTATTGCACATCCTAAACCAACTTTTTAATAAAGAATGGGATAAACTTTCTCATGTCTGACCATTTATTAACCAACTTATACACAAAATTAATTATCATTTTACAACCATTAATCAACTTTATTATAAATTTATATCATATATTTAATGGAGAAAAGCAAAAATTGTAAATGTTGTTCTTCGTGATATTCGTGAACAGTATAATATATGGTGTAGGTGTAGAAACAAACTTCAAGTCTTTCACATATAGATGAAGGAAGTTTAGTAACAAACTTTATTTATTCTCCACAATTATCATTTAGAAATTTATCTAATTAACAGATGAATTTTAAAAGAGTCATAAGATCAGACTTTTTTTCTTGCAACTAGTTATTCTACTTCATCCACCATTGTCAAGATGAAAACAGTAAAGAGAATCATAAAACAAACATCATAAAATGAGTATCAATTACAAACAGTAGAGATGAACTCATACGTGAAACAAAAGAGATAAATATTAAAATGAATATTGTACTTATAAAAACTCAAATAAAAACAAGTAAACAATTATGAACAAAGATGGAAGACGATCAAAACAAGAGGTAAATTGAGAAAACATATTAAAGAATAAGAGGGTGAGTATGTTAACATCAACAGATGATTGGAGGAAGAAGAAAAGTCATCGTGAAAGAAACTCTTAGTAAGTGTTTCTACAACATTGGAGATTTTATGTAGTGTGAGACATAACAATCGGTTGAAGAAAGTAAAATGAATCCCTCATTATCTCCCTTTTCATAAGCAATCAACTATGTCGGGTGAAAAATGTAGAATCACTTCATCTAAAAGTTTCAATTGATTTGAAATGAAAAATATTTCATCAAACCATGATTAATGGTATGTGTTTTACATCCACGCCTCATTATAATAAAAAGAAAATAAAAGCAAGGGTTAACGCCAACAGAGTGATCGAAGAAAGAAGAAACATCATCGTGAAAGAAAACAAATATTGAAAATTTTAAAAAGAGTGTGAAACATAGCGATTTGTTGAATAAGGTAAAATAAATCCCTCATTAACTCCCTTTTCATAAGCAAGCAAGTGTGTCGAATCGAAAATATAGAGTCACTTCATTCAAATGTTACAATTGGTCTGAAAATGGAAAATGTTTCATCCAATAATAGTTAATCCATCATAAATAAAAAAAGATACATTCATTCAACAATCTGATTGATCTAATGTCAGAAAGTTTCATCTAATTGTTATAAATCTGCCTAGATCATCACAAGCCAACAATGCCTATAAAAAATTGAAAATGGAAAATGTTTCATCCAATAATAGTTAATCCATCATAAATAAAAAAAGATACATTCATTCAACAATCTGATTGATCTAATGTCAAAAAAATTCATCTAATTGTTATAAATCTGCCTAGATCATCACAAGTCAACAATACCTATAAAAAATTGTCATTCGAGGAGATCCATGTGTTAAACAAAGGCAGACCAAAAGGTCGCCTTGAATCAGACACAATCAAAATCTTGACTCAATATTCTTGCTTGAAAATGTTTCAAAACCACGTAAGAGCAAGATTAGAGAATGTGTAACATCATCAGAAAAAAAAAGACAACTGTGTTAAGAATCAATTGTGAGAAAAAAAATCTCCCATTGACTAAAAATAGAAATATATGGTATCTCCCACTTGTGTGTTGTCTTAGATTCATCTATTACCTTTATCGGTCACTCACATTTACAATTTCAAGCCATAGTCTTGAGTTTATCAAGCACAAATTATTTTGAACTGGCCAATCTCAATCTTTTAGCAGATCAAGTCATCACTAAGTCAACAGTATCAGAGGAGACAATTGCATAGATGCACCCTTAAAGCATATCCTCAAGTCACTTCCTACCAAAGACCATCATGAATGCACCCCTAAAGGATATCCTTTAGTCAATAGCCTCGACTTAAAGCTGAACAAAGACCATATCATGGATGCAGATCTAAAGCATATCCTTAAGTCCACTAGTCTCGTAGCAAACCATATCATAGACGGACTCCTAAAAGACACCAAAAACGAGATTGTGAAGCTAATCATAAATGGTATTGGAATTGAATGATTCACCAGTATAGTAGAGAATCCTCGTATGTGGAGCAGCAACCAGTTGTCACTGCCCATCCAATTAGTTTATCAAAAATCACACTAAATACTACAAATGAAAAACTTTTCCCCAACGAGAATAACGAAACTACTACACTTATTGAGGATAGAAGTCGTTTTAATTTAAACTTTTAGGCAGCTTGTACAACAGTGTGCCACTACTGAAAATGTCAATAAAAATACAAATGAACTACATTGTAATTGTGTCTAAATAAAAACATATGCAGGAGAGCATACAACAATGGATACAATCTAATCCCAAAACTCGAAAGCCAATCAAATTCCCTTTTACTTCCTTACAATTGAAAGAATATCTTTATTAAATTCATTGTCAAAATGTTCAAATTGATGTGCATCCCTAGTAGGCAATAGATCATTTGCATTTATGTGCCTCCAAATCATCCCAAAACTTCATCAATTAGGCACTGCAGTAAACGAAAAGATGTTAGACTTATGAGCAAGATAAATCCCATTATAATGCAACACACTTAGTGTTAATTATTATATGGTAACATCATACTTGCAGTTCAGATCAATTATTGTATGCCAACACCATACTTGCAGTTCTAATAAACTTGATTATATGCCAAACATCATACTTCCAGTTTTGATAAACTTTGTGCATCCACTAGAACAATTTAGGTCATTAAGTACTAAGCAAAGAGAAAAATAATCTTACTGTATGTGGAGGTGTCAATTTGTTCAGGAAGCTCCTTTATATCAACCTCAAACCTAGATTGCACCTGAAATCATAGTTAAATATTTATTAATCAAAGCTTTGTTGGTCAAAAGGGCCCTTTCCATTTTCTCAATTAAAGTGAACATTAAAATCTTAAATTTCCATGAAAGTGGACTTCACTAACTTGATTAAGAACTTCAGAGTCACCAGCAGAAGACACAAAGGTAATTGCAAGCCCCTTGGTACCAAATCTACCAGCTCTTCCCACCTAGAATTAACATGTTGATAAAGCATATATAATAAAGAAAGAAGAAACAAAGGTCATCTATACGCAAAAAAATGTTTACAGTTACATTAAATCTTAAAATTTATTTGATCAAAGTACTTACCCTGTGAAGATAGGTATCAGCCGAATCGGGCATGTCATAGTTGATGACTATATTAACACGTTCTATATCAATCCCCCTTCCTACTAAATCTGTTGCCACAAGAATCCTTTGCTTCCCCTCTTTGAAGCCCTTGTATCGCTTCAATCTGAAACACAGACATGTTAGCTAGTTATGGAAAAATATTAAGACTGCAACTTCAAAAGAGTGTTTACAGAATTTTATTTCGTTTCAAAGTCACAACTAACATGGATTCTCTTAATTATTCACCAAATACTATAAAAAATAACAAAAAGAGATCTGTGCTATTAATAAATAAAACTTAAGCTAGTTGTACAAATAAGAGGAAATAAATCTATGCTAATTTAAGAAATAACAGAAGATCGTGAAAAAAATAAGCCCCAACCAAAAACACGTAGAGGAAGTATATAAGTAGATTCACCAAGAAATAAATTGGTATGCGGAATCTAGTTATTTAGCACAAAATTGGCTTTCGATAGATTAAATAACCAGCAGTAAGGATTGCATCTCCAAAAATTTAAAGGCCACACGCCACATTAGCTCGAGGTAACAAGGAAAAATGGTATCAAGTTTAAATGTTCACCAAGAAATAAAATGGAATGCAGATAGATTAAATAACCAACCAGCAGTAGTTTGCATCTCCCAAACATTTTAAATGTTCATTAGCTTGAAGTAACAAAGAAAGGGTTGTATCAAGACGACAACAATGTTTTCTTTCTGCATTACAGTTCTGTTATGGAGTGAGTAGACAACTAGATTGAAGAATCATACCCGTGGATACATAAAAGACTTGAATTTGGAAGAATAATATTTCCACCATTATAACTCCTTAAAATGGGAACTGAGCAACCAAATTTAGTAGAAATTTAGATAAGAACTCAGTAATATTTCAAACAATTCAAACCAGTGTGGAGAAACTTGACAATAGCTGGCAGTTTAAACTTATGAACCATCTGTAAGGGTAATGAAATAAGGAATTTTTGTAGGAGATAAGTTTGAGAAAAGGGAAGCATTACAAACAATATTATCTGAAGCCCTATAGTGTGAAACCTAGAGCACCTTAACTTGCGACATTTTGTGATTTTCACTGAATGGTAGTGGATAAAAGCCCTATAGTGTCAAACCTTGTGCACCTTAACTTGCGACATTTTGTGATTGTCACTGATTGGTAGTGGATAAAAGCACCCACCACCCCACTCAGAGGAATAAGGCATGGTTTGTTGCTGTTGGCGGATACAAGCCAGAAAAGTTCTGTTGGTTACCTCAAGTCACGGAAAAACTGATTGACGGTGATGAATACTACAAAGATTGGATATGGATTGATTGACCGGAAAACATACAAACGGTGGCCAACAGTTGTACAGACGTGGCCGGAGCTATCTGGATGGTGGCTGATACCATACGACAGTGGCCAGATAAGACTGGAAACTGTAAGTTATTGTGATACAGCACAGAAGAGGAAAAGGGAGAGCAAGATCTAGCTCTCTCATACTCCCTCTGTAACGAATTATAAGCAAATTTGACTTTTTGGATAATTTGACAATTAATGTATATAGTCCATATATGGACTACATACATTAATTGTCAAATGTACTCAAAAAGTCAAATTTGCTTATAATTCGTCACGGAGGGAGTACCAACTTGCAAACTTGATAATAACTATAACAGAAATTTTTTAATGCTTTAATGAGTAACACACTCAGCAAGAGCAAATATTTTAGTACATGGTAAGTACTGGTAAGTACAATTAACAAGAGGAATTATAACTAGTATTAACTTTTAAAGTTCAAAGAATCTAAGAATGCTATGAAGCTTTAATTGAAATTGGGAAGTGCAACCATGATTATATTCTATTTCTGGTACAAATAAGATTTCAATCTAGTTTCAATCTAGAGTCCTATAACAGTAGTTTTCTTAGGGATTGGAGCAAGTGCATGACACCAATATAAAAAAATATTAAAAAAACACAATTGTATTTCATATACTATGATAGGTATATAAGCTTACAAAACTACCCAAGAGATTATCTAGCGTCATAGGATCCGAGAATAGTGAATATTTTGGTTTTAACCCCATATTTACCAATGCCCCCAAAAAATGGTAACGTAAGCAACTCTGTCCCGTTTAACAGACATCCACAGCAAATAAAACATAACCAAGAATGAAAAAAAGAAAATAAGACTTGAAGAACATAACAAGATGTCTAACAAACATTCTGAAAAATCGTTATTAGCAACAGAAATATACTTTAATTGACTGATGAGCATGGAGAACATCTTAGAATGTCTCAATGTTAGCAAATACTAAATCAGCTTAAAGAATTAAGAATACACAAGACAAGGTATATGCCATCAATTTCAAAAGACCTAAAATAAATACCTTTCTTCCTGCGACATTCCAGAATGTATGCATATTGATGGGAAGTTACACTCAACAAGCAACTTGTTCAATTCAGCGGCTCTGCTAACACTTTTAACAAAAATAACAACTTGGTTGAAGTCAAGAGCATCAAGAAGGTCATTCAGCTTACGATTCTTCTCTGGCTCTTGTAATTTAATGTAGTGCTGAAAAAGATGACAAATGAGTAAAAATTAGTAGACAATAAGATATCAACAAGAACAAGGAATAAACAAAGTCCACAAACACACCTGAACAAGACCGTGAAGAGTCAACTTGGCCTCATCATCTACATAAATTTCCATGGGCTGGAGGAAAAAGATTATGAATGAGAAGATAAACATTGATTTAAAAAATCGGTTATTTTGATCTATAAAACAGAATCCTTGCAAATTAATACTAAATAGGATAAAGAGTCAAAACAAAACAGAAATCTGACCATAAAATCAACAAAATGATTTAAAACAAGAGTTGATGACATTCACAACTAAAAGTACAATAATTTGAAATGAAAATAATAGCAGTGTGAACAATAAGATGGACAATGAAACTGCCCTCCCATATACAGTCCAAAAATCACATAAATAGAATATTACATCTTGCATAAACTTCTTGCAAACAGGTCGAATCTCTTTGCTGAGTGTAGCTGAAAACATCATCACTTGTTTATCATGGGGAGTCAATTTGAAAATCTCTTGAACGTCCCTTCTCATGTCTGCAAAGGTCAAACGGCAGATATATTAAGAAACAAATAAAAACAGAATTAGATTAGAAATTGCATTTGAAAATTCAACAAAACACACTCAAATTAAAGGGAAAAAGGAGGAAGAAATAGACCGAGTGATTCCAGCATCTTGTCACACTCATCAAGTATAAAATGCCTCACATTCTTCAAACCAAGGTCTTTATCTCTAGTCAGGGCAAGAATCCTCCCAGGTGTTCCAACAACAATGTGGGGACATTCGTTCTTGAGCAATTCTTTGTGAACCTTGATGTTAACACCACCATAGAAAACAGCAACTTTGATATCTGAAAGATATGTGCTGAACCTCTCCACTTCGTGGCAAATCTAAACAAATCCAAAAAAACAAATGAATCATTTTCTAAGTATGCACATGTACACATGTTTGTGATAGTGTATATAGGAAACACTCTAGATATATCGCATCCAAATTAATGACGACATACCTGGTAAGCTAATTCTCTTGTGTGGCAAAGAACCAGTGCTGCAACCTGACCAGGAACAGGATCAATTTGCTGAAGTGTTGATAGAACAAAAACAGCAGTCTTTCCCATGCCAGATTTTGCTTGGCAGATGACATCCATTCCCAAAATTGCTTGAGGGATGCATTCGTGTTGCACTAATGAAGAAGCAAAGAAAATTGTAGTGCACGAATCCTCAGTAAGTATATATGATCTGCCAGATCCTTTTAATGTAAAGGTTTACCAACCAAATTTTGAGATGTGTTCATTATGCTAGTAGTGATTACCTGATTAATTCAAAGAAAAAAGATTAGATGATGGTGAATAATAATAATGAAACAAAAACAAAGGTACATGAGAACTAACAGGTAAAAATGTGAAATTCATATACATTGGAATAACAATAATTTAGAGGAATTGTAATTAAAGGACTAAATCATACAATGATCAATAAGTCACCCCCAAAGAAGAAAGAGACAGCCTTAAGAAATCACTGAAAATCTTGCTCAAGGAACTTGACTTGAAAAGACTAAAGAATAGGGTGCTAAGGAACTAAAGATTGTATGAGAATTTATACACATGTGAGAGGGAAAAAGAGTTAGTGAATTATGTGATGAACAATTGTAAGAGTTAAAACAGGGAATTCCTTTGGCATAAGTAATAGACTTTATGTTGTGTAGTTCTTTTCTGTTCTTGTGTCAGATGTTCCTTTAACCACATTGATTAGCAATATTCAATCATCGAAATTGTGTAAAATTTATTGAGAATAGTAACATAAAGTAGAAAATATTGGCATCAATACAAAGAAAAATAATATTTAATAAAATCCCAAAACGTGAGAATTCCGTAGAATTCATTTGACTCTTTGCCTATACTGAGTGGTGTAATGACAGCATATAATACAACTTGCCTTCTGAAGGATGCTCAAATCCTGAATCTACAATGGCTCGAAGAAGCTCTGGTTTCAACAGGAAGTCTCGAAATCCCGAACTATGGATCCCAACGTAGCCCCTGCACCACAGAAGAAAAATAAATACAGTGAGGAAGTGAAACTCAAAAAGTGGCTTTTGAACGTTAATATTGTTTGATAATGAAGACTACACCCGTCTAACAATATGTAATTTAGACATACATATACATATTAAAAAAAAATCATGCTCAAAATTGGAGAACGCGGCTTGAAGAAAATCCCCAGAGTTAAACAGAAAAGAAGCTAATGGGAACTGGGTACACATGACAGAAATGAAAGAGATAACAGACATGAAGCTCGTACAACCAAAGGTGGAAATTTTGTACCGCCAAAGGCCACTAGCTCACACTATCAATAATTGTGTACTAACTAAATCATTCTCATTCGCAGTGTCATGTCATAAATTCACTACTAAATTTTCAGTGCATCAAATACAGGTCTATCATCATATTCATAATTCATCTACAATTCTTTAAACAGACCCAGTTAATGTCAATTGAAGTAAAATATTATCGAAACTAACTTCTTGACTGTTTCGGTAGTAGGTTTAGCAGAATCAAGAGCTTTTTCATCCTCCTCTTCGTAGTCGATGAGCTCTTCCTCGTAAACCTCGGTTTCTTTCAATTCACCCATTCTCTTTGTTTTCTGCAAGTTAGGGTTAAGGTTTTCAGTTTCAACATGTGAGAATTGAAGAGAGTGTAGAATTTATCGAATACATAGAGAGAGAGAGAGAGAGAGAGAGAGAGAGAGAGAGAGAGAGAGAGAGAGAGAGAGAGAGAGAGAGAGAGAGAGAGAGAGAGAGAGAGAGAGAGAAGAAGGTAACCTCTGAAAGCGCGAAGAACTAGCGGCGGCTTCTTCTTCTTTACGGAAATGAAAACCCTAAATATGACTTCTGGGTTTTAGGAAGTGAAATGGAGCAGCAGAGAATGGAGCTGTGAGCGGAAACAAATAGTGTGTGCTATTTGTGTGATGGACGGAAATACCCTTCTAATTTTACTTGACGTAAGCATGCACGACACGACATTTTTTAAATTGCTCTCACAAAAGTGGGTTTGTTTATATTTTGGCTTAAATGCAGTTTTGACCCCCTAGTTTAAGGTTTTTGGAGTTTCGATCCCCTAGTTTAAAAGTCAGGTTTCTAGTCCTCAAAGTTTTCAAATTTGGGATTTTTGAAGCCCCCTCCATCTGGCTGCCCAAAAAGTGACATGGCACAGGGAGAGTAATGTCACGTATTATTTTCTTATTTCTTATTTAGAATAATATTTTTTAAACATTTAAATAAGTGATATTAATTTCCAAATGAATTTTTAATTTCATAATTCATATTTTCTGAAAATCCCAAATTGCTTAACCTAATTTCCTCTTCCATCCTTGCTTCTGGTCATCTACAACCTTCCTTCTTGGTACGACCTTCATCTACCTTCTATTCCATCTACCTTCTATTCCTTCCTGCAAGCATCCAACATGTCTCAAAAATCTGTGTCGAATCCGAGCTACAGGAATCGTTCTGTTATACATGAATGCCACTGTGGTATCGATGCTCCGTTGATGACGGCTTGGACCGATTCAAACCCAGGACGACGCTTTTTCGGATGTGGGATGTACAAGGTATGATATTCTTCAATTACAAAATTTGCTCCTCAGAATTGAGTATAGACTGAATATTTTGTGACCTCCATTGTTGCAGGTTCAAGGTTTCAAGAAGTGCAGTAATTTTGTTTGGTTGGATGAGGAAATGAATCCTAGGGCAAAGGAAGTGATTGGGAACTTACTCCACAACTTGAATGAAGAAAAGCAGAGGGTTAAAGAGTCAATGGTAAAAGAAGAAGAAACAAGGATGAAGATCAAATTTTTAAAGAAACAGTTGAAGTTTAATTGGTTCATAACCATCTTTGTGTTGGTTGCATTTGTTGCAACAATAATAATGAAATGATGTAGGTTTATTAGTATTGGAGGTTCATTGTTGTCTGTAGGAGGTTCTTTGTGTTGGTTGAAATGATCTAGGTTTATTAGTATTGGAGGTTTATTTGTATTGTTGTGTGTAGGTTTATTAATGTTGGAGTTTCTATGTTGTTTAGTTCGTAATGATGTTTGAGGTGTATAACTACTCATGGTTTATAATGAAATGATGATGTTTGAGGTTTATAAATTGCAATTGCACTTGAATTTGTTTCATTATGTAGACCATTAAGTATAACTTCTCAGTGTAATAATGAAACATTATGTAGGCCATTACAAATGCAGAAAAAATGGTCTACCTAAATACAGAAAAAATGCAGAATTTTTCAAAATGCAGATGCAGAATTATTATACCTAAATTATACCTAAATGCAGATGCAGAATTATAACTAATTAAACACGGAATTTTGTTGCAGAATTATACCAAATGCAGAATTATACCAAATGCAGAATTTTGTTGCAACACAGAATTATACCAAATGCAGAATTATTAAACACAGAATTTTGTTGCAACACAGAATTTTGTTGCAACACTGAATTTTTTCCAAACGCAGATGCAGATACCAAATGCAGAATTATTAAACACAGTTTGTTGCATACTTGAGCAGCCAAGACAGTTTGTAGCAGAGTGTGTACCAAATTCATGATTGTACCAAAACATATCCATTACAAGATACATATCCATTACAACATATCCATTACAAAATATTCATTACAAAATATAACCATACTAAAGATATCCATTATAACCATACTAAAGATTTCCACTAATACATCAAGTTTCATTCCAAAAAAAAGCAACATCATTCCTAATTACTTCTACTCTTGACTAGGCTGAGGTGCTTGAGATCCCTGACCAATCTCAATCTGTTTTTCTGCATCTTTAGTCTTCTTAGTCTTGTTAGTCTTCTTTGCCTTCTTGGTTGTCTTTGTTTGCTTGGTCTTCTTATTGCCTCCTTTTGGTATCTGCCTATCAGCTGCCCTCTTGCCCTTACAAGTCCTACTGTTGTGTCCAGTTTGTCCACATTTATTGCAAGTGACAGTTGAAAAGCTTCTTGAAAGCACATGGGGGTTCTTTGGCTCATCACCTGTTTTAATTCTCATCTTTTTTGGACGTCCAATTGCTCTTCTCATGACAGGAGGACACATAGGCACATGATCAACATCAGTCCATAATTGTGGTCCATTGGTTGGCATGACAATATTAGCATATCATTTCTCAAATGTAACTTTGCTGCAAAACAGAAATAATGTTACACATGCAAGAGTTAATAGAACATATCATAAACAGGACATAGAAATATGTTACATAACATGTGACTCACAAACCTATAATATGGAGAGACATATGCTTCTGGTTTTTTTCTTATGTTCCAAATGCAGGAGATAACATGACAACATGGGATTCCAGACAACTCCCATTTTCTGCAGCTGCATGATTCATTCTTCAGATTTACACAATATGTCTCAGTTCCATTGGTAACTCCAAAGATTAAGAGATCATCATCACCATGCCAAGTTGGGGTCCAGTCTTGTGCTTCCCTTTTGTGCTTCTCAATTAGCAATTGGATTCTAGGACAGATTACTCCTTCATATCCCTGCAATAATCCCTTTTGTTTAGTTATCCTTTTAGTGATATAATGTTTGATTCCTTCCAATAAGGTTATGATTGGCTTGTCTCGATGCTCCAAAATTGCCCTGTTAAAGGCCTCACACATGTTATTCATTTGAATATCACATTTGGCATATGTCTTGAAATGTGATCTTGTCCAGAACATTGCTGGAATGTCATTCAAGTCCTTCCATGCTCCACCATCTAAAAGCTTCAATTTCTGCATTGCTCTTTCCCATATTGGAATTGAAGTTGCTCTGGCTGCTTCCCACATGGCTTGTTTTAGTACCACACCTCCATGTTTTTTCTTCCAATTACCATAAAGGTGTTTCACACACAGTCTCTGTTCCACATTGGAACTTAAGCCTTGGATAGCAGAAACCAAACCCTAACATAAAGAGAAAATACTAAACCCACTAATATGAGACAATGGTGGACCACACAGAACTATATAAAAACATGTTCAAGAAGACAACAAAACTTACCTCATAGAATATCTTTCTCCATCTTTCCTCATCGCTCTAAATATCAGAATGATTATACGAAGCTTTAAGAGAGAGTGTGAAGGTAGTATGTAGTAGGAGTGTGATGGTTGAAGCTGGTACCACAGAAGGAAGACGAAGATGGAGTGTTGGAGGTCGTACCAAGAAGGAGGGTTGAAGATGATCAGAAGAAATCTCGTACGGGCGGATGGAAGAGGAAATTAGGTTAAGCAATTTGGGATTTTCAGAAAATATGAATTATGAAATTAAAAATTCATTTGGAAATTAATATCACTTATTTAAATGTTTAAAAAATATTATTCTAAATAAGAAATAAGAAAATAATACGTGGCATTACTCTCCCTGTGCCATGTCACTTTTTGGGCAGCCAGATGGAGGGGGGCTTCAAAAATCCCAAATTTGAAAACTTTGGGGACTAGAAACCTGGCTTTTAAACTAGGGGGATCTAAACTCCAAAAACATTAAACTAGGGGAGTCAAAACTGCATTTAAGCCTTATATTTTTGTACAAACAGCATTGAGATATTTTTTCTTTTTCTTTTTTACCACGAAGAAACCGGTGATTCTCTTTAGATTCATATTACACATCTATTATATTATTTTTATAAAATATGTATAGTTCCGTCTAGATTTGTATTATTGTTATCTTGGAAAATTTTAAGGTGTTTAAATACATGTGGTAAATGAAGACATTCTTCTAAGTCAAGAGTCATCCTCCAAAATAAGGGTTTTGGGGAAAACGGGCTGGTTTTATTAAGTTAGAGATAATGCTTGAAAGGAGTTACACTGAAACTGTCGAAATTGAACTACGTCGACTAGGAAGAAATAAAAGAACATATGTCAGGAGGTTTAAATTGGTTTAGTCGACCAAAGGGTAAAAAACAAGGACTTGGTTGAAAATGGTTTTAGTCGACAAAAAAGGGTTTCTTTGACTTAGAGGAAGTGCGATTATTCTTTGTCAGAAAGAAAGTGTTGAAGCAAGGAAGAAGCGGTTTATGTTCAAGAGGCTTGGAGGAATCGTGGGCAGAGTTACCAGCAACCCACGACGTGTTCAAGCGTCAAATAGGTGGAACTTCAAAATTATGAGCAGTTACCAGCAACCCACGATGTGTTTGAGCGCCAAATAGGTGGCAACATCTAGTGAAGCAGTTATCTCAAGATGTTAATATTAGCCGTAGATTTTATCTAGGTAGTTACTTTGTAAACACTATAAATAGGCAGATTTTGTATAGTTTGCGTGTGTTCACTTGTACTCTCAAATCACTTGTCAGACTCTCTCATTCTGTTTACCGTTGTTTTTGGTAAACAACCACTGATCTCCAAAAAGGTAAGTTTTTGGTTTACTTGCGGGATCGACCAAACTAATCCCAGAACATATGCTAATCTTTATGTAAAATGAGTAAGAAGGAAGAACGCACGTTCGACCCAGGGGAGAGATGTTTAAGATTGTTGAACAATAAATAAAAGCATAAAAATACAAGTGAAAGAAGTAAAAAGGTAACTTTGCAGGATAGTGGTAAAGTAAAGTAAAAAGACTTTTATTAAGTAAAAAAGGTGTTTCTAACGTACATTGCTCTGCTTTTTATCCTTTCTCACGCAGTAGTTACTTGGATAATATTTGAGAGGTTTAGTACCATAAGTTGAACACCCTTAAAAATTACACAAACTTCTTAATTTATACTAAAAATAGTGTTGTACCCCAAAATTTGCCCTCCCATATTCTCCAAGAAATTGTCAAGCCAAGCTGCAAAATTCCCCAAGGGTTGCACAGTCAAAGATCTCCTATACAGTCAAAATTAGGGTTTGTGTTCTAGTCAAGAAAATGAAGTTTCCAAAGGCCCAATCAAGTCTCACATGCCTACAAATATGGTCAAGTATCCTCATATCAAGTTTCAAGGCATTCAGTACAAAATTGCACAGTCAAAAACCCTAATTGCACTACAGTCAACTGTAGGGGCAAAATGGTCATTTGACAGTCAAAAGTTCCAATTTTTGGTCAACATATCATTTTGAAGCCACAAACATCATTTGATCAATGCTTGATCATGATTCTCAAAATTTGGCTCAGAAATCATCAAGATGCAAAAGTTTCCTTATTTGGACAACTGAAAAAGTCAACTGAAATTGACCAGGGCATAACTTCCACATGGATTATCAGAAAAATTCCATCCAAAGCTCATTTTGAAGAGAAAGACATTTCCTACAACTCATCTTGATACTTCAAGTCCAAGAAATGCTCTCACAAAAAGTTATCAATTTCAACATTATAGGTCATTTTTAAAAGTCAACAAAAAGGGACTTTAAGTCAAAGGCCATAACTTGAGATTGGTAAATCAAAATGACATGGGACCAAAGGCATTGGTTATAGGACTCAAAGACCTTTCCAAAATGTCCAAGAACATGAGAAAAGCTTAAAAATTGAGCAAGTTATGCCTTGTGGAAGTTGGAAAATTTTTGGATATTTTGAAAAGTCAACATTGATTCAAATGACCTAAAATTGCTAATGGGCCCATTTTTCCTCCATAATTCATCATTCCAAGCATGTGCACGACCACTTGGCCCAAAGGGAAGTATTTTCTCATTTTTTATTTATTTATTTGAATTTTTATTTATAATAATTCACTTAAATCAATTAAATATATGAAAAATATTTAACTTAACCTAACCAATCTTTTTATACATGTTTTAGCCTCAAGATTTCGTGTATATGCAGATAAGGAAAGATTTGGAGAGATTGGAGATGATTTGAGCCAAAAACACATGGAAAAAGATATGAAAAAATCTTAGAAAATCAAATTTCCAAAATCAATGAATGCAATGGATTTGATTGATTTTTCTTGACCTAATTCACTACTACATATGCTAGGATCACAACCCTAATCAGAGGACACACGCAGCCACTCAAGAAACTCCATTGACAACTTGAAATTTTCTCTAAAAAAGTCAAAACTGAAAGTACACTTCCAGGGCGATTCAAGACCTAATTCTGGTTCCATTAGCTTCCTTGAAGGTCACTGGACATATTCCAATCAAAAACAACCATCAAAACGCAAGGAATTGGTATACAGCATTCAAGATACCTCGTGAAAAATTCATAATCGTGTTTTAAAATTTATGCATCTTCATAACATTTTATTCATTGATTCATATTCCTGATGAAATTCTGAAGCTAACCAATATATTCAATTATGTTTTTATGCTGTATACACGATTTCACCATTGCCAAGTTTTAGGGTTTTGCAAGCTTCAGATTAGGGGTTCTTAAATGAGGAAAAATTGGAACTCTTGGCCACCACCATTAGAATCATCATGATTGGACGAAGAAGATGCAACCCTCGCGCTCAATTTATGAGTGACTGAGGGCTAATCGCTATTTTCCTTAAAGCCACCTAAAACAACACGTGAAAAACCGTTGCCCAATGTTTTTGTATTTCAGGGATGATGAAGAAGATGAGTCCGTGGCAAGATGTGATAGGTTGGTTTGAAATTCGCGCGCTTTAACCCACTAACGCGTTGTTTCATATTATATTATTTGTTGTTTATTTATCTAACAAACGCGTGGTAGTGGTCCAGTGGCAAATGTATGTATTGGCAATCCTCATGACCTGGGTTCGAGACCCAGGTCCTCACTTTCTTTCATATTTTTCTTCATATAACGCTCCTATGCAGCTTCAGCGCTGTGGTTCACCATACGCCTTCCAGAATCCAACATCCACGTGCCCCCTGGAGATCAGATCAAAGGCTGAGAATTGGTGAACACCATGAGGTTGAGTCAACGCACATGCACGTGTCTGGCCAAAGTCAAGCAGGCCAAGGTTATTGGGCCAGAATTTCCAGGATCTAACCTCCATATTGGGGTCTGAACCCCCAGGTTTGCACATTCTTTTTATTTCCTTTACCTTTTTGTATTATTACTTTTTATTCCTCTTAATTATTATTTATTCAGTTAATTAATTATTTTTCATAAAATATAAAAAATGCATAAAAATCAGAAAAGATAAAAAATATAATAAATATTTTATTTTAATATTTCTTGTAAATAAATGCATGTAAATTAATTAGTTTAAATTAGGGTTTTAATTTTAATTCCTTTCATAACAAAAATCTAAAAAAATATAGAACTAGGTTTAATTAATGTTTTATTCCTTTTTAATTTTTCTTTTTCACAATAATATTATTATTTTATTTATTTTCATAATTAAATTTGTATATAAAAATTAGGTTTAATTTAAGTTAAATTCTAATGTTTTCTTAATAAATTAAAAACGGTCAGAATTAGGTTTAGCACTTTATTTTAATTAATTCCCCTTTCTCATAAAAAATCTTAAAAAACATAAAATACCAAAAAAACAAATTCTTGCTTTCTTTTTAATTTTCATTAATTAGTTCATCGTTAATTCAATTTTTGCAAAAGGGTCCAACGCCCACGTTCTTAATTGCTTATTTATTCGCATATTTATTTTATTTCGTTTGAATAATTATGTATCTGTCCTGAAGCCATGTAAATTACTTCTCGCACTTTTACTTTCTTTATTTTTCTGTCAAATCGGGTCCTGGTTAATTTTGGCGATGTGGACCCGCGCCATTTGTAATAGCTTTAGATTTACTTTTCCTCGCAACTTTTAATTGTTAATCAAAAACATGAAAGAATGTATGGACAAAATAAAAACAAGCGTAGAACACCAATAACATGACAAGATAAATGCAAATGAAAACGACACACAAATCACACACCACCCCTAGGGTACGCCTCACTGTTGCCTTGCCTCGAAAGGTGATCGTCGAGTAGAGGATGTCTTAGTAAGTCCTCATGATCCGGGAACCTGGCATGAGGGTAGCTTCTAAGGTATCTTCCCATTGCTCTGATGATCACCATGTCCCGAACCTTCGAATTGACCCGAACACCTCCAACGGTGGTGCTACCTACCTCTCAATAGTGGGATGGCACTACTTTAAAGGACATTTACACAGACGAATTCCTTAGGGTAGGTAGGTTCTCGTAGATACTTGCTCTAAATTTCAAAATAAATTCAAAACTACTTTTCACACCAACACATTTTCAAAAAGCTTTCAAAAGCAACTTTTCAAACACTCTTGGGGACCGATACAAGAGTCGAACTGAAATTTTCAAAGAAACTTTTTTAAAACCCACAATTGAAAAGCAAACAAACCATTTTTGAAAACACAAATGAGCAAGTATCTAAGAGCCCATGGATAACCATGGATAGAAAGGGTGCTAATACCTTCCCTTTCTATAATCTACCTCCCGAACCGAGAACAATCTCTTTAAGGAATTTTTCTGTGCTTTTGTCCTTTCCATTTGGAGAAAATAAAAGACGGTGGCGACTCTTGCTTCCGCGACATTTCGCGAACCAACGTTAAACAGTCAGTTCCAGATCCACTGATCACAGAACTGGCGACTCTGCTGGGGACCAAACTTAAAGTGAGGTGTACCTTAGGGCTAGTTCATAACTGTGTTTTCAATTGTATTGATTTGCTTGCTTTACTATTGTGGGTTGCATCGGAGTTACATAGATCCTAACCCGGATCTGGGGATACCCTGTTTAGGTAGCATAAGCTGTGAGGGACCTGTCCGGCGTAGACCGACACAGGTGAAGCAGTGGCTACGTTGGTGTGGCACCTTGGTCTGTACCGATATCCCTTGTGTCGCAACGAGGAGAATATGGGTTTTCTAAGGAGTCATTAAGCACCAACAACCTTAGAACCTTAATTGACACAACTTGGCCTTTAGAATTGTAGCAGTATGCTACGCCCATTGAGGCTAAACTCTCGTGATGGTTCTGGCCGCAAGAAAAGATTGCGATGCTGGAGTTACGACCGATTGAGGGTAGTCAATGATATTGGGATCCTCTAAGAACCCGGTTACTTTTGATTAGGACAGGTATGAACCAACAAACTGAAAGAGGGTAGTACCTAGACCTCATGCTGGCCTAAAACTTTAGGGGCTTGCCTTGCGTGACTTGTGTGCCTTACCATGTTTGCCTTTGTATCTATTTGTGGTGTGCTTTATCATAACATCATAGCATCATGAGCATTGCATGCATCCTGCATAAGGACTGACCATTTCAAAGACAAGAGGGTTTCACCTTTGCTCTGTTTTGTAGGACATTATGATGCCTGTGCGAAGGAATACTATCCGGTTCAACTTTGTTCGTTCACCTGAGTGGCTTGATGAGTTGGTTAGCAGAATTCCAAATACCACTTCCTTCATTCAGAGGCATGGTTCCCTTCTCAGTTTAGTCACTGCAAAGCGGGATCAACAGTTGATGAGTGTTCTGACCCAATTCTATGACCCTCTGTACCAGTGCTTCACCTTTCAAGACTTCCAGCTGGTCTCTACCCTGGAAGAGTTCTCTGATTTGCTTGGTATCCCTATCTTGGATCAGACTCCCTTTACTGGTTGGGAAAAGACCCTCAGGCTTGAGGATGTGGCTGCAGCTCTTCCTTTGACCCATCAAGAGGTAACGAACAACTGGGTAACTAGAAGCGGAGTTAAGGGTTTCTTGGCCAAGTTTCTAATTGGTAAAGCTAACAGTTTCTGGAATGACCTGGACTTTAGGGCATATGAAGACATCTTGGCTCTCCTAATCTATGGGTTAGTCCTGTTTCCTAACCCTGACAACTTCATCAATGTCACTGCTATAAGGATCTTTATGTCTCAGAATCCTGTGCCCACTCTCTTGGGTGACATCTTGCAACAACTTCATGCCCGTACTACCCGAAGACGAGGAACCCTATGGTGTTGTGTCCCTTTGTTGGTGAGGTGGTTTATTTCGCACCTCCCTAAGTTCGTACTGAAGAATCAAGAAGGAAGAGGTTGGGCTCACAGGTTAATGTCTCTCACCGACAAAGACATCATTTGGACTTGCAGAGGTTTGGATGAGATAGCTATTATTGATCGATGCGGGGAATACCCTAATGTTCCTCTGATTGGTACCCAAGGAGGGATCTCTTACAATCCATGTCTAGCACTCCGTCAGTTTGGAAGAGCAAGAAGAGCAGGTCCCCATGAGATGTTGGTGCCTCACATCAGTTTTGAATTTCAGGTGGATAATGACGAGCTACGTCGTAGGTTCATCAAGGCTTGGGACAAAGTTCATAAAGCTGACCCACAAGAGTTAGGGCCAAAGACCTCTTTACCTATGGAAGCCTACTACAAATGGGTTCGCAACCGTGCTCAAAAGTTAGGTATGCCGTATGAAGCTGTCAGACCCGTCATTCTTGAGTGTCCTGACAAAGATGGTGTTCCTCCAACTGTCCTTCCTCCTCAGATACCTACTGATTATGAGACATTGAAGAGATCTTGGTCGCAACTACGGGAAGAGCGGGATTTTTACCGGGAAAAGTTCAACGAGCAGGAATAAAAGATCCAGAAGCTGACAAAACAGTTGGAGAATGAGAGAGCTCTGAATGCCTACATCCGTACTGAGAAGAGGAGACCATGGGATCAATAAAGAGCTCCAGATGTGCTTTTACAGTTTTATTTCCTTTTCAGTGTTCCTTTCATGTAACGCCTAAAGGAAACTTGTTGGATAATTTCAGTTTTAAAGTTGAATCTAATGAAGTGTGTTCCTTTTTTGTTTACAAAGTTGATTCCCGATTGTCTTTGAAAACATAACTCATACGCATTTCATACATCATGTGCATAGCAGGTTTTTCCCCTTTTCAGGTTGCTTACAGTTCTTCGCTGTTTATTTCAGCATCATGAATCCCGACTCTGCATCAACTGAGACATCAATCAAGGCTCTTCAGGTGCAGAATGCACAATTCCAGGAATTAATCAAGGGTCTGGCTCAAGGCCAAGAAGAACTGAAGGCTATGCTCCTGAAGAAGGAGAAGAAGAAGAAGAGAAGAACTGTTCTGTTCAACTCGGGCCGAAGGTTTGGTAATGCTCTGCAGCAGGAAGAGGCTGGTTCTTCTGTTGGCAAGAGTAGTCCTCAGGCAGAAGCAAGGGTTCCTAGTCCGGTAGTCTCCGACAACGAGACTGATTTTGATGAAGAGCAGTACCCTCCTGCAGACGACAAATACAAGCAACTGGAGGATAGGTTGAAGGCTATGGAGATTCAACAGGTACCTGGGCTGGATTTCGGAGATCTGGGTTTGTCAACTGGTGTGATCATCCCTCACAAGTTCAAAGCACCATCCTTCTCTAAATATGACGGGGCGTCTTGTCCCAAGCTGCATCTAAGGTCCTATGTTCGGAAAATTCAGCCGTACTCTGCGGATAAGAATTTATGGATCCACTTCTTCCAGGAGAGTCTTTCAGGGACTCATCTCGAATGGTTCTATCAGCTGGATGGGACCAAGGTTCGTAACTGGGAGGAGTTGGCTACTGCTTTCTATAAGCAGTATCAATATAATGCCGACCTTGCCCCCACACGTACCCAACTCCAGGGTATGTCGTTAGGTGCAAGTGAAGGTTTTAAAGAGTACGCTCAGAAGTGGAGAGACCTGGCTGGCAGGGTGCAGCCACCATTGACTGATCGGGAGTTGGTAGACATGTTCTTGGGGACCTTATCTGGGCCGTTTTTCAACCATCTGATCGGGAATTCTTCTGCTGGGTTCACTGATTTGATTCTAACGGGAGAGAGAATTGAGGCTGGGCTGAAGTCTGGGAAGATTCCGAAGGGTGCATCATTTAGTTCTGAGAAGAAACCCTTCAAGAAGGAGGCCAGTGCCGTGTATGGTTCCAAGAGATCAGAGAGACCTGAGCGCCGCCAATCTGTCAGTGCGGTAATGATTGCTAAGCCTGCTGCCGCTCCTCGGCCGACCAATCCTCAAAGGGCTGAAAGACCCCGGAGGGAGTTTACCCGGTTAAGCATGACCCTATCGCAGATCCTGCCACAGTTGTTATCCACCAATTTGGTGACTGTCAGGGAGGCTCCGAAGTTCCCCAATACTGCATCTCCTAAGTACAACCCGAATGCTCGTTGTGCTTACCATTCAGATAGTCCGGGGCACTCTACCGATGACTGTTGGACGTTAAAGAATAAGGTGCAAGACCTTATCGACGCGAAGGAAATACAGTTCGAAGCGCCTGAGAGGCCAAATGTAGTTACTGCTCCTATGCCTCAACATGGGGTAAATGCTGTTGACGAAGACGTTTATGCTGTTTCTGTGGATGATCTAGCCACTCCTTTGAAGATTGTCAAGAAGAACCTACTGCTGGCCGGTTTATTTCCGGGTTGCAGTGAGGGTTTCCTGTTCTGTGCTGTGTCCCCATCTGGTTGTCCCTTGCTGAAGTTAGGTATCCAAAGCCTAATGGATAGCAAGGAGATTCTGTTTAAGAAGTCTGATGTTCAGTTGGTTCCGATGGAAGAAGTTTCTGTGGTGACTATCTTCAATAATCCAATCCCGGCTCTCCCGAAGAAGCCCGTTCAAATCATGACCGTTGCACCTATTGTTATCACTGTTCCGGGGCCCTTGCCCTATGTATCGGATAAAGCTGTCCCTTGGCATTATGGGGCAGATGTGTATGTAAATGGGATGAAACAAGAATTCAACGCTGGCGCCAGCATTTGTGACATCACTGGCCCAGCCAAGGTTACCCGCAGTGGCAGGCTCTTCTCGCCTGACATTGCACCTCCTGCTGCTCGACGACCGCTTCTCATAACTCCTACCAGTGTACCTGTTCCTGCTGCTGATCCAATTGTCTCCCCTGCTGCCGAGTCATCCAATACTCGGGGCAAAGGAGTTGAAGTTGAGCCTGCCCCGATGGAAGCACCTGTACCGATAACTGCTGAGGCCTCCCAACAAGAGATGGAGGAGATTCTGAAAATTATAAAGAAGAGTGACTTTAATGTTGTGGAACAACTGGGGCACACGCCCTCCAAAATCTCCATGCTTTCTTTATTGCTGTGCTCTGAGGCCCACGCTAAGGCCTTAATCTCATTCCTCAAGACGGCCCATGTGCCACATGAGACGTCTGCAGTCCAGTTCACTGATTGCGTAGCAAATCTGACAACAGATAATGGCTTGGGTTTCTCAGATGCTGACTTGACCGTGAAGGGAAGAGACCATAACGATGCTCTGCATGTCTCTATCGAATGCAGGGGCACTACCTTGGCACATGTATTGGTGGATACTGGCTCTTCTTTGAATGTGCTACCCAAGAAGGCTTTGGACCGGTTAGATTGTGAAGGCCTGGAATTAAAACCCAGCAATATCATCGTCAGGGCCTTTGATGGTTCAAAGAGGATGGTTCATGGAGAGGTTGACATTCCGATTCGCGTGGGCTCTCAGGTGTTCGACTCCACTTTTTATGTGATGGATATCCGTCCATCTTACTCTTGTCTATTGGGTCGACCTTGGATACATAAGGCTGGGGCAGTGACCTCTACCTTGCATCAGAAGCTGAAGTACCCCGTCAGAGGGAAGATCGTCACTGTGCAGGGAGAGGAGGAATATATGGTGAGCCACCTGAACTCCTTCAGATACATTGAGATGGATGGGGAGTTTATTGAAACCCCCTTTCAACATTTCGAGGAGGTGCTTCCAATTACAGCAGCGTCAGAAACAGCAGAAGAAATTGTTCCTTTGAAGATGGCTTCCCTAAAGGATGCCCGGGCTGTGGTTCAGAAGAGTGAAAACGCCAACTGGGGCAGACTTCCAGACTTTACTCAGAAGACTGATAAATTTGGGCCGGGTTTTACCACAGAAGGTCAGAAAGCTATGAGGAAAGCGAAGATCGGAAGACCTCCGGTATTCATTACAAGTTCAGGAGTGAATGCTGTTGGGGAAGACGATGGAGTGGATGAGGCTGAATTCAATAGCTGGATCTATCCAACGGCTGAAGGCGGTTTGAACAATTGGATTGCTAAGGACCATACTCCTGTTACCTTTGTGACGCAGTAATAAATTTCTTTGTTTCGTTATTTTGTAATAAACAATGATAAACTCTATGGCCCGGTGTCTTACCCGAGGCACCGTGGTTCTATTTGTGAGGGCATACAAATTGTCATTTCATATATCATGAATGAAAATCTTGGACGTTTTTCGCATTACAAATATTGTGCTCCTTTTCTGTCTTTCTTTCCTTTACATATATTTCAAAACAGCTGTATTTACACACACACTCACTCATACAGGTTTCAATCCACTCTGGATCTCACTGATAACAACCCTGCTACTGCCAGTTATGACTTCGAAAATCCGATCAACTTAGCCGAAGACGAAGGTGAAGATGATTGCGAGGTGCCTGGCGAGCTTGCAAGACTGTTGCTTCAGGAAGAGAGGGCAATTCAACCCCATGAAGAGCCAGTGGAAACCATAAACCTGGGTACTGAGGCAGACAGGAAAGAGGTAAAGATTGGTGCCAACCTAGAGCTCAGCGTGAAGCAACGGTTGACTCAAATGCTGCATGATTATATGGAGATCTTTGCTTGGTCCTACGAAGACATGCCAGGGTTGGATACCGATATTGTGGTCCATCACTTGCCAACTAAGGAAGACTGCCCTCCAGTTAAGCAAAAGGTCCGTCGGATGCGTCCAGAGATGTCTGAGAAGATTAAGGCCGAGGTTATGAAGCAGTTTGATGCTGGGTTCCTTGCAGTGACTTCTTACCCTCAGTGGGTTGCTAATGTGGTGCCGGTACCTAAGAAGGATGGAAAGGTCAGAATGTGTGTCGATTACAGGGATCTGAACAGGGCCAGCCCCAAGGATGACTTCCCCTTACCTCATATTGATGTCCTTGTTGATAATACAGCTCAGTACAAAGTATTCTCTTTCATGGATGGCTTTTCAGGTTACAATCAGATCAAGATGGCACCTGAAGACATGGAAAAGACTACATTTGTTACTCAGTGGGGCACCTTCTGTTACAAGGTCATGCCTTTTGGGTTGAAGAACGCTGGGGCAACCTACCAACGTGCCATGGTTGCTCTATTTCATGACATGATCCATCACGAGATAAAAGTATATGTTGACGACATGATCGCAAGGTCCCAGACTGAGGAAGAGCATCTAGATCATCTGCAGAAGTTGTTTGACCGGTTGAAACTATACAAGCTGAGATTGAACCCGAACAAGTGCACCTTCGGGGTAAGATCTGGAAAGTTACTAGGCTTCGTGGTCAGTGATAAAGGTATTCAAGTGGACCCTGCTAAGGTCAAAGTTATTCAAGAGATGCCAGTTCCTAAGACAGAGAAGGAGGTCAGAGGCTTTTTAGGACGCCTGAATTACATTGCTCGATTCATCTCACATCTGACTGCTACCTGTGAGCCAATCTTCAAGCTGCTGAAGAAAGATCAGGTAGTACGTTGGAACGATGAATGTCAGGCTGCTTTTGACAGAATCAAGGAATACCTTCAAGAACCACCTATCCTTATGCCACCGGTTGAAGGGAGACCTCTGATACTATATCTAACAGTGCTTGACAACTCAATGGGGTGTGTGCTGGGGCAGCATGATGAGTCTGGCCGAAAAGAGCATGCCATTTATTACCTTAGCAAAAAGTTTACCGACTGTGAGACCCGATACTCACTGCTCGAGAAAACTTGCTGCGCTTTGGTATGGGTTGCTCGCCGGCTGAGACAGTATATGCTGACTCACACTACTTTGTTGATCTCAAAAATGGATCCTATAAAGTACATATTCGAAAAGCCTGCTCTGTCTGGGAGAATAGCAAGATGGCAAATGATCTTGACGGAATACGACATTCAGTACACGACCCAGAAAGCCATCAAGGGAAGTGTATTGGCAGACCACTTTGCACATCAGGCCGTAGATGACTACCAATCAATGAACTTCGAGTTTCCGGATGAAAGCATCATGATTGTGACTGATTGTGAAGTACCTGGACCGGATGAAGGACCTGAACCAGGATCCCGATGGTCTATGCACTTTGACGGAGCCTCCAACGCTTTGGGAAATGGTATCGGCGCCATAATCATATCGCCTCAAGGTACTCATACTCCACTAACGGCCCGGCTATGTTTCAACTGTACCAACAACATGGCGGAGTATGAGGCGTGCATCATGGGTCTTCAAGCTGCGATCGACCTAAGGATCAAGTTTCTGAGTATCTTCGGGGATTCCACTCTTGTGATAAATCAGATTAAAGGAGAGTGGGATACGAAACATCCAAACCTGATTCCTTACAGAGAATGTGTGTTGACCATGATCCCCCACTTCACGGAGATAACCTTTGAACATATTCCAAGAGAAGAGAATCAGCTGGCGGACGCGTTAGCTACAATGGCTTCTATGTTCAAAGTTAAATGGGACAATGAGGCTCCCTGGATCCTCATCTGGAAACTGGACGAACCGGCATATTGTTGTGATCTCGAGACTGAATTGGTGACTGAGAAGCCTTGGTACCATGAGGTGAAGAGATATTTAGAAACTCAGGAATACCCGGAAGGTGCCTCTATCAATGATAAGAAATTCCTGAGGAGGTTCGCAGCAAAGTTCTTCCTTAGCAACGACATCTTGTACAAGCGAAACCATGATTCAACCTTACTGCGTTGTGTGGATAAGACCGAAGCAGAAAGGATCATGGAAGAGCTACATGAAGGGACCTTTGGTACACATTCCAGTGGGCACACTATGGCTAAGAAAATCCTACGGGCAGGATATTACTGGTCCACAATGGAAGCTGATTGCTACCAACATTCCAGGACATGCCATAAGTGCCAGATTTACGCAGACAAGGTGCATGTTCCTCCGGTTCCCCTGAATGTTCTGATTGCGCCTTGGCCGTTTGCAATGTGGGGCATAGACATGATCGGAGAGATTAAACCTACGGCATCCAATGGACATCGCTTCATCCTAGTGGCGATTGATTATTTTACAAAGTGGGTTGAGGCAGCATCCTATGCTACAGTAACCAAGACTGTCGTGGCACGGTTCATTCGGCACAACCTGATCTGTCGGTACGGCGTCCCTGAGCAGATTATTACAGACAACGGTACCAATCTGAATAATAAGATGATCGCTGAGCTCTGCGAACAGTTCAAGATACAGCACCACAATTCTTCTCCTTACAGACCGAAGATGAATGGGGCTGTAGAAGCAGCAAATAAGAACATCAAGAAAATCGTGCAGAAGATGACAGTGACTTACAAAGATTGGCACGAGATGTTACCGTTCGCTCTACATGGGTACCGTACTTCAGCTAGGACGTCAACCGGGGCAACTCCTTTCTCTCTGGTTTATGGCATGGAGGCAGTCTTACCGATCGAAGTACAAATTCCCTCTCTCCGGATAATGAAGGATGCAAATCTGAACGAAGATGATTGGATCCAGACACGACTTGATCAGCTCAACCTCATTGATGAAAAGAGACTTGCTGCTATCTGTCACGGTCAGACGTATCAAAAACGGATGATCAGGGCATTTAACAAAAAAGTCAGACCACAGGAATATCAAGTTGGGGATCTGGTAATCAAGAGAATCATCCTTCCTCAGAGTGATCCAAGGGGCAAATGGACCCCTACGTACGAAGGTCCATTTGTGGTTAAGCATGTGTTCTCAGGAGGAGCCATGATTCTAACCAATATGGATGGTGACGACCTTCCTCACTCTGCCAATGCAGACATAGTAAAAAAATACTACGCATGAAAAAAGACCCGCTAGGCTGACATGCCTAGGCAAAAGTTAGGGCTTCCCGTCGAACCAAAAGGGTTCGGGCAAAATGAAGGGATGAAAATAAAAAAATCTATACACCCGGCAAGTCGAAAACCTGAAAAGGCGGCTTGGGCAAAAATGGGTATCCCGGTGGACTAAAAACCCGAAAGGGAGGTCCAAGCAAAAATTAGGGATAAAAGTGTAATACTATGTCTCATTGGATCACTTTGCATCCAGAATCCGGTATCTACATCAAGTCCAGACAGCATCGATCAGTTAGCTTCACCTTCAACCAAGGTCATCAAGTGATGAGACGCTCGGAGTTATAAAGGCAATAGCAGAATTAAAACCCAGTGGATCATTCATATTCCACACAGCTGTTTTATATTTCTTTTGTACAAAATTTGTATAAACGCTCTTGTTCGGCGACGTTCCTCTTACTAGGACGTCAGCCTCTTGTACATAAAACGCCCATTCACAGGCCATTCAAAATCAATACAAATATATCTTTCAGTTAAAAGTGCCAATTGTTTTTCTTTTTCTGTTTTGTTTTGCGAAGAACGTCCAAGGTTCAATTTGTGATATATGCATTGACAATAATTTGCTAACTCATAAATATTTGCACACGAAACAAAGGAATTAATTACAGGTGACACTAGAAACAGGGGCAATAAAAGAGTTGTCTGAGCAATCTAATTGTTCTGTCCTCCAAGGTACCAAGGTAGGTTCAGCTAAAGAACATAACCAGATATCCTAATCCCCCAGAGAGTAAGTAGTCAGTGCATGCTTCTCCAAGCAGAGTTATCAAATCTCAAGGAAGTTGAGTATCCTCCAGCAGATCTCAACATTCCCCAGCAGCAATATACACATATTCATAACAAGCATCCCCGGCAGTCTTGGTCTAAAGATTGTTCCCCGGCAGCAGACCAACATTCAAAGGAATCGCTTCCCCAGCATATCAAAACTTCCCCAAGAGTCCAGTCCAATCCGGTTCCCCAGGAAAGATGGAATTCATATCCTCAAGCAATAAGCTTATCCCCAGTAGATTCTGGAAGCTTATCCCCTCGCAGAGCACGAACGCGTCGTCCGGCTTGATTTAAAGAGTTATTTCCTTAACAGGATATAACTGGGTTACCCTCAGCCAAAAGCCACGGAAAGAGCGTCCCTGACGAAGTCTTCTTACCCCAGCGAAGTCCATCAACACTTCCAACGCAACAAGGGTATCCCCAGCAAATTATTATCAAGGCATCCCTTTTCCCACAGAGTATTGTTTCCCAGCATGGTCGCTAGAGTATCTTTTCTCCCCGCAGAATCTTCCACTCGCCAAGTTTATTCCTCAACGGAGTCATCTTCTCCTACCGGTGTTCTTGCAGTTATCATCCCCAGCGGAAGCAAAAACTTATTCTTCAACATCAGCCCAGGATATGACTTCCCGGCACCCGTCAAGGATTTACTTTCCTCAGACGAAAACATACATTCATAAAACATCACATACATCATTATAGCATGCATAGACGCATTATATCATACAAATCTCATTTATGTTGAGAACATCATCGCTTGATCCATATCATGCATTGCATATGACTGACCTTTACCTTTCAGGAAGGATGCAGCTGAAATTCTCAATCATATTTCAAGACCTAGACCGGTTCAGTTAATCGACTCCAAAGATTTCTTATCCAGTCCCAGGCCTTCTCTAGTCCAGCTAAATCGACTCCCAACAGATTTTTTTTGATGAAGACTCAGTAGAAGTTATCCCAGGTGGTTCCCTCTCCGACGGTGAGTGAGGCGATCATTCCTTTTCAGATGGTTCCCTCTCCGACGGTGAGTGAGGTGATAATCTCCTACGGTTCCCTCTCCGACGGTGAGTGAGGTGATAATTCCTTTTCAGATGGTTCCCTCTCCGACGGTGAGTGAGGTGATAATTCCTTTTCAGATGGTTCCCTCTCCGACGGTGAGTGAGGTGATAATCTCCTATGGTTCCCTCTCCGACGGTGAGTGAGGCGATAATTCCTTTTCAGATGGTTCCCTCTCCGACGGTGAGTGAGGTAATAATCTCCTATGGTTCCCTCTCCGACGGTGAGTGAGGCGGTAATTCCTTTTCAGATGGTTCCCTCTCCGACGGTGAGTGAGGCGATAATTCCTTTTCAGATGGTTCCCTCTCCGACGGTGAGTGAGGTGATAATCTCCTATGGTTCCCTCTCCGACGGTGAGTGAGGTGATAATCTCCGATGGTTCCCTCTCCGACGGTGAGTGAGGTGGTAATTCCTTTCCAGATGGTTCCCTCTCCGACAGTGAGTGAGGTGATAATCTCTTATGGTTCCCTCTCCAACAGTGAGTGAGGCGATAATTCCTTTTCAGATGGTTCCCTCTCCGACGGTGAGTGAGGTGATAATCTCTTATGGTTCCCTCTCCAACAGTGAGTGAGGCGATAATTCCTTTTCAGATGGTTCCCTCTCCGACGGTGAGTGAGGTGATAATCTCCTATGGTTCCCTCTCCGACGGTGAGTGAGGCGATAATTCCTTTTCAGATGGTTCCCTCTCCGACGGTGAGTGAGGTGATAATCTCTTATGGTTCCCTCTCCAACAGTGAGTGAGGCGATAATTCCTTTTTAGATGGTTCCCTCTCCGACGGTGAGTGAGGTGATAATCTCTTATGGTTCCCTCTCCAACAGTGAGTGAGGCGATAATTCCTTTTCAGATGGTTCCCTCTCCGACGGTGAGTGAGGTGATAATCTCCTATGGTTCCCTCTCCGACGGTGAGTGAGGTGATAATTCCTTTTCAGATGGTTCCCTCTCCGACGGTGAGTGAGGTGATAATCTCCTATGGTTCCCTCTCCGACGGTGAGTGAGGTGATAATTCCTTTTCAGATGGTTCCCTCTCCGACGGTGAGTGAGGCGATAATTCCTTTTCAGATGGTTCCCTCTCCGACGGTGAGTGAGGTGATAATTCCCTTTCAGGTTATGATTTCCTGTGGTTCTCTCCCCGACGGTGCGTGAGATGTAATTCCTTTTCAGATTATAATTGCCTTTGGTTCTCTCCCCGATACCGCGAAGGTGGTAATTCCTACCAAGATTCTCTCAACGAGCGTTGTTGAAGTTAAGGTCACCCAAGGTTCTCTTACCATTCATGCTAAGGTAGTAACCATCCCTGGTTCATTCATCACCGTTTGAAGCTCCACCTCAGCTCCTGTAACCAGTCAGGACACATCTATACCAAGCATCTGGAAACCAACTCCTGCAACGTGTCAGGTAATCATTTTTCTTTTGCAGGTATGCAGGTTCTCGCTAAGGAATCTCTTACGCGATCAACATCCAGATGGCATCTATAAGCCCATCATCCTATTCATCGACCTCTAAATGGCATCTATAAGCCCATTCCACCACACTGCTACTATGTGAGCGCAAATTTCTGGGCACTCTAGTGTTCAATCATCTTCTACCCTCGGATTACGAAAGGCACGTCAGCCAATTTGCATCCTCAGGTCTAAGAAGATTGAACAGGGGCAACTGTTGTACCCCAAAATTTGCCCTCCCATATTCTCCAAGAAATTGCCAAGCCAAGCTGCAAAATTCCCCAAGGGTTGCACAGTCAAAGATCTCCTATACAATCAAAATTAGGGTTTGTGTTCTGGTCAAGAAAATGAAGTTTCCAAAGGCCCAATCAAGTCTCACATGCCTACAAATATGGTCAAGTATCCTCATATCAAGTTTCAAGGCATTCAGTACAAAATTGCACAGTCAAAAACCCTAATTGCACTACAGTCAACTGTAGGGGCAAAATGGTCATTTGACAGTCAAAAGTTCCAATTTTTGGTCAACATATCATTTTGAAGCCACAAACATCATTTGATCAATGCTTGATCATGATTCTCAAAATTTGGCTCAAAAATCATCAAGATGCAAAAGTTTCCTTATTTGGACAGCTGAAAAAGTCAACTTAAATTGACCAGGGCATAACTTCCACATGGATTATCAGAAAAATTCCATCCAAAGCTCATTTTGAAGAGAAAGACATTTCCTACAACTCATCTTCATACTTCAAGTCCAAGAAATGCTCTCACAAAAAGTTATCAATTTCAACATTATAGGTCATTTTTAAAAGTCAACAAAAAGGGACTTTAAGTCAAAGGCCATAACTTGAGATTGGTAAATCAAAATGACATGGGACCAAAGGCATTGGTTAGAGGACTCAAAGACCTTTCCAAAATGTCCAAGAACATGAGAAAAGCTTAAAAATTGAGCAAGTTATGCCTTGTGGAAGTTGGAAATTTTTTGGATATTTTGAAAAGTCAACATTGATTCAAATGACCTAAAATTGCTAATGGGCCCATTTTTCCTCCATAATTCATCATTCCAAGCATGTGCACGACCACTTGGCCCGAAGGGAAGTATTTTCTCATTTTTTATTTATTTATTTGAATTTTTATTTATAATAATTCACTTAAATCAATTAAATATATGAAAAATATTTAACTTAACCTAACCAATCTTTTTATACATGTTTTAGCCTCAAGATTTCGTGTATATGCAGATAAGGAAAGATTTGGAGAGATTGGAGATGATTTGAGCCAAAAACACATGGAAAAAGATATGAAAAAATCTTAGAAAATCAAATTTCCAAAATCAATGAATGCAATGGATTTGATTGATTTTTCTTGACCTAATTCACTACTACATATGCTAGGATCACAACCCTAATCAGAGGACACACGCAGCCACTCAAGAAACTCCATTGACAACTTGAAATTTTCTCTAAAAAAGTCAAAACTGAAAGTACACTTCCAGGGCGATTCAAGACCTAATTCTGGTTCCATTAGCTTCCTTGAAGGTCACTGGACATATTCCAATCAAAAACAACCATCAAAACGCAAGGAATTGGTATACAGCATTCAAGATACCTCGTGAAAAATTCATAATCGTGTTTTAAAATTTATGCATCTTCATAACATTTTATTCATTGATTCATATTCCTGATGAAATTCTGAAGCTAACCAATATATTCAATTATGTTTTTATGCTGTATACACGATTTCACCATTGCCAAGTTTTAGGGTTTTGCAAGCTTCAGATTAGGGGTTCTTAAATGAGGAAAAATTGGAACTCTTGGCCACCACCATTAGAATCATCATGACTGGACGAAGAAGATGCAACCCTCGCGCTCAATTTATGAGTGACTGAGGGCTAATCGCTATTTTCCTTAAAGCCACCTAAAACAACGCGTGAAAAATCGTTGCCCAATGTTTTTGTATTTCAGGGATGATGAAGAAGATGAGTCCGTGGCAAGATGTGATAGGTTGGTTTGAAATTCGCGCGCTTTAACCCACTAACGCATTGTTTCATATTATATTATTTGTTGTTTATTTATCTAACAAACGCGTGGTAGTGGTCCAGTGGCAAATGTATGTATTGGCAATCCTCATGACCTGGGTTCGAGACCCAGGTCCTCACTTTCTTTCATATTTTTCTTCATATAACGCTCCTATGCAGCTTCAGCGCTGTGGTTCACCATACGCCTTCCAGAATCCAACATCCACGTGCCCCCTGGAGATCAGATCAAAGGCTGAGAATTGGTGAACACCATGAGGTTGAGTCAACGCACATGCACGTGTCTGGCCAAAGTCAAGCAGGCCAAGGTTATTGGGCCAGAATTTCCAGGATCTAACCTCCATATTGGGGTCTGAACCCCCAGGTTTGCACATTCTTTTTATTTCCTTTACCTTTTTGTATTATTACTTTTTATTCCTCTTAATTATTATTTATTCAGTTAATTAATTATTTTTCATAAAATATAAAAAATGCATAAAAATCAGAAAAGATAAAAAATATAATAAATATTTTATTTTAATATTTCTTGTAAATAAATGCATGTAAATTAATTAGTTTAAATTAGGGTTTTAATTTTAATTCCTTTCATAACAAAAATCTAAAAAAATATAGAACTAGGTTTAATTAATGTTTTATTCCTTTTTAATTTTTATTTTTCACAATAATATTATTATTTTAGTTATTTTCATAATTAAATTTGTATATAAAAATTAGGTTTAATTTAAGTTAAATTCTAATGTTTTCTTAATAAATTAAAAACGGTCAGAATTAGGTTTAGCACTTTATTTTAATTAATTCCCCTTTCTCATAAAAAATCTTAAAAAACATAAAATACCAAAAAAACAAATTCTTGCTTTCTTTTTAATTTTCATTAATTAGTTCATCGTTAATTCAATTTTTGCAAAAGGGTCCAACGCCCACGTTCTTAATTGCTTATTTATTCGCATATTTATTTTATTTCGTTTGAATAATTATGTATCTGTCCCGAAGCCATGTAAATTACTTCTCGCACTTTTACTTTCTTTATTTTTCTGTCAAATCGGGTCCTGGTTAATTTTGGCGATGTGGACCCGCGCCATTTGTAATAGCTTTAGATTTACTTTTCCTCGCAACTTTTAATTGTTAATCAAAAACATGAAAGAATGTATGGACAAAATAAAAACAAGCGTAGAACACCAATAACATGACAAGATAAATGCAAATGAAAACGACACACAAATCACACACCACCCCTAGGGTACGCCTCACTGTTGCCTTGCCTCGAAAGGTGATCGTCGAGTAGAGGATGTCTTAGTAAGTCCTCATGATCCGGGAACCTGGCATGAGGGTAGCTTCTAAGGTATCTTCCCATTGCTCTGATGATCACCATGTCCCGAACCTTCGAATTGACCCGAACACCTCCAACGGTGGTGCTACCTACCTCTCAATAGTGGGATGGCACTACTTTAAAGGACATTTACACAGACGAATTCCTTAGGGTAGGTAGGTTCTCGTAGATACTTGCTCTAAATTTCAAAATAAATTCAAAACTACTTTTCACACCAACACATTTTCAAAAAGCTTTCAAAAGCAACTTTTCAAACACTCTTGGGGACCGATACAAGAGTCGAACTGAAATTTTCAAAGAAACTTTTTTAAAACCCACAATTGAAAAGCAAACAAACCATTTTTGAAAACACAAATGAGCAAGTATCTAAGAGCCCATGGATAACCATGGATAGAAAGGGTGTTAATACCTTCCCTTTCTATAATCTACCTCCCAAACCGAGAACAATCTCTTTAAGGAATTTTTCTGTGCTTTTGTCCTTTCCATTTGGAGAAAATAAAAGACGGTGGCGACTCTTGCTTCTGCGACATTTCGCGAACCAGCGTTAAACAGTCAATTCCAGATCCACCGATCACAGAACTGGTGACTCTGCTGGGGACCAAACTTAAAGTGAGGTGTACCTTAGGGCTAGTTCATAACTGTGTTTTCAATTGTATTGATTTGCTTGCTTTACTATTGTGGGTTGCATCGGAGTTACATAGATCCTAACCCGGATCTGGGGATACCCTGTTTAGGTAGCATAAGCTGTGAGGGACCTGTCCGGCGTAGACCGACACAGGTGAAGCAGTGGCTACATTGGTGTGGCACCTTGGTCTGTACCGATATCCCTTGTGTCGCAACGAGGAGAATATGGGTCTTCTAAGGAGTCATTAAGCACCAACAACCTTAGAACCTTAATTGACACAACTTGGCCTTTAGAATTGTAGCAGTATGCTACGCCCATTGAGGCTAAACTCTCGTGATGGTTCTGGCCGTAAGAAAAGATTGCGATGTTGGAGTTACGACCGATTGAGGGTAGTCAATGATATTGGGATCCTCTAAGAACCCGGTTACTTTTGATTAGGACAGGTATGAACCAACAAACTGAAAGAGGGTAGTACCTAGACCTCATGCTGGCCTAAAACTTTAGGGGCTTGCCTTGCGTGACTTGTGTGCCTTACCATGTTTGCCTTTGTATCTATTTGTGGTGTGCTTTATCATAACATCATAGCATCATGAGCATTGCATGCATCCTGCATAAGGACTGACCATTTCAAAGACAAGAGGGTTTCACCTTTGCTCTGTTTTGTAGGACATTATGATGCCTGTGCGAAGGAATACTATCCGGTTCAACTTTGTTCGTTCACCTGAGTGGCTTGATGAGTTGGTTAGCATAATTCCAAATACCACTTCCTTCATTCAGAGGCATGGTTCCCTTCTCAGTTTAGTCACTGCAAAGCGGGATCAACAGTTGATGAGTGTTCTGACCCAGTTCTATGACCCTCTGTACCAGTGCTTCACCTTTCAAGACTTCCAGCTGGTCCCTACCCTGGAAGAGTTCTCTGATTTGCTTGGTATCCTTATCTTGGATCAGACTCCCTTTACTGGTTGGGAAAAGACCCTCAGGCTTGAGGATGTGGCTGCAACTCTTCCTTTGACCCATCAAGAGGTAACGGACAACTGGGTAACTAGAAGCGGAGTTAAGGGTTTCTTGGCCAAGTTTCTAATTGGTAAAGCTAACAGTTTCTGGAATGACCTGGACTTTAGGGCATATGAAGACATCTTGGCTCTCCTAATCTATGGGTTAGTCCTGTTTCCTAACCCTGACAACTTCATCAATGTCACTGCTATAAGGATCTTTATGTCTCAGAATCATGTGCCCACTCTCTTGGGTGACATCTTGCAACAACTTCATGCCCGTACTACCCGAAGACGAGGAACCCTATGGTGTTGTGTCCCTTTGTTGGTGAGGTGGTTTATTTCGCACCTCCCTAAGTTCGTACTGAAGAATCAAGAAGGAAGAGGTTGGGCTCACAGGTTAATGTCTCTCACCGACAAAGACATCATTTGGACTTGCAGAGGTTTGGATGAGATAGCTATTATTGATCGATGCGGGGAATATCCTAATGTTCCTCTGATTGGTACCCAAGGAGGGATCTCTTACAATCCATGTCTAGCACTCCGTCAGTTTGGAAGAGCAAGAAGAGCAGGTCCCCATGAGATGTTGGTGCCTCACATCAGTTTTGAATTTCAGGTGGATAGTGACGAGCTACGTCGTAGGTTCATCAAGGCTTGGGACAAAGTTCATAAAGCTGACCCACAAGAGTTAGGGCCAAAGACCTCTTTACCTATGGAAGCCTACTACAAATGGGTTCGCATCTGTGCTCAGAAGTTAGGTATGCCGTATGAAGCTGTCAGACCCGTCATTCTTGAGTGTCCTGACAAAGATGGTGTTCCTCCAACTGTCCTTCCTCCTCAGATACCTACTGATTATGAGACATTGAAGAGATCTTGGTCGAAACTACGGGAAGAGCGGGATTTTTACCGGGAAAAGTTCAACGAGCAGGAATCAAAGATCCAGAAGCTGACAAAACAGTTGGAGAATGAGAGAGCTCTGAATGCCTACATCCGTACTGAGAAGAGGAGACCATGGGATCAATAAAGAGCTCCAGATGTGCTTTTACAGTTTTATTTCCTTTTCAGTGTTCCTTTCATGTAACGCCTAAAGGCAACTTGTTGGATAATTTCAGTTTTAAAGTTGAATCTAATGAAGTGTGTTCCTTTTTTGTTTACAAAGTTGATTCCCGATTGTCTTTGAAAACATAACTCATACGCATTTCATACATCATGTGCATAGCAGGTTTTTCCCCTTTTCAGGTTGCTTACAGTTCTTCGCTGTTTATTTCAGCATCATGAATCCCGACTCTGCATCAACTGAGACATCAATCAAGGCTCTTCAGGTGCAGAATGCACAATTCCAGGAATTAATCAAGGGTCTGGCTCAAGGCCAAGAAGAACTGAAGGCTATGCTCCTGAAGAAGGAGAAGAAGAAGAAGAGAAGAACTGTTCTGTTCAACTCGGGCCGAAGGTTTGGTAATGCTCTGCAGCAGGAAGAGGCTGGTTCTTCTGTTGGCAAGAGTAGTCCTCAGGCAGAAGCAAGGGTTCCTAGTCCGGTAGTCTCCGACAACGAGACTGATTTTGATGAAGAGCAGTACCCTCCTGCAGACGACAAATACAAGCAACTGGAGGATAGGTTGAAGGCTATGGAGATTCAACAGGTACCTGGGCTGGATTTCGGAGATCTGGGTTTGTCAACTGGTGTGATCATCCCTCACAAGTTCAAAGCACCATCCTTCTCTAAATATGACGGGGCGTCTTGTCCCAAGCTGCATCTAAGGTCCTATGTTCGGAAAATTCAGCCGTACTCTGCGGATAAGAATTTATGGATCCACTTCTTCCAGGAGAGTCTTTCAGGGACTCATCTCGAATGGTTCTATCAGCTGGATGGGACCAAGGTTCGTAACTGGGAGGAGTTGGCTACTGCTTTCTATAAGCAGTATCAATATAATGCCGACCTTGCCCCCACACGTACCCAACTCCAGGGTATGTCGTTAGGTGCAAGTGAAGGTTTTAAAGAGTACGCTCAGAAGTGGAGAGACCTGGCTGGCAGGGTGCAGCCACCATTGACTGATCGGGAGTTGGTAGACATGTTCTTGGGGACCTTATCTGGGCCGTTTTTCAACCATCTGATCGGGAATTCTTCTGCTGGGTTCACTGATTTGATTCTAACGGGAGAGAGAATTGAGGCTGGGCTGAAGTCTGGGAAGATTCCGAAGGGTGCATCATTTAGTTCTGAGAAGAAACCCTTCAAGAAGGAGGCCAGTGCCGTGTATGGTTCCAAGAGATCAGAGAGACCTGAGTGCCGCCAATCTGTCAGTGCGGTAATGATTGCTAAGCCTGCTGCCGCTCCTCGGCCGACCAATCCTCAAAGGGCTGAAAGACCCCGGAGGGAGTTTACCCGGTTAAGCATGACCCTATCGCAGATCCTGCCATAGTTGCTATCCACCAATTTGGTGACTGTCAGGGAGGCTCCGAAGTTCCCCAATACTGCATCTCCTAAGTACAACCCGAATGCTCGTTGTGCTTACCATTCAGATAGCCCGGGGCACTCTACCGATGACTGTTGGACGTTAAAGAATAAGGTGCAAGACCTTATCGACGCGAAGGAAATACAGTTCGAAGCGCCTGAGAGGCCAAATGTAGTTACTGCTCCTATGCCTCAACATGGGGTAAATGCTGTTGACGAAGACGTTTATGCTGTTTATGTGGATGATCTAGCCACTCCTCTGAAGATTGTCAAGAAGAACCTACTGCTGGCCGATTTATTTCCGGGTTGCAGTGAGGGTTGCCTGTTCTGTGCTGTGTCCCCATCTGGTTGTCCCTTGCTGAAGTTAGGTATCCAAAGCCTAATGGATAGCAAGGAGATTCTGTTTAAGAAGTCTGTTGTTCAGTTGGTTCCGATGGAAGAAGTTTCTATGGTGACCATCTTCAATAATCCAATCCCGGCTCTCCCGAAGAAGCCCGTTCAAATCATGACCGTTGCACCTATTGTTATCACTGTTCCGGGGCCCTTGCCCTATGTATCGGATAAAGCTGTCCCTTGGCATTATGGGGCAGATGTGTATGTAAATGGGATTAAATAAGAATTCAACGCTGGCGCCAGCATTTGTGACATCACTGGCCCAGCCAAGGTTACCCGCAGTGGCAGGCTCTTCTCGCCTGACATTGCACCTCCTGCTGCTCGACGACCGCTTCTCATAACTCCTACCAGTGTACCTGTTCCTGCTGCTGATCCAATTGTCTCCCCTGCTGCCGAGTCATCCAATACTCGGGGCAAAGGAGTTGAAGTTGAGCCTGCCCCGATGGAGGCACCTGTACCGATAACTGCTGAGGCCTCCCAACAAGAGATGGAGGAGATTCTGAAAATTATAAAGAAGAGTGACTTTAATGTTGTGGAACAACTGGGGCACACGCCCTCCAAAATCTCCATGCTTTCTTTATTGCTGTGCTCCGAGGCCCACGCTAAGGCCTTAATCTCATTCCTCAAGACGGCCCATGTGCCACATGAGACGTCTGCAGTCCAGTTCACTGATTGCGTAGCAAATCTGACAGCAGATAATTGCTTGGGTTTCTTAGATGCTGACTTGACCGCGAAGGGAAGAGACCATAACGATGCTCTGCATGTCTCTATCGAATGCAGGGGCACTACCTTGGCACATGTATTGGTGGATACTGGCTCTTCTTTGAATGTGCTACCCAAGAAGGCTTTGGACCGGTTAGATTGTGAAGGCCTGGAATTAAAACCCAGCAATATCATCGTCAGGGCCTTTGATGGTTCAAAGAGGATGGTTCATGGAGAGGTTGACATTCCGATTCGCGTGGGCTCTCAGGTGTTCGACTCCACTTTTTATGTGATGGATATCCGTCCATCTTACTCTTGTCTATTGGGTCGACCTTGGATACATAAGGCTGGGGCAGTGACCTCTACCTTGCATCAGAAGCTGAAGTACCCCGTCAGAGGGAAGATCGTCACTGTGCAGGGAGAGGAGGAATATATGGTGAGCCACCTGAACTCCTTCAGATACATTGAGATGGATGGGGAGTTTATTGAAACCCCCTTTCAGCATTTCGAGGAGGTGCTTCCAATTACAGCAGCGTCAGAAACAGCAGAAGAAATTGTTCCTTTGAAGATGGCTTCCCTAAAGGATGCCCGGGCTGTGGTTCAGAAGAGTGAAAACGCCAACTGGGGCAGACTTCCAGACTTTACTCAGAAGACTGATAAATTTGGGCTGGGTTTTACCACAGAAGGTCAGAAAGCTATGAGGAAAGCGAAGATCGGAAGACCTCCGGTATTCATTACAAGTTCAGGAGTGAATGTTGTTGGGGAAGACGATGGAGTGGATGAGGCTGAATTCAATAGCTGGATCTATCCAACGGCTGAAGGCGGTTTGAACAATTGGATTGCTAAGGACCATACTCCTGTTACCTTTGTGACGCAGTAATAAATTTCTTTGTTTCGTTATTTTGTAATAAACAATGATAAACTCTATGGCCCGGTGTCTTACCCGAGGCACCGTGGTTCTATTTGTGAGGGCATACAAATTGTCATTTCATATATCATGAATGAAAATCTTGGACGTTTTTCGCATTACAAATATTGTGCTCCTTTTCTGTCTTTCTTTCCTTTACATATATTTCAAAACAACTGTATTTACACACACACTCACTCATACAGGTTTCAATCCACTTTGGATCTCACTGATAACAACCCTGCTACTGCCAGTTATGACTTCGAAAATCCGATCAACTTAGCCGAAGACGAAGGTGAAGATGATTGCGAGGTGCCTGGCGAGCTTGCAAGACTGTTGCTTCAGGAAGAGAGGGCAATTCAACCCCATGAAGAGCCAGTGGAAACCATAAACCTGGGTACTGAGGCAGACAGGAAAGAGGTAAAGATTGGTGCCAACCTAGAGCTCAGCGTGAAGCAACGGTTGACTCAAATGCTGCATGATTATATGGAGATCTTTGCTTGGTCCTACGAAGACATGCCAGGGTTGGATACCGATATTGTGGTCCATCACTTGCCAACTAAGGAAGACTGCCCTCCAGTTAAGCAAAAGGTCCGTCGGATGCGTCCAGAGATGTCTGAGAAGATTAAGGCCGAGGTTATGAAGCAGTTTGATGCTGGGTTCCTTGCAGTGACTTCTTACCCTCAGTGGGTTGCTAATGTGGTGCCGGTACCTAAGAAGGATGGAAAGGTCAGAATGTGTGTCGATTACAGGGATCTGAACAGGGCCAGCCCCAAGGATGACTTCCCCTTACCTCATATTGATGTCCTTGTTGATAATACAGCTCAGCACAAAGTATTCTCTTTCATGGATGGCTTTTCAGGTTACAATCAGATCAAGATGGCACCTGAAGACATGGAAAAGACTACATTTGTTACTCAGTGGGGCACCTTCTGTTACAAGGTCATGCCTTTTGGGTTGAAGAACGCTGGGGCAACCTACCAACGTGCCATGGTTGCTCTATTTCATGACATGATCCATCACGAGATAGAAGTATATGTTGACGACATGATCGCAAGGTCCCAGACTGAGGAAGAGCATCTAGATCATCTGCAGAAGTTGTTTGACCGGTTGAAACTATACAAGCTGAGATTGAACCCGAACAAGTGCACCTTCGGGGTAAGATCTGGAAAGTTACTAGGCTTCGTGGTCAGTGATAAAGGTATTCAAGTGGACCCTGCTAAGGTCAAAGCTATTCAAGAGATGCCAGTTCCTAAGACAGAGAAGGAGGTCAGAGGCTTTTTAGGACGCCTGAATTACATTGCTCGATTCATCTCACATCTGACTGCTACCTGTGAGCCAATCTTCAAGCTGCTGAAGAAAGATCAGGTAGTACGTTGGAACGATGAATGTCAGGCTGCTTTTGACAGAATCAAGGAATACCTTCAAGAACCACCTATCCTTATGCCACCGGTTGAAGGGAGACCTCTGATACTATATCTAATAGTGCTTGACAACTCAATGGGGTGTGTGCTGGGGCAGCATGATGAGTCTGGCCGAAAAGAGCATGCCATTTATTACCTTAGCAAAAAGTTTACCGACTGTGAGACCCGATACTCACTGCTCGAGAAAACTTGCTACGCTTTGGTATGGGCTGCTCGCCGGCTGAGACAGTATATGCTGACTCACACTACTTTGTTGATCTCAAAAATGGATCCTATAAAGTACATATTCGAAAAGCCTGCTCTGTCTGGGAGAATAGCAAGATGGCAAATGATCTTGACGGAATACGACATTCAGTACACGACCCAGAAAGCCATCAAGGGAAGTGTATTGGCAGACCACTTTGCACATCAGGCCGTAGATGACTACCAATCAATGAACTTCGAGTTTCCGGATGAAAGCATCATGATTGTGACTGATTGTGAAGTACCTGGACCGGATGAAGGACCTGAACCAGGATCCCGATGGTCTATGCACTTTGACGGAGCCTCCAACGCTTTGGGAAATGGTATCGGCGCCATAATCATATCGCCTCAAGGTACTCATACTCCACTAACGGCCCGGCTATGTTTCAACTGTACCAACAACATGGCGGAGTATGAGGCGTGCATCATGGGTCTTCAAGCTGCGATCGACCTAAGGATCAAGTTTCTGAGTGTCTTCGGGGATTCCACTCTTGTGATCAATCAGATTAAAGGAGAGTGGGATACGAAACATCCAAACCTGATTCCTTACAGAGAATGTGTGTTGACCATGATCCCCCACTTCACGGAGATAAGCTTTGAACATTTTCCAAGAGAAGAGAATCAGCTGGCGGACGCGTTAGCTACAATGGCTTCTATGTTCAAAGTTAAATGGGACAATGAGGCTCCCCAGATCATCATCTGGAAACTGGACGAACCGGCATATTGTTGTGATCTCGAGACTGAATTGGTGACTGAGAAGCCTTAGTACCATGAGGTGAAGAGATATTTAGAAACTCAGGAATACCCGGAAGGTGCCTCTGTCAATGATAAGAAATTCCTGAGGAGGTTCGCAGCAAAGTTCTTCCTTAGCAACGGCATCTTGTACAAGCGAAACCATGATTCGACCTTACTGCGTTGTGTGGATAAGACCGAAGCAGAAAGGATCATGGAAGAGCTACATGAAGGGACCTTTGGTACACATTCCAGTGGGCACACTATGGCTAAGAAAATCCTACGGGCAGGATATTACTGGTCCACAATGGAAGCTGATTGCTACCAACATTCCAGGACATGCCATAAGTCCCAGATTTACGCAGACAAGGTGCATGTTCCTCCGGTTCCCCTGAATGTTCTGACTGCTCCTTGGCCGTTTGCAATGTGGGGCATAGACATGATCGGCGAGATTAAACCTACGGCATCCAATGGACATCACTTCATCCTAGTGGCGATTGATTATTTTACAAAGTGGGTTGAGGCAGCATCCTATGTTACGGTAACCAAGACTGTCGTGGCACGGTTCATTCGGCACGACCTGATCTGTCGGTACGGCGTCCCTGAGCGGATTATTACAGACAACGGTACCAATCTGAATAATAAGATGATCGCTGAGCTCTGCGAACAGTTCAAGATACAGCACCACAATTCTTCTCCTTACAGACCGAAGATGAATGGGGCTGTAGAAGCAGCAAATAAGAACATCAAGAAAATCGTGCAGAAGATGACAGTGACTTACAAAGATTGGCACGAGATGTTACCGTTCGCTCTACATGGGTACCGTACTTCAGCTAGGACGTCAACCGGGGCAACTCCTTTCTCTCTGGTTTATGGCATGGAGGCAGTCTTACCGATCGAAGTACAAATTCCCTCTCTCCGGATAATGAAGGATGCAAATCTGAACGAAGATGATTGGATCCAGACACGACTTGATCAGCTCAACCTCATTGATGAAAAGAGACTTGCTGCTATCTGTCACGGTCAGACGTATCAAAAACGGATGATCAGGGCATTTAACAAAAAAGTCAGACCACAGGAATATCAAGTTGGGGATCTGGTAATCAAGAGAATCATCCTTCCTCAGAGTGATCCAAGGGGCAAATGGACCCCTACGTACGAAGGGCCATTTGTGGTTAAACATGTGTTCTCAGGAGGAGCCATGATTCTAACCAATATGGATGGTGACGACCTTCCTCACCCCGCCAATGCAGACATAGTAAAAAAATACTACGCATGAAAAAAGACCCGCTAGGCTGACATGCCTAGGCAAAAGTTAGGGCTTCCCGTCGAACCAAAAGGGTTCGGGCAAAATGAAGGGATGAAAATAAAAAAATCTGTACACCCGGCAAGTCGAAAACCTGAAAAGGCGGCTTGGGCAAAAATGGGTATCCTGGTGGACTAAAAACCCGAAAGGGCGGTCCAGGCAAAAATTAGGGATAAAAGCGTAATACTATGTCTCATTGGATCACTTTGCATCCAGAATCCGGTATCTACATCAAGTCCAGACATCATCGATCAGTTAGCTTCACCTTCAACCAAGGTCATCAAGTGATGAGACGCTCAGAGTTATAAAGGCAATAGCAGAATTGAAACCCAGTGGATCATTCATATTCCACACAGCTGTTTTATATTTCTTTTGTACAAAATTTGTATAAACGCTCTTGTTCAGCGACGTTCCTCTTACTAGGACGTCAGCCTCTTGTACATAAAACGCCCATTCACAGGCCATTCAAAATCAATACAAATATATCTTTCAGTTAAAAGTGCCAATTGTTTTTCTTTTTCTGTTTTGTTTTGCGAAGAACGTCCAAGGTTCAATTTGTGATATATGCATTGACAATAATTTGCTAACTCATAAATATTTGCACACGAAATAAAGGAATTAATTACAGGTGACACTAGAAACAAGGGCAATAAAAGAGTTGTCTGAGCAATCTAATTGTTCTGTCCTCCAAGGTACCAAGGTAGGTTCAGCTAAAGAACATAACCAGATATCCTAATCCCCCAGAGAGTAAGTAGTCAGTGCATGCTTCTCCAAGCAGAGTTATCAAATCTCAAGGAAGTTGAGTATCCTCCAGCAGATCTCAACATTCCCCAGCAGCAATATACACATATTCATAACAAGCATCCCCGGCAGTCTTGGTCTAAAGATTGTTCCCCGGCGGCAGACCAACATTCAAAGGAATCGCTTCCCCAGCATATCAAAACTTCCCCAAGAGTCCAGTCCAATCCGGTTCCCCAGGAAAGATGGAATTCATATCCCTAAGCAATAAGCTTATCCCCAGTAGATTCTGGAAGCTTATCCCCTCGCAGAGCACGAACGCGTCGTCCGGCTTGATTTAAAGAGTTATTTCCTTAACAGGATATAACTGGGTTACCCTCAGCCAAAAGCCACGGAAAGAGCGTCCCCGACAAAGTCTTCTTACCCCAGCGAAGTCCATCAACACTTCCAACGCAACAAGGGTATCCCCAGCAAATTATTATCAAGGCATCCCTTTTCCCACAGAGTATTGCTTCCCAGCATGGTCGCTAGAGTATCTTTTCTCCCCGCAAAATCTTCCACTCGCTAAGTTTATTCCTCAACGGAGTCATCTTCTCCTACCGGTGTTCTTGCAGTTATCATCCCCAGCGGAAGCAAAAGCTTATTCTTCAACATCAGCCCAGGATATGACTTCCCGGCACCCGTCAAGGATTTACTTTCCTCAGACGAAAACATACATTCATAAAACATCACATACATCATTATAGCATACATAGACGCATTATATCATACAAATCTCATTTATGTTGAGAACATCATCGCTTGATCCATATCATGCATTGCATATGACTGACCTTTACCTTTCATGAAGGATGCAGCTGAAATTCTCAATCATATTTCAAGTACTAGACCGGTTCAGTTAATCGACTCCAAAGATTTCTTATCCAGTCCCAGGCCTTCTCTAGTCCAGCTAAATCGACTCCCAACAGATTTTTTTTGATGAAGACTCAGTAGAAGTTATCCCAGGTGGTTCCCTCTCCGACAGTGAGTGAGGCGATCATTCCTTTTCAGATGGTTCCCTCTCCGACGGTGAGTGAGGTGATAATCTCCTATGGTTCCCTCTCCGACGGTGAGTGAGGTGATAATTCCTTTTCAGATGGTTCCCTCTCCGACGGTGAGTGAGGTGATAATCTCCTATGGTTCCCTCTCCGACGGTGAGTGAGGCGATAATTCCTTTTCAGATGGTTCCCTCTCCGACGGTGAGTGAGGTAATAATCTCCTATGGTCCCTCTCCGACGGTGAGTGAGGCGATAATTCCTTTCAGATGGTTCCCTCTCCGACGGTGAGTGAGGCGATAATTCCTTTTCAGATGGTTCCCTCTCCGACGGTGAGTGAGGTGATAATCTCCTATGGTTCCCTCTCCGACGGTGAGTGAGGTGATAATCTCCGATGGTTCCCTCTCCGACGGTGAGTGAGGTGGTAATTCCTTTCCAGATGGTTCCCTCTCCGATGGTGAGTGAGGTGATAATCTCTTATGGTTCCCTCTCCAACAGTGAGTGAGGCGATAATTCCTTTTCAGATGGTTCCCTCTCCGACGGTGAGTGAGGTGATAATCTCTTATGGTTCCCTCTCCAACAGTGAGTGAGGCGATAATTCCTTTTCAGATGGTTCCCTCTCCGACGGTGAGTGAGGTGATAATCTCGTATGGTTCCCTCTCCGACGGTGAGTGAGGCGATAATTCCTTTTCAGATGGTTCCCTCTCCGACGGTGAGTGAGGTGATAATCTCTTATGGTTCCCTCTCCAACAGTGAGTGAGGCGATAATTCCTTTTCAGATGGTTCCCTCTCCGACGGTGAGTGAGGTGATAATCTCTTATGGTTCCCTCTCCAACAGTGAGTGAGGCGATAATTCCTTTTCAGATGGTTCCCTCTCCGACGGTGAGTGAGGTGATAATCTCCTATGGTTCCCTCTCCGACGGTGAGTGAGGTGATAATTCCTTTTCAGATGGTTCCCTCTCCGACGGTGAGTGAGGTGATAATCTCCTATGGTTCCCTCTCCGACGGTGAGTGAGGTGATAATTCCTTTTCAGATGGTTCCCTCTCCGACGGTGAGTGAGGCGATAATTCCTTTTCAGATGGTTCCCTCTCCGACGGTGAGTGAGGTGATAATTCCCTTTCAGGTTATGATTTCCTGTGGTTCTCTCCCCGACGGTGCGTGAGATGTAATTCCTTTTCAGATTATAATTGCCTTTGGTTCTCTCCCCGATACTGCGAAGGTGGTAATTCCTACCAAGATTCTCTCAACGAGCGTTGTTGAAGTTAAGGTCACCCAAGGTTCTCTTACCGTTCATGCTAAGGTAGTAACCATCCCTGGTTCATTCATCACCGTTTGAAGCTCCACGTCAGCTCCTGTAACCAGTCAGGACACATCTATACCAAGCATCTGGAAACCAACTCCTGCAACGTGTCAGGTAATCATTTTTCTTTTGCAGGTATGCAGGTTCTCGCTAAGGAATCTCTTACGCGATCAACATCCAGATGGCATCTGTAAGCCCATCATCCTATTCATCGACCTCTAAATGGCATCTATAAGCCCATTCCACCACACTGCTACTATGTGAGCGCAAATTTCTGGGCACTCTAGTGTTCAATCATCTTCTACCCTCGGATTACGAAAGGCACGTCAGCCAATCTGCATCCTCAGGTCTAAGAAGATTGAACAGGGGCAACTGTTGTACCCCAAAATTTGCCCTCCCATATTCTCCAAGAAATTGCCAAGCCAAGCTGCAAAATTCCCCAAGGGTTGCACAGTCAAAGATCTCCTATACAGTCAAAATTAGGGTTTGTGTTCTGGTCAAGAAAATGAAGTTTCCAAAGGCCCAATCAAGTCTCACATGCCTACAAATATGGTCAAGTATCCTCATATCAAGTTTCAAGGCATTCAGTACAAAATTGCACAGTCAAAAACCCTAATTGCACTACAGTCAACTGTAGGGGCAAAATGGTCATTTGACAGTCAAAAGTTCCAATTTTTGGTCAACATATCATTTTGAAGCCACAAACATCATTTGATCAATGCTTGATCATGATTCTCAAAATTTGGCTCAGAAATCATCAAGATGCAAAAGTTTCCTTATTTGGACAGCTGAAAAAGTCAACTGAAATTGACCAGGGCATAACTTCCACATGGATTATCAGAAAAATTCCATCCAAAGCTCATTTTGAATAGAAAGACATTTCCTACAACTCATCTTCATACTTCAAGTCCAAGAAATGCTCTCACAAAAAGTTATCAATTTCAACATTATAGGTCATTTTTAAAAGTCAACAAAAAGGGACTTTAAGTCAAAGGCCATAACTTGATATTGGTAAATAAAAATGACATGGGACCAAAGGCATTGGTTAGAGGACTCAAATACCTTTCCAAAATGTCCAAGAACATGAGAAAAGCTTAAAAATTGAGCAAGTTATGCCTTGTGGAAGTTGGAAAATTTTTGGATATTTTGAAAAGTCAACATTGATTCAAATGACCTAAAATTGCTAATGGGCCCATTTTTCCTCCATAATTCATCATTCCAAGCATGTGCACGACCACTTGGCCCAAAGGGAAGTATTTTCTCATTTTTTATTTATTTATTTGAATTTTTATTTATAATAATTCACTTAAATCAATTAAATATATGAAAAATATTTAACTTAACCTAACCAATCTTTTTATACATGTTTTAGCCTCAAGATTTCGTGTATATGCAGATAAGGAAAGATTTGGAGAGATTGGAGATGATTTGAGCCAAAAACACATGGAAAAAGATATGAAAAAATCTTAGAAAATCAAATTTCCAAAATCAATGAATGCAATGGATTTGATTGATTTTTCTTGACCTAATTCACTACTACATATGCTAGGATCACAACCCTAATCAGAGGACACACGCAGCCACTCAAGAAACTCCATTGACAACTTGAAATTTTCTCTAAAAAATTCAAAACTGAAAGTACACTTCCAGGGCGATTCAAGACCTAATTCTGGTTCCATTAGCTTCCTTGAAGGTCACTGGACATATTCCAATCAAAAACAACCATCAAAACGCAAGGAATTGGTATACAGCATTCAAGATACCTCGTGAAAAATTCATAATCGTGTTTTAAAATTTATGCATCTTCATAACATTTTATTCATTGATTCATATTCCTGATGAAATTCTGAAGCTAACCAATATATTCAATTATGTTTTTATGCTGTATACACGATTTCACCATTGCCAAGTTTTAGGGTTTTGCAAGCTTCAGATTAGGGGTTCTTAAATGAGGAAAAATTGGAACTCTTGGCCACCACCATTAGAATCATCATGACTGGACGAAGAAGATGCAACCCTCGCGCTCAATTTATGAGTGACTGAGGGCTAATCGCTATTTTCCTTAAAGCCACCTAAAACAACGCGTGAAAAACCGTTGCCCAATGTTTTTGTATTTCAGGGATGATGAAGAAGATGAGTCCGTGGCAAGATGTGATAGGTTGGTTTGAAATTCGCGCGCTTTAACCCACTAACGCATTGTTTCATATTATATTATTTGTTGTTTATTTATCTAACAAACGCGTGGTAGTGGTCCAGTGGCAAATGTATGTATTGGCAATCCTCATGACCTGGGTTCGAGACCCAGGTCCTCACTTTCTTTCATATTTTTCTTCATATAACGCTCCTATGCAGCTTCAGCGCTGTGGTTCACCATACGCCTTCCAGAATCCAACATCCACGTGCCCCCTGGAGATCAGATCAAAGGCTGAGAATTGGTGAACACCATGAGGTTGAGTCAACGCACATGCACGTGTCTGGCCAAAGTCAAGCAGGCCAAGGTTATTGGGCCAGAATTTCCAGGATCTAACCTCCATATTGGGGTCTGAACCCCCAGGTTTGCACATTCTTTTTATTTCCTTTACCTTTTGGTATTATTACTTTTTATTCCTCTTAATTATTATTTATTCAGTTAATTAATTATTTTTCATAAAATATAAAAAATGCATAAAAATCAGAAAAGATAAAAAATATAATAAATATTTTATTTTAATATTTCTTGTAAATAAATGCATGTAAATTAATTAGTTTAAATTAGGGTTTTAATTTTAATTCCTTTCATAACAAAAATCTAAAAAAATATAGAACTAGGTTTAATTAATGTTTTATTCCTTTTTAATTTTTCTTTTTCACAATAATATTATTATTTTATTTATTTTCATAATTAAATTTGTATATAAAAATTAGGTTTAATTTAAGTTAAATTCTAATGTTTTCTTAATAAATTAAAAACGGCCAGAATTAGGTTTAGCACTTTATTTTAATTAATTCCCCTTTCTCATAAAAAATCTTAAAAAACATAAAATACCAAAAAAACAAATTCTTGCTTTCTTTTTAATTTTCATTAATTAGTTCATCGTTAATTCAATTTTTGCAAAAGGGTCCAACGCCCACGTTCTTAATTGCTTATTTATTCGCATATTTATTTTATTTCGTTTGAATAATTATGTATCTGTCCCGAAGCCATGTAAATTACTTCTCGCACTTTTACTTTCTTTATTTTTCTGTCAAATCGGGTCCTGGTTAATTTTGGCGATGTGGACCCGCGCCATTTGTAATAACTTTAGATTTACTTTTCCTCGCAACTTTTAATTGTTAATCAAAAACATGAAAGAATGTATGGACAAAATAAAAACAAGCGTAGAACACCAATAACATGACAAGATAAATGCAAATGAAAACGACACACAAATCACACACCACCCCTAGGGTACGCCTCACTGTTGCCTTGCCTCGAAAGGTGATCGTCGAGTAGAGGATGTCTTAGTAAGTCCTCATGATCCGGGAACCTGGCATGAGGGTAGCTTCTAAGGTATCTTCCCATTGCTCTGATGATCACCATGTCCCGAACCTTCGAATTGACCCGAACACCTCCAACGGTGGTGCTACCTACCTCTCAATAGTGGGATGGCACTACTTTAAAGGACATTTACACAGACGAATTCCTTAGGGTAGGTAGGTTCTCGTAGATACTTGCTCTAAATTTCAAAATAAATTCAAAACTACTTTTCACACCAACACATTTTCAAAAAGCTTTCAAAAGCAACTTTTCAAACACTCTTGGGGACCGATACAAGAGTCGAACTGAAATTTTCAAAGAAACTTTTTTAAAACCCACAATTGAAAAGCAAACAAACCATTTTTGAAAACACAAATGAGCAAGTATCTAAGAGCCCATGGATAACCATGGATAGAAAGGGTGCTAATACCTTCCCTTTCTATAATCTACCTCCCGAACCGAGAACAATCTCTTTAAGGAATTTTTCTGTGCTTTTGTCCTTTCCATTTGGAGAAAATAAAAGACGGTGGCGACTCTTTCTTCCGCGACATTTCGCGAACCAGCGTTAAACAGTCAGTTCCAGATCCACCGATCACAAATAGGTAACCGTCGAGGGGACATTCTGCGCTAGGATGAAGACAAGTGTCTTCTGCATGCCTCTCGACCCATAGCTTTTTGCCACGTTCTCTTCCCTTAGACGCTGATGAAAACCACATTTCCCTCCAATAATTCAAATTTCAAAATGGTCTTCGTCCCATGTGTCAAGGCGTGAATGCTTTCCTTCAGTCGAACAACCTACATCTGCTTCAGTCGAATGAACCTTTGGTTGAAGCTTCTTATCATACCTTGGATCATTTTCCTTAAGTTATCTCATGCGTCGAATTATACTTCCTGGCTTAGTTCATTTCCAGCTGTTTGTTCAAAGAGACCAAATATAGTAAGTGTCGAATTTGGGAGCCAACAAATTGCCCCCCAAGAATGTCTATTTCGACACTCAAAGAAATAGCCATTCATTGAACTTCCCATTTGACACTTGTCTTCCCAGTTGTCCGCTGAGCTTTGACGTGTGCTTTTCGCCTTCCGACAGCTGCTACACCTGGTAAAACCATCATCACTTTTTCCAAAATGTCTCTTCAAAACTGTCGTTACCACGCTTGCCATGATGGCCTCATTCCTATAATCTAGGCAAGCATGTCCCAACGTTTCCCGACGCCTGCACGGTAATCGTTTTCTGCCTTGCCACGTGCCCCACTACCTGCGAAACATTAAATGCCTTTGACGAGACATTTCCCACTTCTGAAGGCTATAAATACTTCCAAGCTTCTCTATTTAGAACTTTCATCATCTTCAGCTTTTCCGAACCCCTTGCATTCTCACAACATTGTACTGTCACCTTTGCTCTTTCTCTTAAGTCTTTAACAATGGCCTTTTTCTCTAATGCCCCAAACAATCCACAACCAAAGAATGTTAATGATGTTCAGAAACCACCAGAGATTTTCTCTACCAACCCTCCTTCTTCCTCGACTAACAGGTACATTGTTGAACCTATGAGAGAATGGCGAGAAGCCTATGATTCTCAACTCCTTATTTCCGTCAGATATGGCGGAAAGATGTATGCTATGTCCGGCCCATTATCTTCATGTGTCGAAAATCCCTTAAAAACCGTGCCTTTTTTCCTACACACCCAAGGCTTAAACCCATAGGTTGTGCCAAAAAACCTAGGGCAGATTCTGAAGATACTACACTGGCTAACCAGCAACATCCTCAAACTACTGATGATATCAACCTCCAGTTCATGAACAAAGGGAATCAAATCTTTCGATCAAGCCCTAACCTTTCTTCTGAATACTCCGACTGGTTGAATAAAATGGAGAGGGTGCAAGCTTCTGTCTGGAAGGAGATGGGCATATATGACTTTGTGATGTTGTCGAAGACAGAGTTACCTTATTGCCCTCTTATGCTGGTATCCTCATTGTACTTTTGGGATAGTGCGCATTTCACTTTTCATCTTCCTTGTGGGATGATGACCCCTACTTTGTTCGACATAGCTTCCATCACTGGTCTTCGACCCACTGGTGACTATTTCGACCCTGAAGACTTGTCTGAGGATCCTATTGAGTTTGCTGCTACCAAACCCACTTATACCACCTTCATAAACTACTTTCATGACAAGGCTTAAAATACCGTGTCGGAGGTGGAGCACATAGCCTTCTTGGCCATGTGGTTGTCTCGATTTGTTTTCTGCACTAAATCACTACAGGTGACGAAAAAGATGCTGGCGCTTGCAACACAACTCCATCACAAATACCCTCTTTGCTTGGCCGAATTGATTCTGTCCAACTTATATGAGTCCATCAGTAATGGTGTGACTCAACTTAAGGTTCTAGGAGACAGAGGAAGTTTGCTGCTATCTGGTCCCTTCTGGCTTCTGCAACTGTGGCTTAACGCCACCTTCGAATCCTTCCTCCCTCAAAAGAACAAGATCAATGAAGAAGCTCCTGAAATCTTAAACAGGTGAGTTGAAGGCACCAGGTTGGCATTGCTAACTTTCACTGATGAAGGCCAACAGTTTCAAAAGGCCTTTACAAGCTTCGTAATGATGTTTGCGGAGCGAAAAAGCTTTGTTTCGACTATGGCTCCCTTTGCCAGTCGAAAAGTTGGCCCGAAATGGTTCACTAGACCATATCCTTCAGAAGAAGATGATGTGGTTGATGAGTTCGTGGGCATGTGGGAAGCGTTTCTCCGCCCCAGGATCATGCCTTTAAGATTTAAGAGCTCGAAGAATCAATTGAGCTTAATTGCTTCTCAACCCAATCTTGTCTCTCGACAGTTTGGCATTGCTCAATCGCTTCCTTCGCCTATATACCCTCGAGAGAAACTGCTACTCTTTTATAATGCAGATTACTCAGAGGATGTCGCTACCAAGCATATTGGTAGGTATTTTGGTCGAACTACACTGACCTTGTTCTACTTTAACCTTCATTTTCTAAACTCTACCACTTCTGAGACGTGGTGGAGACATTATTATGAGGAAGAGTTCTTCGACGAGAAGGACTTCGCCCACCATCTGCGTGAGGCGTTCAAACTGGTTCTTGGCAGAGTCAAAAAAGGTATTCCTTTTCCCATCCCTTCGTCTTAGATTTGATTTCCAACACCTAATTAACTATAGCTGTTTTACCTTCTGTTCAGCTGTCAAGAGGGTTGCTTCGAAGAAAACCGTTGAGAGTACAAAAGGGGGAGACTCTGCTATCAATCCCTCTCCTAAGGTATTTACCTTTCCTTTTTACCCTTAGTTTTATCTGACATAGTTATTGATCTTCTCGACTTGGTTTTCTATATGCTTAGAAATCAACCCCCAAAAAGCGGAAGGTTCAAGAGATCCAAATCTCTAGCGATGAGGAAGAGGAGTCTCCACCTGTTCCTTTGCAGAGACGAAGATTGAAAAAACCAACTCCTTCCGTCGAAACCCGTCCCAAAATCAGGATTAAAACTACGGCTGGGAGGCTACCTCCTGTCATCATCAATGAACCCACTGAACAGGAAGTAATCGCCAGATTAAACAATCCTAGTGAAAGTGACAACTCTAGTCCTGGTGCTGAAATCCCAGTACAGGTATCTACTTCGACTGCTTGTTACGTACTTCTCTCACTCTCTTTTACTTTGTGACGCTTTTAAAAGCAACAAATCCTTTCTATTTTCCAAGACACTGCTGACACCTCGACACGAAATCCTACTCATGTCGAGGACTCGACCACTTGCTTGAATAGTGACGGGATTCCTACCTACAGACCCTCTTCAGCGAAAGACTCCTTCATGAGTTTAGCTGACGAAGTAAATCATACTTCTGAACCCCAGCACAAAACCATAGAAGAAGCCGATGAAGAAAAAGTTGAAGGAAATCAAGAGGAGGTTAGGATTCCTATGGTCGAAGTGCAAGAGACTGAGGAGGAAGGTATCCCTGGCGTCGAAACTGAAATAGAGAGGGAACATGTGGAGATCCCAGAAGTTGGGGGTGAAGAAGTTTTTGCTAAAGGAAATCAAAACCCTCCATGTACTGAGACAATTCCTACTCAAGTACCTAACGTGGCTACTACAGCCAACGCAAGCATCCCTTCGACGGGATCTAGAACCAAAGAGGATTTGGCTTTACTAAAGCAATAAAATCCATTAGGTTATCTGACTGCAATCTTGGAGGGTCGAGAGAGCTCCTTTGATCGCAGTGCCTCGACTGCATCTGGAAGATCTACCTCGACTTCCCCTCTCGACGAGGCTCTTCAAAAGGTTAAAGCACAAATCTTTAAAAGAGATTTGATGTTAACTTTAGAGGGGGAACCAGCAGCGCCTTCCTATCCGAATACTATCTTGAAAGCTGTCAATCTTCTTGTTGCCCCTCCAGATGTAGCCAGTGTAATCCTGGATTTACTTTCTATTGTCGAGCAAGTTTCAGCAGATTTCAATCGTCAAAGAATCATTAATCGTGATATTGAGGAAGCAAATGGCCAAGTGGCTGCTGCCTGGCATGCTGCCACTGAATCCACTTCTAGAGTAAAGGACTTGTCGAAGGCCCAAGAGGTTAGGCAAAAGGAGGTCGAGAAGATTGATCAAGACAATGTTCAGTTGAGAGCACAGATTGCAGAGTTGGAAGCAAAACTCGCTGCCAGCGACAAAAAGAAAGAGGAGCTTCTTGCTGTGAACACTGAGTTAGAAAGCCAAGAAGAATTGGCTGAAGGGTTAAGACATGTCGATCGAGCTCAATCTCTGGATGCTAAGCTCGAAAACCTTCACCAATCAAAAGCTCTCTATGATCGAAGGCTAGAATTGCAAAGGATCAAGTACCTCCAGATTAAAGCTAATCTTCTCTTCTAAATCTTGTTTCTCTCTATTATGTAATCACTTTTTGTAACAATTTCAAAGCCATTTTGGCACCTTTAATGAAAATCATTTAAGTTTCCATTTTGGCATTCTTTATAATTAGTGATTATATATTATTTATTTTTATCTCTTGAAGCATAGGTCTATACATTTTCAAGTATTTACCGTTTACCTTCAAGAGTCTTCGATCTTCGCTTAACTCTTCGATCTCATAGGCCCCACCTGAGAAAGCTTGCATAATCTTAAAAGGTCCTTCCCATTTAGGGGACCATTTTCCCAAGCTTCGGTCCTTTTCGATCCATTGGGAGTATTACTTTCCAAACTAGATCTTCAGGCTGAAACGTCTTGGATTTTACCCTTCGATTGTAGGATTTCTCGACTCGCTTCTTTTGCAGTCTCAAAAGATCTAAAGCTTTCAACCTTTCTTCGTCTAAGTCTACTAGTTCTTCCAACATCATGTTCCAATAGACTTCAGAAGGGATCTCGTGATGTATTTGAATCCTTGTCGCTTGCAAGTGGATTTCCACCGGTAACACTGCATCATGACCATAGGTTAGGCGAAATGGTGTCGTCCATGTAGCTTCTTTTGGACACGTTAGACATGCCCACAGGACTTGATCTAGTGTTTTGTGCTAGTTTCTGGGTTTCTTTCCTACATGTTTCTTTATTAAAATGATCACCACTTTGTTTGTTGCTTCGACCTGACCATTAGCTTATGCATAATAAGGCGTAGACGTTAATAGTTTAAACCCCACTTCTGCAGCGAAATCTTGCATTTTTCGACCAGTGAAGACTAATCCTTGGTCTGTAGTTATTGTTTCAGGGATCCCAAACCTGTATATGATGTACTTTTGAATGAATTCGATGACATTCTCCTGGTCTACATTAACTAAAGGAATCGCTTCGATCCATTTAGTAAAATAATCAATTCCCACCAATATATACTTCTGACCTTTAGAAGATGCTGGTCGAATTTCTCCAATGAGATCCAAAGCCCATCCTCTAAAAGGCCAAGGTTTCATAATCGAGCGAAGTTCATTTGCTGGCACATGTTGAATGCCCGTATGTTTTTGGCATTCTTGGCATCCTTTGGCAATCTCAATACAATCTTTCAGCATCGTGGGCCAATATAAACCTTGTCGAAACAATAACCATTTCATTTTTTGGCCTACTTGATGTGTTCCACATGCCCCAGCGTGTATGGTGGAAAGGGCCACATATGCTTCTGTTTCACTTAAGCATTTCAGGAGTACACCTTCTGGCATTTTCTTGAATAGTTCGTTTCCCATCAACACATAACTCAGCGCTCTGTACTTTATCTTTCGTTCTGTCGAAGCTGCTAGATTTTGTAAGTAGTCCACTACAGGCTTTCTCCAATCTTGCTCTGTTAGGTTGTCTATGAATGATATTTCAAAATTTTCATGATCAGTATATCCTAACCTTGTGGTCTTTAAATCTGATGGAAATAATTTGGTGGCAGTTACTCTTCCCCTAACTTCGATTGCATGTTTCAGCCTCTCTTTCGAAACTTTATACCCAGAAGCAATCTGTGCCAAATCGTTGGCTGCTTGATTTTCCAATCTGGGTATGTGTCGAATGTTAACTGCCTCAAAATTTTTTAACAACCGCCTGGCTATTACGAAATACATAATAAGGTTTTCTTTTATGAATTTATATTCTTTCGTAATTTGTTTTAGGACTAACTCTGAGTCTCCCATTATTTCGACTTGAGTTGCCCCCAATTCCAACAAGATTTTGAGGCCTACAATTAATGCTTCATATTCAGCCTCATTATTCGAACAATCTCCATCTATTTTGTACTTAAATGTTGTTGGAATTTTATTTGGAGAAATAATAAGGACTCTGACTCCGACTCCATCTTTATAACGAGATCCATCGAAGTAAAGTTTCCATGGTTCGATCTCCAAATAATTTAGTGATCTTTCTTATACAGAGTGGTCGACTATAAAGTCTGCAACCACTTGGCCTTTTATAGCCTTAAGAGGCATGAAAGTTAATGAATATTCAGTCAATGCAAGTGCCCATTTGCCAACTCTACTATGCAAAATGGGTTTTGACAACATATACTTGAAAACGTCAAAATGAGACGAAACATAAACATTAACTGGCTTTATATATTGCTTAAGTTTTGTACATGAAAAATATAGACATAAACACAGTTTTTCAACTTCCTTATATCTAGTTTATGCATCATTTAAAACTCTACTGAGGTAGTATATGGGCCTTTCGACACCATGTTCTTCCTCCTGAGCCAGCATGCTCCCTAAAGTCTTATCTGACGCAGCTATGTACATTCTCATACTCCTACTTCGACAAGGAGGCACCAAAATGGGTGGTTTAATGAGGTATTCTTTGATTTTGTCGAAGTCCTCTTGATGTTCTTCCTTCCATTCAAATCCTCCTTTGTTGAGTCGAAGTAATGGCGAAAAGGCTTGCGTTTTCCCACTAAGGTTGGATATAAATCTCCTTAGGAAATTTATTTTCCCAAGCAACAATTGCAATTCCTTTTTGTTAGTTGGCGCTTTGGCTTGCAAGATAGCTTTGGTCTTGTTTTGGTTTATCTCGATACCTTTCTTGTGGACCACAAAACCTAAGAAATCTCCTGTTTTTACACCAAAAGTGCATTTCGGAGGATTCATCTTCAGGCCATAACGTCTCATCCTCTCAAAGGATTGTCGAAGATGATCCATATGAGCTTTCCCTAAAACAGATTTGACAACAATATCATCAATATAAATTTGCATGAAAGTGTCAATAAAGTCATGGAAGATCGAATTCATGGCTCTTTGGTACGTTGCCCCTGCATTTTTTAGGCCAAAAGGCATCACTACCCATTCATATGTGCCTAAAGCCCCAGGGCAACGAAAGGCCATTTTTGACACATCTTCTTCAGCAATGAAGATTTGATTGTATCCAGAGTAGCCATCCAGCATACTCATGTATTCGAAACCAGCGGCAGAATCCACAAGCATTTCCGCCACTGGCATTGGATACTCGTCTTTGGGTGTTGCAGCATTGAGATCTCTGAAATCGATGCACACCCTCAAGGTACCATTTTTCTTTATAACAGGTACAATATTTGCAATCCATTCGACATACCTGGTCGTTCTAATGAACTTGCACTTCAGTAGCCTTTCGACTTCCATTTTGATTTTTGACAAAATCTCTGGTGCAAACCGTCTTGGAGTATGCTTAACGGGTTTCTTTCCAGGCTTTATTGGTAACTGTAGCTCGACCAATCCTATGTCGAGACCAAGCATCTCGTCATAGTCCCACGCGAAGCAGCCCTTGAACTCTTTTAGTAATTTGATCATTTCGACTTTGAGTCCTGGATCCAATTTTGCGCTTATGTATGTGGGCCTGTTCACAGGACCTTCGCCTAGATTTACCTCTTCTAGAGGATCTTGTGCCAACATTCTGACATTGTTCGCCAGCGGTTCCTTTTCGAAACCAAGAGGTTCGTCGTCATAGATGGCGTCTAACCTATGGTCTATAGAGTCTTTCGTTCCCAAGTCGGGAGGCTCAAGGTAGAAATATTTCCCAGGTCCTGTCTTCGACAGAACTTGTTCATTGGCCTTGGAAGCCACATATTTAACTTCAGCCTCTAAGGTCGCTATCATTCTATTTTCGGCCACATAAGCCGAAATCTTTTGGAGAGTTGATGATTCAGTCATCATCATCAAATTCGATGCCCCAGCCTGTTGGCCGTATATCATTGACTCCTCCAAAGTCTATGTTGGATAAATCTTCTTTATCCCACTGAAAACCATAATTGGAGTGCAGGTATAGAGAGCAGAACGCATTTGGAGTTGGAGTCAAATCAAACTCTAGTGGGTTACAAGGCCCTATGTGAGCCAAATTCATGTCGAAATCATTCTTTCCGACACTATTTATTTCACCCAGGTAATAACTCTGGTCTGCTTCAATGTTCTCCACAATGCCATCTGGGCGCCACATTATGACCCTTTGGTGCATCGAAGATGGCACTGCTCTAATGCCATGTATCCACTCTCGACCAAGGAGTATATTGTAGTTGGCCTTTGCTGAAATAACCATGAACATGGTGGGTCGAAGGATTGAACCCACTTTAAGGTCGAGTTGAATGACACCCATTGTGGTGCCAATGCCTCCTTCATAGTTGGATAAAACCATGTTGTGTGGCTTTATGTCAGCATCTCCTTTTCCTAACTTTTCCAGCATGAATTGTGGTATGATATTAATGGTTGCCCCACAATCAACCAGAATTTTATTTATGGTTACTTCCCCAACTTTTGCTCTAATGAACAATGGTTTCAAATGGCCCTTCATTGCCTCTGTTGGGGGTTCAAAGAATGCGTTTTGTTCTTCCACACATCCATTGTTCATTATATAATAGCATACTGCCTTGTGTCTAGCCAGTTTCTGTTCAATCATTAGGTCAGTCTCTTCGACTTCGACCTCTCGATTATATTCTTTGGGCAACACAGATATGACATTCACCATGATGTCCAAACTGTCACTAGAGTCAGAGTCATCATCATTCGACCCACCCTCTTCCGCCCAGGGCACAGGATTTCTCTCCAGAGGTTTCCTTTGTCTTTTCTTCACATTAGTACTAACTTCTGGATGAGGCTCAATTGCCTTTTTTTCAGCCTTTCGCCGTCTCTGATACCTCCTCCACTGTGAACAAGACATAGGATTCTTTCCTTTATAGTTGCTCGACACATGGGTAATTTTGTTCGACGCAGAAGCATGGTATTCCTTCCCATGGTATTCAGCCAGGTATCAGTAGGCACATTAGTTGGAGGCCTAAAAGTTGGTGGCCTCCTTTCCTGAGTCATGGGTCTTTGTTGAGGTCCCCTTCTGGGGTCAAATCGAATTTCTGGACCCACTCTTTGTTGGGCACTGGTGCCCTGTTTTGCTTTTACAGTCCGCATCACTTGTATGTGTTCAGCGGCCTTTTTATCAAAAATAGAGCTACACCTAGGGCATAGCATAACTTCTGATTTCTTCTTTTGGCATCTATGCAAAAAATCTGCCAAATTTTCACCCTCCTTTGGGAATGCAGTTTTGTTTACTTCCTCTCGTTGAAGGGTTTCCTCCGAAACTCTAGTTCCAGAGACTTCAACCACATTAACCTGCATGTTGCTTTTGGCAGCCAGGTTCATCTTCTGCATTTTGGCCTCCAAGGCTTCTGTCAAACCCTTTGCAGCATCCAAATAAGAACTGGTGGTGGTTCTTTTGCTGGAGCTTTCAGCAACTCCTTTGATCAGTTTCAGGCCAATATCAACCTTCTTGTTTGACGCTTGGTCAACTTCTTTTTTCGAATCCAGGCCTTCAATAGCCTTTCTCACCCTTCGATTGTTTTCCTATAGATGTTCCCAGTGAAACTTCCGAAGATGGGTTTTATGATGAAATCTTCAGACACTTCTACCATATGAATGCCAACTGGTTCGGCATAATGAGCCTCTGTTTGCAGTGGGTTTATGTCAATTTTCATTGCTGGTTTATCAGCAAATTTCAGCCTTCCTTCATTCAGTGCATGTTGAACGAGATCCCTGAAAAGGAAACATTGTGAGGTTTTATGTCCCAAAAAATTATGATATTTACAAAAACCTCTTTTCTTTCTCTGTTCTAAAGGAGGCAATTTGGCCCCTAGGGGCACTATCATCTGTTCATCTTTAACTAATAGATCGAATATTTCGTCACACTTGGATATGTCGAAACTATAAGTTTTCTTAGGAAATTTATCACTGTTTTTTTCAGGTTCCACAGAATTTTTTCCATTTGATGGCACCAACAATTTACAAGAATATGGTGGTCCATGTTTTAGTTCAGCTAAATCAATTTCGCCTTCTTCGATATCTATAAGATCGTTGTACGTCTCTGGATCGTCATCATCCATTTCGACATAAGCTACCCTTTCTCGTCGAAGAGTTTTAGCAGTTTTAGCCTTTTCAGCTTTAAGGCGCTCTACTTGTCGAACCCTATCAACAAGTTGGGCCATATCCCTTAGGTATTGTGTATCCAACTTTTTCCTAATCGAATAATCCAGGCCACCTGCTTTTATTTCAACTAATTCATGCTCAGGCACTTGGGTAAAGCATCTGGCTTTGAGTAGTTGAAATCTATTTAGATATTCATCAATTGGCTCTGTGAACCTTCTTTTTACACTAGCCAATTCTTTTAGACTTATCTTGGTTTGACCCATGTAAAATTGTTCATGGAACAATCTCTCTAACTGGTTTCAATTGTGGATCGAATTGGCTGGGAGGGTAGTGAACCAAGTAAAAGCATTTTTAGTTAAGGAACTTGGGAAGTATTTGATTCTAAGGTTTTCATTATTTGCTATTTCTCCTGCCTCTATCAAATATCTAGCCACATGTTCGACAATCGACTCTGTCGTATCCCCTGAGAATTTAGTGAATTTTGGGACTTTTCCCCTAGGTGGTAAGTCCGTTTGCAGAATATATTCTAACAATGGGGATGTAAAGTTTGGTCGATGGAAACCAACATTCATCCTATTTTGAAGCATGATTCTCTCGATCATAGCGGTTAAATTATTATCCGCCCCATAGTTCTGGTGGCAAACTTGTTGTATTAATTCGTCAGCATTTTGGTTTCTATTAGCCAGAATAACGCCCTGATCGATTTCTCAATGGTTTCGAGGTATCTCTATTCTTGGTTGTTCTACCTCGACCCTTGGGACCTGAGGGTTTGGATTAATGGTCAAATCTTCTTCCATGATTACCCATTGATTTAATCTTATAGGTACCCTCTGGGGCTGTCGAACAACTTGAGGTAGTTAAGCAACTTGAGGCACCCCAAAGAATTCAGCCATGCGTGTTATTTGCGTTGTCATCTGTTGATTCAACTGTGTGGCAGTCTGAATGAGGGGATTTAGTATTGTACTTAGAGTTTGTGCTAACATTTGTACCATTTTATGGTTACTTTCGTCCATCTGTTGTCTCAAAATTGTTGTCAAAGCATTTGTGAGACTTGGTATCATATGGGATGGTCCTCCCAAAAATTAGTTTCTACTGGCTCCAGATCCCTGTAATGGTGATGTTGCATTTACCAAAGGTTCTGAAAAAGTAGATGCAATATTCATAAGGCTAGCCATTTCAGTAGTTGGCATGCCATATGGCTGTTCTCGACCCATCCAGGTTGTCTAAAAGCCTGGGGGTACAGTTGATCGAGACCCTAGGTTTATCCTTGGTGGGGGTGTTCCTAAAGGACCTCTTGAACCCACATACGTAAGTAAGGGTCCAGTTTGATTCATGGTTAACGCTGGTATGGATCCAACATGAAGGGGTGAAAAACACAAGAAGGGGGGGGTTGAATTGTAAAACTGGAAACTTAAAGCAAATGACAAGGTATTTTTATCCTGGTTCGTTTGATCTCAAACTACTCCAGTCCACCCGTTCAAGGTGATTTCGCCTCTCTCCAACGAGGTCTTAATTCACTATATTCAACTGAATACAATTCTGTTTTAGCAACTGCTAAAACCTTCTTGATTCAAACCACAATCCGGTTTGTCAAGGCAACACTTTCTTACAAAGGAATAATCAAATGTGTGTGAATGTTTCTACGAAAACTATATCACAACTGTGATGTTTACACAAATGAAGCTTAGAATACTAAGTTGCTAAACGCTAATAGAGTATCAGAGTTTGGTGGTTTAGCAAGACTTGTAGAGTGAAGATTATTGATCAGCTTTGTACGTGTAGAGAGTTTGGAAGCATTAGCCGTGATAATCTTCAAAGCTTGGTTTATATAGCACTTTGAGAAGATGAACGTTGAAGCAAATATTCTTGATTCAATGCTATTTACAAGCTTTCCTTTCTGAGCAGATCTTGTCTAGAATGATGCCGTTGGTATTGATTAGCCTTCAATGCACAGTACCGTTGCTTCTTCAATGCACGATCTGGCTTGGCTCATTCTGATTCTGCTTCGCTGCTGATGAACTGATTTGATTCTGTATCAGAGTATTTTACGCGCAGTTCTGTTCATCAAGCTTCAGCATGTGCAAGCGTTGATCTTCTGATCTTGACGTTCTGATTCAGCAACTTCTGATGCTGGTGCACAAACTCATATTCTGATGCTGAGAACGTGATCTTGCCTATTTTAATCAGCATATCTGCAAGTCAGAGCATAGTAATTTTAAGTAGCATATAATTCAATCATGAAATATTTAACTACTATATCTTTTCACTTTGTTATCATCAAAACTTAATTATAGGGTACTAGATTCAAACATTGTTCTAACAATCTCCCCCTTTTTGATGATGACAAAAACTAGATATTTTAAATGAAAAATAACGTGAAAAGGTTATCAGATCTATGTATCAGAATAAGAAGTACGGAGAAGTCAGAGTTAAGAAATACTCCCCCTGAGTTTGTTACTTCCCTTTGATATGCGTGTTCTTCAGAGTCAGAGCTTTTCCTGTCAGAGTTTTGCTTCAGATCAGAGTGTCATGTTGATCAGAGCTTCATATATCAGAACTTCATATTTGATCAGAGCAACATGGTCTTCTAGTCTTCATTGTGTTCAAGAGCTTCCTTGTGCCTGTAGACTTAAAGACAAAACAGAAAAACATTTCAAGTAATAGAGAGTTAGAATGTTTGAGAGTTTCTGTCTAGTTATCCGTTATTGATTTTAAATATCATTCTTGTTCTCCCCCTTTTTGTCAGCAATCAAAAAGTGCTGGTGATGTGCTAAAATGATTTAGATCAGAAAAACTAATAATATTAAAGATAGTTCAGAATCAGAGCAAAATAGCATTACAAACCATAGTCAAAACATAGTCAAAAGTACATCAGAAAATAAGGAAAATATAGAGAATGTCATGCATGAAAAAATTTCAAGGTTGTGGGGGCATGCGTGAGAACAGGCTTTCCAGCATTGCCTGAATCTTTTCAGAAGTTGCATTCTGCTTCTGAACCATGGTGACAACAGTATCAATCTTGCTGTCCTGGACATTCATTCTAGCTTCCATCTTCTGATTATTCTCATCCATCCGCTGCTGTAGACGCAAGTCATTCAGCCTTAACTCTTCCAGAGCCTGCCTGTCCAAGGCAGCTTGAGAACTTTCAGCAGGAGGAAGCTTCTCAGAACTTTCAGCTACATCTTCTGCTGGATTCTCTTCCTGAAGAGTCTTGTCTTCTTCTGCTGGTTCCACCTGAGCAGCTTGCTCTTTCTCAGACCACGATTCAGAGTCCAGAGGCAGCACAACTTCTTGAGGCAGCTGACTCTCAACTTCCTTCAGCAGCTTGCTAAAGTTCTGTTGAGCCTGCTCATAGTTGACGTCCTGCAGCTTGAGTGCTTCAGCACGAACCCAAACTCTGAACTGTGACCAGAGCTGATCAGAAGCAGCTGGGTCGATCATCCCGGGACAGACTTGCTTCAAGGAAGCAATCCACTGCAGCATACCTGTTTCAAAATCCAAAATACCAGAGCCAACATCTAGTTGCTTTGGTTTGGGAATGGCCAATTTGTGTCTTAAATCAGCAAGACGTTCAAGACTTGTTAAGTCAATGAATGTTTTGCTGGGGTTTTCAGAGGATTGGCTTTCAGAGGTGTGCTGAGGTGCTGTCTGTTTTGGTGGATGGTTATCAGAGTCAGAGGATATATCTATTGGAGTGGTTGGAGTTTTTGGAGGTGTTGATTCCTCTGATGATGGTAACTGGGGTCTGACAATGGTGGTTCCACATGGCAACTGTATTGCCAGCGGTGAAGGTTGAGGTGAGTGGGGATCAGAATGATGAGGAGATGGGGTTTCATAGCGATGAAACTCTGTTGGAGATGAGGGAGGATTATTTTCTGGTTGAGGAGGTGGAACTTCTGATTGTTCATGGATCAGAGGTTCTTCTGTGATAGGTTGTTGTGATTGTGGTTCTGGTTCTTGTTCTGGTTCTGGTTGTGGTTGAATTTCTGGTTCAGGTTGTGGAGGAGGAATATTTGGTGGTTCAGAGTGAGTTTGAACAGAAGTATGTTCACGCTCAATGTCAGCTAGCACTCTATCAAGTGCTGGTGTTGTTGAAACAGTTGGTTGTTGTTTGGTAATTTTGAGAGGAATTTTAATTCTGGTTCTTCTGAGTTGTAAGTTCTCAGAAGGGTCTTCTGGTATGTTTTCATCAATAGTGGGGATTGGAATGGAAATTCTGTGAGAGGTTTGGGGTGGAGCAACAGATGTTGGAATAGTATTTGAAATTGAAATAGGAGCAGTAGATGGATTACCTCGTTTCTTTGGAGTCTGGTGAGATGATCCTTCTGCTTTCCTCTTCTTTGACTTCTTCTGAGCCATTTCAGGTTGAACCTGACTCAGATCCTTGATCTTCAGCTTCGAACCTGCAACTTCTTCCTTGAGAGAATCTGGATACTTGGCAACCATATCAGGGTGAGATTCCATCTCAGAAAATCTTGGGAAATCATTCAGAGGCACTCTTCTTCTGGAGATATCAGCAGTTGAAGAAGCTCTGGGTTCCTTCCTGATATTGTCTATTAGCTTCATCTTCTTCAGATTCTTAGCATTCAGCGCTTTTCCAACAGTTGGTTCAAAATTGCCCAGTACTTTAGCTTCGCTCAGATAGTCTATCAGCTTATTCTCTGTCAGAATATCTGAGATAAGCCTCCCAAATGGTATCCAGTCTCTTTTCGTCCTTTCTTCTTCTCTAGTCTCTTTCACACTTGTCTTCAGATGATTGAACAGGAAGTGTGCCAAATTTATCTTCACCCTCTGATCAATAAAGTAGATCAGAAATTGCTGATCCACGTTTATATAGTCAGGAGAGCTTGTTGGCTTCCTGTGATTGAAACAGCCTAGAACAATCTTGGCCCACACTCTGAAGTGATCCTTCAGATCCTTGATTTTGCTGCTGGGAAGACCAAGAGTGAAAATGCAGTTTGCTACCACACCAATATCCGGACACCTATCAGCCATGTCCACACAACAGACTCCGCCACCACTCTGACCAATTAACCTAGCAATGAGGTCTTCAGAAATTATGATCTTCTTTCCCATAACAGAGGAGACGACTAGATGCTTATCAATCTTGGCATGAATCCAAAATTCTTTGACAAGTTCTGGGAAGGTTGGTCCAACCAATCGATCAAAGTACCTCTCCCACCTTTGAGTTTTGACTTCAGCAGTTAGGTCAAATCCATTTTCCTTCAAACTTTCGAAATCCACTATTAACTCAGAGAGAACCTCAAGATTCTTTACTGGTGTGAGAAGAGTTCTGGTAGGCGCTTGATATTGCTCAGAGGTTTCTTTCTTCTGATTTCCTGCAGAAATGCTGGAGGATGCCATTGTTCTCACACAAAAAGCTTGAGAGTGATTTGAGAAAAGCTAGGGTTTTGAAGGAGATATGCAGAAAAATTCTTAAGAAATTATGAGTAAGCGTAAAGATTAAGAATGAAGAGTAATGTGCTTAAATAGGATTTTCAAAAATTATTTTGAAAAATAAAACGTTTTTAAGAGAGAGAGAAAAAAAATAATGATTGCAATAAACAAGCGTGATTACTTTTGCATTTAATGCTTGCTGATTTTGGGGGATTTGAGAAAGATACTTAAAAACGGTTACCAGACATGTGTCTCAATGCACCCAATCAGCGTTTTCCTTTCTCAGAAACGTGCACGCGTTCTGCTTCAGGGATTTGCTGATGATTGGATGACACTTGTTTGATATAGTGATCAGCACGTCTGTCCTTGAGATTAGACTCTCAGATCTTTAGACTTGCCTCTGATACAATCTGCATGTTCTAACTTTCTGAAACAAAGATTGATCAGAAGTTCACAGTAATATAATTACATTCTGAAAGATAAAAATATGGAATTAAAGCATTTTCATTCTGGGCATACTTTCATGCTGAGATGTTTCAGAATGAAATTAAACCTATCTTCTGAAAGGGGTTTAGTAAAGATATCAGCCCATTGATGGTCTGTATCTATAAATTTCAAGTTTAAAATGCCTTTCTGAATATAGTCCCTAATGAAATGATGTTTTATTTCTATATGCTTAGCTCTAGAATGTAAAATAGGATTCTTACTTAAGCAAATAGCAGAAGTATTATCACAAAGAATAGGAATGTTACTCTCAAAGATCTGGAAGTCTTCAAGCTGACTTTTCATCCAGAGCATCTGTGTGCTGCAACCAGCTGCTGCTATGTACTCAGCTTCTGCTGTTGACAGAGCAATAGTTGATTGCCTTTTGCTGGACCACGAGATCAGATTTTCTCCCAGAAACTGGCAGCTTCCAGAAGTACTTTTTCGTTCCACTCTGTCTCCAGCAAAATCAGCGTCGCAGTAGCCTACTAAACTGTAATCACTAGATTTTCTATAAAACAAACCCAGATTAGTAGTACCTTTCAGATACTTGAAAATTCGCTTAACAGCTGTTAAGTGAGATTCTCTAGGATCTGATTGGAATCTAGCACAAATACATACACTGAATAGAATATCAGGTCTTGAAGCAGTCAGATAAAGGAGAGAACCAATCATACCTCTGTAGACTTTCTGTTCTACGCTTTTGCTTACCTCTTCTCTTTCCAGAATGCACGTGGGATGCATTGGAATCTTTGATGGCTTACATTCTGAGAGGTCAAATTTCTTCAGAAGATCTCTGATGTATTTGCTCTGATGAATGTAAGTTCCCTCTGGAGTTTGATTGATCTGAATTCCTAGAAAGAACTTCAGTTCCCCCATGAGGCTCATCTCAAATTCTGCCTGCATACACTTAGCAAATTTTCTTCCAAGAGAAGGATTAGTAGAACCAAAGATTATATCATCAACATAAATCTGACACACTAAAATGTCACTCTTAACTGTTTTACAGAATAGAGTGGTGTCCACTTTCCCTCTGGTGAACTCATTTTCAAGCAGAAAGTTGCTTAGCCTTTCATACCAAGCTCTGGGAGCTTGTTTCAGACCATACAGTGACTTTTTCAGTTTGAAAACATGTTCTGGATGTTTTGTGTTTTCAAAACCTGGGGGTTGGTGAACATACACTTCTTCTTCTATATAACCATTTAAGAATGCACTTTTGACATCCATCTGATACAGAGTGATGCCTCTATTAACGGCAAATGAGATTAAAAGTCTTATAGATTCTAACCTGGCGACTGGAGCAAAGGTTTCTGTATAGTCTATCCCCTCTTGCTGACTATAACCTTGTGCAACCAGTCGTGCCTTGTTTCTGACGACTTCACCTTGTTCATTGAGCTTGTTTCTGAACACCCATCTTGTTCCAATGACGTTGAATCCTTTTGGTCTTGGAACGAGATCCCATACGTCGTTTCTGGTGAATTGATTCAGCTCTTCTTGCATTGCCAGAATCCAGTCATTGTCCAGAAGTGCTTCATCAATGGAAGAAGGTTCAATCAGAGACACAAGTCCCATCAGAGTTTCTTCAGAGTTTCTGAGGCTTGCTCTTGTTCTGATTGGATCTTCCTTTCTTCCTAGAATAGATTCTTCTGGGTGATCCAAACTGCTTCTGGGAACTCTCTTCTGAGGTTGATCAGCAGCAGTTGTAGGATTTCTAGCATTGCTTCTTTCAGACGTTGAAGGAATGTCTGTGTTGAGAGCTTCTGATGACTTGTCTTCAGAACCTGCAAATTCAATTTCTATACCTGCAAGATTTTCATTCTGCTTTGACTTTTCAGAGTCAAGCTTGTCATCAAAACGAACACTGATTGATTCTTCCACAATCTGTGTTTCTGTATTGTATACTCTGTACCCTCTTGAGCGTTCAGAGTATCCTAACATAATACACTTCTGTGCCTTAGAATCAAACTTGTTCAAATAATTCTTAGTATTTAACATATAGCAAGTACATCCAAATGGATGAAAATACGAAATGTTGGGCTTTCTGTTCTTCCACAATTCATATGGAGTCTTTTCCAGAATAGGTCTTATTGAGATTCTATTCTGAATGTAGCACGCTGTGTTTATTGCCTCTGCCCAGAAAGTCTTAGCAACGTTTGTCTCGTTGATCATGGTTCTGGCCATTTCTTGCAATGTTCTGTTCTTTCGTTCTACAACTCCATTTTGTTGGGGAGTTCTAGGACAAGAGAAATCATGCAGAATGCCTTTGTCATTAAAGAATGACTCAAAATCTTTATTTTCAAATTCTCCACCATGATCACTTCTGACTTTAACGATTCTAAGATCTTTTTCATTCTGAACTTGGTTACAGAAGGTAACAAACACAGAGTGTGACTCGTCCTTGTGTCTTAAGAACTTTACCCATGTCCATCTGCTATAGTCATCTACGATTACTAACCCATACTTCTTGCCACTGACAGAAGCAGTCTTAACTGGTCCAAATAAGTCAATGTGCAGAAGTTCTAATGGCTTAGAGGTAGAAACAACATTTTTGGATTTAAAAGATGGTTTTGCAAATTTGCCTTTCTGACATGCTTCACACAGAGCATCTGAATTGAACTTCAAATTTGGAAGTCCTCTGACCAGATTGAGTTTGTTAATCTGAGATATTCTTCTCATACTAACATGCCCCAATCTTCTGTGCCAGATCCACTGCTCGTTGTTAACAGACAGAAGACATTTTACGTTCTGACTCTTAAGTTCAGAAAGTTTGATTTTGTAAATGTTGTTTTTCCTCTTACCATTAAATAGGATAGTCCCATCTTTCTGACTAACAGCTTTACATGATTTTTGATTAAAGATTATATCATAACCGTTATCACTTAATTGACTTATGGATAACAAGTTATGCATCAATCCATCAACAAGCAGAACATTATTAATAGAGGGAAGATTTCCGTTACCTACAGTTCCAGAGCCAATTATCTTTCCCCTCTGATTGCCTCCAAAGCCAACGTGGCCTCCAGGCTTAAGTTCCAGGCTTTGGAACATATGCCTTCTTCCCGTCATGTGACGTGAGCAGCCAGAGTCCAGGTACCATGACTGGTGTTTCTGACTTGCTGCTAAAGATATCTGCAACATGTATTATTTTATCCTTAGGTACCCAGATCTTCTTGGGTCCTGATTTGTTAGTCTTACCAAAACTCTGGTTGAATTTTGGTTTCACAAAGTGATTGCTACTAGTATATTTGATGTCATGTGTGTGACCATACACAAAGTGTGAATTTAGAGGAGTGTACTTAATTGTTAAATCCATGACATTTTTAGGTGTAGGATTCTTACCTAGGTATCCTATTCCTTTCCTGCCGTTTCTGCTAACTCCATAGATCATTGAAGCCATTTTGCTTCTATCTATGCTTTTAGCAAGGAACTTCTGGAAACTATGATCATACTCCTTGATGATCTCATCAGCGTTGCTGGGAGTTTCAGCAATTGGTTCCTTCTGAGAGTTTTGTAAAGAGTTTTCTAATTTTAAAATTTTATCTCTCAGCTCAGAGTTTTCCAATCTGAGACTCTCAGACTTATTAGAGTCAGATTCAAGAGTCCTTTTCAGGTCTCTGAATTTAGCTCTAATCTGCTGATAACGTTCCAGAATTTCATTTAGGCTTTCAGCAAGTTCAGCCTTTGTAAAATTAACAGCGAAGTTAGGGAATACCTCTTCTGTGTCTGATTCTGAGTCTGAGTCAGAAGCTTCACTGTCATCTTGAATGTTAGCCATAAGCGCTAGGTTCGCCCTTTCATCATCTGATTCTGAGTCAGCTTCAGACGAGTCAGAGTCATCCCATGTGGCCATGAGACTTTTCTTCTTCTCTCTTCCAAACTTCCTTTTTGGCTTTTCCCTCTGAAGCTTTGGACAGTCACTCTTGTAGTGACCTTGCTCATTGCACTCGTAGCAGATGATGTCTTTTGTATTTGGCTTCTTGCTACCTGAGGAGCCTTCAGATCTTCTGTATCCAGAGGAAGAATCTGTCCTTCTGTGTCTGGAAGAAGACTCGTTATGATCAGATCTTCTGGGATTCCTGAACTTCTTTTGTCTTTGCTTCCACAGTTGATTTACTCTTCTGGAGAGAAGAGAAAGCTCGTTTTCTTCTGATGAGGATCCATCAGATGTTTCTTCAACTGCCTGCAAAACTTTAGATTCAGATTTTCTGTTAGATTTCAAAGCTATAGGCTTACCTTGCTTCTGAGGCTCGTCAGCTTCCAGCTCTATCTCATGACTTCTGAGGGAGCTTATAAGTTCCTCCAGAGTGATTTTGTTGAGATCTTTCGCCAGCTTCAGAGCAGTAACCATAGGCCTCCACTGCTTGGGTAAACTTCTGATTATCTTCTTGACATGGTCAGCAGTAGAGTACCCCTTGTCCAGAACTTTGAGACCAGCTACCAGAATCTGGAATCTAGAGAACATGGTTTCAATGGATTCAGATTCTTCCATTTTAAACGCCTCATACTTCTGAATGAGCGCCAGAGCCTTTGTTTCCTTGACTTGAACGTTGCCCTCATGCGTCATTCTGAGAGAATCAAAGATGTTCTTAGCTGTGTCTCTGTTGGAGATCTTCTCATACTCAGTATAGGAGATAGCACTGAGAAGGATGGTTCTGGCCTTATGGTGATTCTTGAAATCACGCTTTTGTTGATCAGTCATTGATTTTCTATCAATCTTCTGACCAGTTGCATTAACAGGGTGCGTGTATCCATCTGTCACCATATCCCACAGATCAGCATCATGTGCTAGAAAGAAGCTTTCAATTCTGTCTTTCCAGTAGTCAAAGTTTTCTCCATCAAAGACTGGAGGTTTGCCGCTGAATCTGTCTCTATCCTCATTGTTGTCATTGCTGAAATGAGAGTTGTTTCCTGCCATAGTGTTTTTCTGATGCTGGATCTTTTACTGACACGGTTAAGTGTTTTAGCTCAGAACCAGGAGCTCTGATGCCAATTGAAGGGGTGAAAAACACAAGAAGGGGGGGTTGAATTGTAAAACTGGAAACTTAAAGCAAATGACAAGGTATTTTTATCCTGGTTCGTTTGATCTCAAACTACTCCAGTCCACCCGTTCAAGGTGATTTCGCCTCTCTCCAACGAGGTCTTAATTCACTATATTCAACTGAATACAATTCTGTTTTAGCAACTGCTAAAACCTTCTTGATTCAAACCACAATCCGGTTTGTCAAGGCAACACTTTCTTACAAAGGAATAATCAAATGTGTGTGAATGTTTCTACGAAAACTATATCACAACTGTGATGTTTACACAAATGAAGCTTAGAATACTAAGTTGCTAAACGCTAATAGAGTATCAGAGTTTGGTGGTTTAGCAAGACTTGTAGAGTGAAGATTATTGATCAGCTTTGTACGTGTAGAGAGTTTGGAAGCATTAGCCGTGATAATCTTCAAAGCTTGGTTTATATAGCACTTTGAGAAGATGAACGTTGAAGCAAATATTCTTGATTCAATGCTATTTACAAGCTTTCCTTTCTGAGCAGATCTTGTCTAGAATGATGCCGTTGGTATTGATTAGCCTTCAATGCACAGTACCGTTGCTTCTTCAATGCACGATCTGGCTTGGCTCATTCTGATTCTGCTTCGCTGCTGATGAACTGATTTGATTCTGTATCAGAGTATTTTACGCGCAGTTCTGTTCATCAAGCTTCAGCATGTGCAAGCGTTGATCTTCTGATCTTGACGTTCTGATTCAGCAACTTCTGATGCTGGTGCACAAACTCATATTCTGATGCTGAGAACGTGATCTTGCCTATTTTAATCAGCATATCTGCAAGTCAGAGCATAGTAATTTTAAGTAGCATATAATTCAATCATGAAATATTTAACTACTATATCTTTTCACTTTGTTATCATCAAAACTTAATTATAGGGTACTAGATTCAAACATTGTTCTAACACAACAGAAGTTGGGATATTCCCTTCGACAACAGTAGTAATTGCTGTTCCTGTGATCGGTGGAGGTATTTCTCCATGGTTTGGCTCGTTAGCCATACTACTCTCTCCGTTTTTCTTCCTAACAATATATTTGTTGGTTATTCTACCACTTCGTAATAACATGCAATGTTATAACTGTACAGGAAAAACACAATAACATAGACAATTAGCAAGGTCCCACTGGGTGTGCCAATTTGTTTACCGTTGTTTTTGGTAAACAAACGCTGGTCTCCAAAAAGGTAAGTTTTTGGTTTACTTGTGGGATCGACCAAACTAATCCCAGAACATATGCTAATCTTTATGTAAAATGAGTAAGAAGGAAGAATGCACGTTCGACCCAGGGGAGAGATGTTTAAGATTGTTGAACAATAAATAAAAGCATAAAAATACAAGTGAAAGAAGTAAAAAGGTAACTTTGCAGGATAGTGGTAAAGCAAAGTAAAAAGACTTTTATTAAGTAAAAAATGTGTTTCTAACGTACATTGCTATGCTTTTTATCCTTTCTCACGCAGTAGTTACTTGGATAATATTTGAGAGGTTTAGTACCATAAGTTGAACACCCTTAAAAATTACACAAACTTCTTAATTTATACTAAAAGTAGGTAACCGTCGAGGGGACATTCTGCGCTAGGATGAAGACAAGTGTCTTCTGTATGCCTCTCGACCCATAGCTTTTTGCCACATTCTCTTCCCTTAGACGCTGATGAAAACCACCTTTCCCTCCAATAATTCAAATTTCAAAATGGTCTTCGTCCCATGTGCCAAGGCGCGGACACTTTCCTTCAGTCGAACAACCTACATCCGCTTCAGTCGAATGAACCTTTGGTCGAAGCTTCTTATCATACCTTGGATCCTTTTCCTTAAGTTATCTCATGCGTCAAATTATACTTCCTGGCTTAGTTCATTTCCAGTTGTTTGGTTAAAGAGACCAAATATAGTAAGTGTCAAATTTTGGAGCCAACACATTCTGAGCGTCAGGAAATCAAGAGTGAAGAGTGCTTGATGTACGTGAATCACCATTTTTATTTTCAATGCAAATCCTTTATCTTTCAATTATATCTTTTGAGTACTGTATCTATTTTCTCTTTACTATCGAGCAAAATCTATACGTTATCTTCTATTTCACATAAACAATTCGACATTATATGTTGGTCACGAGTCACCAGTCATTTAGTTTAGTGAGTCTCAATATCTTCTGTCAGTCACGAGTCACCAGTCAGTCGATTAAATTATAGTGTGGAAAACCATTACACTCGTTTCTCCAGTCAAAAGAAAATTGTTTCCCTTGACTAATATTTCGACGGAACAGGTGTGATAGCAAAAACTCTTAGCACGCGTCTTGAGATCAACTGGTCAACTTCACAAGTTACGCTCAGTTTAGGACTCTGGGATGACCAGCGATTGTTTACCATTTTCCAGAGTAAACAAATTGGCACACCTGGTGGGACCCAGTGCTAAAAATTGGTCTTAAGTATTTATAAGTGAATGCAACTTAGAAATGGGAAGTTAACCAAAGAGTATAATAAACCATTATCTAGGAAGCAAATATCAAGAATGACAATTCCTGATAATCCAAATGTAGATGAAATACCATCACGAACTTTAATCACTACCGATCCAGTAGTTTCACAAGTAGCACTTTTTCCTCCAGTATGGTCGACTGCTGCAGTTTGCGTACAAATGTCTCAGGCTCCACCGGGAAGCCCAAGACCAGTAATGACTATGATTGCCATACCTAATGTGCCTCATTTTGGTAATGTAGATCCTGCTTATGGAATGTCGTATTCCATGATGCCAAGATATCTATCAGTCGACATCGAATACAACAGTGGTGTCAGATAATATTCAAAATTTGAACTCTCCTTTACAAGGATCTGCGCCAGGAGGAAATAATAGAGGCAACGAAAATAGGGTAGCGCCTTCTCAACCCTTAGTACCGCGTCTTACTAATACTTCGGTAGCAGTATTAAGGCAACAAATAGATGATAGCAACCATGAGTTGGTTAATATGTTAAGTAACCAGATGGGTAATGTATTTAATCCCATAGTACAAGAGTCGACTGAGACTAATAGGCAGTCCGCTGAAACAAATCGACAGGTGATTGTCCAATTAACGCGTTTGTGTAATTTTTTAGGTGCTCCCCCAGCGCCTATTCGACAGGCACCACCTGTTCGACTAGATGCTCCTTGTCAAGTAGACATGGGGGCAATGTAGGACGAAACTGTCCATCAGGAGCAAATGGTTGTGCCTCCAAGGAATTTGATTGTCGATCCACCTAGGGTATTAGTACATTGACATCAAAAGGCTGATCAAATTGTCGATCAAATTTGACAAGAAGACTTAGCCATTGAAAATAATTTAACCACCATTGTCAAAAGAATTATGACCAGAAATGGTATGAGTACCGCACTTCAGAGGCCAACATATTCCTCCCCTTTGTCTGAATATATTTTACAGACTAAAAACCCTCGAGGATGGAAAATCCCTAAATATACGAAATTTGGGGGAGAATCTGGAGAGTCGGCGGTGGAACATATTACCAAATATTTAACTGAATGTGGGGATATGTCTAATAATGAAAACTTAAGGGTAAATCACTTTCCTTCTTCCCTTACTAAGGCAGCTTTAACGTGGTTTACCACTTTACCCCCAAATTCGATTGATTCATGGACAAAGTTGGAGAAACTTTTCCATGAATAGTTTTATGAGGGTCATTTGAAAATTAGTTTGGTCGAATTATCAAACATTAAAAGAAGGTTTGCTGAAACCATTGATGATTATCTAAACAGATTTAGGTCATTAAAAGCAAGATGCTTTACTCAAGTGCCATAACATGAGCTTGTTCAAATGGCTGTTAGAGGTTTAGATTATTCCATTAGGAAGAAAATAGATCCAACCTTCGTGAAAAGTATGTCACAGTTAGCTGATAGAGTTCGACATCTAGAGCGTCTGCGACTAGAAAAGAAAAATTATCCTTCATAGATTATAATGACATAAATCCCATTTGTGAGGCCGACTATACCTCACCAACTGAGGCAGAGGTCGACTTGGCTGAAATGAAGTCAGGGCCAACCTATGAGTGTAAATCATTATTTCCTACTAAAGGAAAGAATACGGTCAAAAATAATCCAAAATTCCCAACAAAAACTTATACGTTTGATGTCACTAAGTGTGAAGAAATTTTTGACTTACTAGTTAAAGATGGTCAAATTTTAGTACCCCTAGGTGCTAAATTACCACCATTAGAACAACGACAGAAAAGAGGTTTTTGTAAATTTCATAATTATCTTGGTCATACAACCTCTCAATGTTATCTTTTCAGGGATCTCGTGCAAAAGTCGTTGCAAGAGGGTAGACTGAAGTTTGCTACAAGAAAGATGAAGATTGATATTGATCCTCTTAGGCAAGAGGAAGCTTTGTTTCTCGACCCAGTTGGCATCAACATGGTAGAGATTACTGAATTTCCTGGGGATAATATGGTCGAAGAGGGCACTGGAGAAAGTCCTGATGTTGGCCTAGCAGATGTGTATCCAAGGCCTAAGGAAGATTTGCTAGACTTTCTTTACCGCTGTAAGAATAAAGGTTCACAAGCTTGCTTGTGTCCTAGATGTGGCGCTTTGACTGGAAAAATAGCTGCTGAAAATTTCCAGAAGCTACAGTTAGAGAAGAACATAACCAAGCCACACAATCAAAGGTTCTCTACACCTAGGGACCCAAGGAGAGCTATAGGAAACTCGCGTGTTAAACCTAGGAGTTATATTCCCTCAGCAAAAGCTCCTAACGGGACCTGGATTAAACCCCAAGGGAGAAAGGGCGCACCAATTGATGGGGCACCAAACAGAGGGAAGTCTACTATTGACTACCGACATGAGTTCAAGTCAGAGAAGAAAAGCTACATTTCTGAAAACTACATGGGGAAGAATCCCATGACTCGAGGAAGAAACAACATTTTGATTTAAAAAAAGGTTTTGAAAATCTTCCTTTTTGACAAGCTTCGCACAGAGCTTCTGATGTTGTATTTCCATTCTTGTTTCCAATAGATTTAGAGTCAGTAGCTTTTGTTTCTGATTGCCTCTGAAATATGCGAATCCTTTAAATTCCAGGTTTTGGAACATATGCTTTCTTTCCTCCATGTGTAGAGAGCATCCAGAGTCCAGGTGTTAATACTGGAGTTTCAACCTTGTTGTTAAAAATATCTGCAACATAGATGATTTTGTCTTTTGGTACCCATATCTTTTTGGGTCCTCTTGGGTTAAAGTATTTAAAGTTTTGTTTGAACTTTATATTAGCATAAGAGTTTCCAGAGTGAGATGTATATTTAATATCATGTGTGTGCCCAGTGGTGAAGTGAGAATAGAGAGGAGTGCGTTTGATAACCAAATCCTTAACTTTCTTAGGTTGGGATACTTTGCCTTTGTATCCTATACCTATTCTTCTGTTCCTACTAACTCCAAAGATCATTGAAGCCATTTTGCTTTTATCTATGTTTTTAGCCAGAAACTTCTGAAAGCTTTGATCATATTCCTTTATGTTCTTATCAGCATTACTGGGATCCTCTGAGATTATTTCCTTCTGAGAGTTTTGTAAATTATTTTCTAGTTTTGAAATCTTTTCTTTTAACTCAGAGTTTTCTGATCTCAGATTCTCAGTTTCTTCAGAGTCAGAAGCAAGATCCTTTTTCAGGTTCCTGAATTTGACTCGAAGCTGCTGATATCTTTCCAGAATTTCACTCAGACTTTCTCCTAGTTTAGCTTTAGTAAAATTAACAATAAAGTCAGGAAATACCTCTTCACTGTCTGATTCTGATTCTGATTCAGAAGATTCTGAGACATCTAATAAGTTGTCCATTTGAGCTATATTGGCTTGTTAATCTTCTGATTCTGTTCCGTATTCAGAAGATTTAGAGTCATCCCATGTTGCCATAAGACTTTTCTTCTTCTCCTTAACGAACTTCCCTTTATGTTTCTACTTCTGAAGCCTTGGACAATTACTTTTATAGTGACATTGTTTATTGCATTCATAGTAGGTAATGATTCTATTACTTGATATTCTGTATCCAGAGGATTGTTCAGAGTCATTTCCTGTTCTTCTGGATAGAAAGAACAGTTCGTCTTCTTCTGACGAGGATTCTCCAGAGTTTTCTGCTTCTGCTTCTGTCTGCAAAAATTTGGTTTCATATTTGTTAGATTTCAGAGCGAGAGACTTACATTGCTTCCGAGGCTCATCGTCTTCTAACTCTATCTCATGGATTCTGAGGGAGCTGACAAGTTCTTCTAGAGATATTATGTTCAGATCTTTTGCCAGTTTGAGAGATGTGACCGTTGGTCTCCACTGTTTTGGTAAACTTCTGATGATCTTCTTTACATGATCAGCAGTTGAGTACCCTTTGTCCAGCACCTTTAGCCCTGCCACTAGAGTTTGGAATCTAGAGAACATTGTTTCAATGGTTTCGTCTTCTCCATTCTGAAGGCTTCATACTTCTGAATGAGCGTAAGGGCCTTGGTTTCTTTTACTTGCATGTTGCCTTCATACATCATTCTCAGAGAATCAAACAAGTTCTTAGTTGTTTCTCTGTTTGTGATTTTCTTATACTCTGAATATGAGATGACACTCAAGAGAATCATTTTGGCCTTGTGATGATTTCTGAAGTCTTTCTTTTGATGATCTGTCATCCTTTTTCTGTCAATCTTCTGACCGCTTTCATCAACAGGATGTATGTATCCATCAGTTACCACATCCCAGAGGTCAACGTTATAGGCTAGGAAGAAACTTCTGAACATATCCTTCCAGTAGTCAAAATTTTCACCGTCAAATATTGGAAGGTTGGTGTAGTTATTGTTGTTTTGTTCAGTTGCCATTGTGTTTTCTTTCTGGATCTTTTCCTGACACGGTTAAGTGTTGCGCTCAGAGTGAAGCTCTGATACCAATTGAAGATGAGAAAACACTTAGAGGGGGGGGGGGGGGGGGGGGGTGAATACGTTTCTATTTTTCTTTTTCTTAAATGCTCAATAATAATGGAAAGACACAAATATTTTTAGCCTGGTTCATTTGAACTCAAACTACTCCAGTCCACCCGCCAAGGTGATTTCGCCTTTCTCAACAAGGACTTAATTCACTATAATCAAACTGATTACAATCACATAACAACTGTTGTGACTAACAATACAATGCACAAGTAAACTTACAAGTGACTAACACCACTAAGACTCAAACTAGTCCTAGCCTTCTTGAGAAATCTGACCAAACTTGGTCTCTCAAGGAACAATTACAAGAATTAAATCTTTACAGACAGTGAAACAAATTGCTTCTTAAAAAACTATATCACAAACTGTGATTTTTCACTAAGATTAGTTTTGTACAAAGTGTTTGTAAAATGATTTGTGATCTTCAGAATATTTTCACGTAGTTCGGCTGAACTATTGGCTTGCAATAAATGATCTTCTATATATAGCATCAAGAAAATGATCGTTGCTGCCTTCAAAAGTGGAGAGCATTTAATGTTTGCGTGTTTGCTTGCAGTATTGCATTTTCCAATGAACTAGCATAGACACTTGAGTGCATGTAGTCTGCTTTGCATTAAATGAGCAAACGATACTTTGTCAGAGCATGTTTCCTGAACCTTGACAAGACTTGTTAGCTTCTATATTCTTTCAAAACTAGCTTCACGTCTTGCTTCAGAACATGCTTGCAAATCTTCTTATCAGCGCTTGCTTGCAGAATTCTTCAAAACATGCTTCACATCTTGCTTCAGAATATGCTTACAATTAACTTCTTATCAGCGCTTGCTTTCAAAGTACTTCTGATCAGTGCTTGCTTTGTAGAATGATTCAGAACATAGTTTACTTGCTAAGCTTTAGAGGATGCATAAATTAGTTTCTTATCAGAGTCAGCATCAGAACTTGCGCTAAAACAAATAGTTCTTTCATCAAAGAACTTCTTCATTTATTTTCAACTCAGCACGTCAAATACTTCTGTCAGAACATTATCTGAAACAAATAAATATGTTCATCAGAGTATCAATTATATAAAATATATTTTATTGTTATCATCAAAACTCTGAGATATGATCAGAACCAATCTTGTTCTAACACTAATAACCTTAGACTATGTTACAGAAGATCCAAAGAGTTTAAACTAGCAAGTTATTATGATGCTGACTTTGCTGGAGACGGAATAGAACGAAAAAGCACCTCTGGAAGCTGTCAGTTTCTGGGTGATAACCTTATCTCATGGTACAGCAAGAAATAAGCCACTATTGCACTATCAACAACTGAAGAAGAATATATATCTGCTGTTAGATGTAGCACTCAGATGATCTGGATGAAGATCCATATGGAAGATTATCATCTCTATGAAAGTAAGATTCCTATCTTTTGTGATAATACCTCTGCTATTTGTCTTTCAAAAAATCCTATCTTACATTCTAAGGAAAAAAACATATAGAAATTAAACATCATTTCATAAGGGACTATATTCAGAAAGGAATTTTAAGTTTAAACTTCGTAGATACAAACCATCAACGGGCTGATATTTTTACTAAACCCCCTTTTGAAGATAAATTTAAGTTCATTCTGAAACACATCAGTATGGAACTTTGTCCTGAATGAATTTTTGTTCTCTATATATGTTTTCAGAAGTTCTGAAATGAATGTTCTGATTAACAACTCTTTAGAAGTTAGAAGAGGAGTTACTTCAGAAACCATCTATAATATTCTGAGATGTGTCTAACGTTTCATTACAAAAATGGTTCAGAAGTTCATTACATTAAAAAAGTTGTCACACACTATCCTCATAAGTTGAACGGGTGTTTCAACTCTGAAAGGTCACGCATGCGTGCACTGCTATTGAGACGTCGTTCCTAGGTAACTGTTCAGATTTGATCAAATCTCACGCATCCCCTCAATTTCAAATCTCATTAATTGCTTGTGATTATTTTTATTAATTCAATCGTTCTAAATTATTTAACTGCTTTATTACTTTAAAATTCTTTTTCCTAAGCTATAAATTCTGTGCAAAATTCCTTCTTTACTTTTTACTCTCTCTCTCTCAAGAGGAATCCTCAACATAAATCAAGAATCTTCTTCTTTCTCCTGTCTCTCGTCAATCTTAGTTTTATTTTTCCAATTTTTTTTTGTACTTCTGTCCTTTGACATCTTCTATATAAGAGAATCTTTTGAATCTCTTTTTTTTTTTTTTGCTTTTTGATTATGACAAAAAGGGGGAGAAAATGTGATTTTGATCTGATCCATGATAGCAGTTATGGGACTAAATCTCAAATATTCCTAACAAAATATAAAGTTTGTTCATGTTTAAGAGATATGTAGGTTCCTCAAGACTCTGAAAGGCTAAGCTCTAAACATCATTTGGTAAAGATCTGCTAAAGAAACTCTGAAAGAAAAATGTCCCAAAGCTCTGAAGAATAATCTCAGGAAATTTCTCTTATGCATTTAAGTTCTTTTATTATTTATTTCAGAACAAGAAATATTTATCTCAGGGGGGGATTCTCACTCTTGTACAATTTTTTTAAAAATCAAAATCTGAATTGTTTTGTCATCATCAAAAAGGGGGAGATTGTTAGAACAAAGTTTGGTTCTAATCATATCTTAGAGTTTTGATGATAATAATAAAATAAATTTTGTATAATATATTTTATACTCTGATGTGCATTTTTTCTAATTCAGATGATGTTCTGACTCAAGCATTCTCAAAAGTGAAACATCATTCTACGCTGAGCAGAAAAAGGATAAAGAAGTTCCTAAGAAAATTTATGTAAATGCAAGTCTGAAGCAAACTCTGAAGGAAGCACTCCAAGGAAAACTCTAATGAAAAGTAATCTTAAGAAACCTCTGATAAAGCTAGCTGAAGCAAAGATTTGAAAGAAGCACGCTGAAAGCAATATCTGATAATGCAAGCTGAAGCAAACTCTGATGAAGAAAACTCTGACAGAAGAAGTGATATAGCAAACTCTGATAGAAGAAAAGTTAAAGCAAACTATGATGTTGCAACGCTGCAGGCAAACTCTTAAACTTCCAGAGACAAGCTCTGACAGTACCGTTGATCATTTAATGCTAAGACGGCTAACGCACTCAAGTGATATTATGCACGAGAGCATTAGAAACATAAAGATCAAGCTAACACACATCATTAATGCATGCTCTCTCTTCAAGGCAGTAACAGTCAAAATTTGAAGCTATATATAGAACACCATTTTTTTAAAGCAAGGTTACTGATCTACACAAAATATACTGAAGCTCACTATTTTCATTCTTGTAAACTCTTTGTATATAGTGGGTAACTTTTAAGTACTGGGCTAAAATCTTAGTGATAAATCACAGTTTGTGATATAGCTTATTAGAAGCATTCTGATTCACTACTGTTAAGAGATGGTTATTGTAATTGTTCCTTGAGAGACCAGTCGGGTCAGATTTCTCAAGAGGGCTAGGACTAGTTGAGTCTTAGATGTGTTAGTCACAACAATTTGGTTGTGCATTGTAATTGTTCCTTGAGAGACCAGTTGGGTTAGATTTATCAAGAGAGCTAGGACTAGTTGATCTTAGAGGTGTTAGTCACTTGCAGTTGGCTTGTGCATTGAATTGTTAGTCACAACAGTTTGGTTGTCCATTTGTAATCAATTTTGATTATAGTGGATTAAGTCCTCGTTGAGAGAGGCGGAATCACCTTGGCGGGTAGACTGGAGTAGTTTGAGTTTCAAACGAACCAGGATAAAAATACATGTGTCCTTCCATTATTATTGCGCGAGAAAAAGGAAAAACTTATTCAACCCCCCCCCCCTTCTAAGTGTTTTCTCACCCTTCAGAATGAGCATGAATGATGGTTGAGATTGATGTTTAATGTTCTATGACCTAACTTGATATGTACATGTCGATAGGTTATTGTCAAATTTCATACTATGGTAAATATTGTGCATATTGAATGAGTGTCATGCTTGAAATCAGACTTTGAAAGAGTTGCATTAGTAGTGATTCACACCTGGAGATTCACATCTTGAGTGTTATTATTTTTCTAAATTCAATTGAAAACAAATGGAATGTTACCCACTGCACATCCATCTTCCTCATTGGTACTATACCATTCAAATCCATCAAAGTTCAACCTCGTTCGGCACCTCAACGCCCATCGACACTGACATATCAAAGCCCAAATTTTATTGGCATCTCAAAGTCAAATTTTCATTAGCACCTAAAAAACCTGATTTTTATTGGCACCTCAAAACCCAATTTTCATTGGCACTTCAAAACTCAAAATCGTTTGACAACCATAAAAACCAGTACTCGTTTGATGAAATTCAAAAACCTTTTCCTTTTAGAGTCTGATACTCTTCAGGATCTCATTTATTTTGGTCCAATGTTCTTCCCGAACCCCTTAAGAGTTCGATGCTCTTTCATGTCACATTTATTTTGTTACGATGCACTTCCAGAACCCTGCGAGAGTCTAATGCTCTTTTGAGTCTCATTTAATTTGTTCCGATGCTCTTTCGGAATCCCATGAGAGTCTGATGTTCTTCTGGATCTCATTTATTTTGTCCTTGTGCTCTTTCGAAACCCCTTTAGAGTTTGATGCTCTTCCAAATCTCATTATTTTATTCTGATGCTCTTCTGGAATCCCTTGAGAGTCTGATGATGTTCCAGATCTCATTTATCATGTTTTGACGCTCTTCCATAAACCCTTAAGAGGTTGATACTCTTCAATATCTCATTTATTTACTTCTGATACTCTTTTGAAATCCCTTCAAAGAGACTCCATCGTTTTTTCAGGTTCCTTCCCCATAAACATAAATGCAGTGAAGACAGAATGAGAAGCTCGATTTACTTTTCTATTTGGATGTTCCATATATCTATTTTTTTAAAATAAGGAAACACATTTTTTGCAGATGATAATGTGACGTGATCATGGACTCTCAAATATTTATTTAATGAATGACTGAGTCTAGTGCTCAAAATCGATGAGAATTTCTTTGTATGCCTTGTAGTCTCCTTGCAGGTCTCTGGCGAAAAACCCAAAGTACCCATAGAATTCGGATGTGCATATGTGAAACACCAAATTTAAGTTTTTTAGGGGTTCGTTCAGATATGCATATCTGAAATAACCAAATAATTCAATAAGGGGTTATTTCGAATATGCATATCTAAAATAACTTAATATCCCAAATTTCTTTTGATTTTATTTTAATATTAAATGTCCCATCATTATTTTTACAAGAAATCTATTCATTTAATATTAAATATCCTATTTTAGTAATATTAATTATTAATAACATTCAACTTTTGATTATAATATAAATATTTTTTTAATATAATAAATTTTCTAATTACAGTATAATAATTAATTATGAATTCTATAATAAAAACTAAAAAAATATCATCTAAAATAAATTTAACTTTTAAAGTTACAATCAAAAAATATTTCTTATATTTTTTTATAAAAAATTATTCATCATTTTAAATAAAAAATTAAAAGACAATTACATTTCACCATTATAATTAAAAACTTAATTATTGTATTCATTGTTTAATTTTATATTATAAATTTATTTTAATATTTAGTTTTCAATTATAAATTTAAGTTATTATTTATTAATAATAACTCAATTTAATTATATTATAATTATATTATAAATAAATATCTTTTCAAAATAAAATCAAATGAAATTTGGAATATTGGGTTATTTCGGATATGCATATCTGAAATTTCTCTGAAAATGAAATATAGGGGTTCGTTCGGATATGCATATCCGAAATAACTCAATATCTCAAATTCACAAGTTGCGCTCGGATATGCATATTCGAAGAGTATTTTCGAGTTTTCAGATGTTTAACTCAACATAACAAGGTGGAGAAAGAAATTCTCAAAATCGATTATAAATAAAATACTATGATAGGAAAGAGAAATTATTTAGATAAATAATTTAGTTACTTAAATTAATGCCTAATTTATATTAGTAGTACTTTTATTTGTATTGTTATATAGTTAAACTTTTATTAGTGTTTGGATCTTTTAGAAAATTATCTAATATGACTATTATATACGTAGTCTCGTTGTCTCAATGAGACGTTGGAAAATATGAATGAAATGAAAAATATATTTTATTCCTTTAATTTATATTGTAATTTTAGTGTTCTTCTCCTTTTATTCCTTTAATTAGCTCGCAACGAAACTAATTTATGGAAAAAACAAGCAAAACTAAATATGTACTTGGTTGATATAAGATACAAGAACATAGTTGAAGCTACCATGTCTCCTAATATCGGGGCGGACAAACACTCAATCAAAGTCGGAATGACCCGAAGGTAAAACAAAACACGGGCTCACTTCATCCTTGGACCATAAGTATTTGGTTTTCAGGTCAAGAAGCAAGGTAGTAACAATCATGATTTTAACACTTGCAATTACTTGCGAATTGTCTCCATGTACTATGGCAAGCGTACATGGCAAAAATGTTCCACGCAAAAAAACGACAATAGTATCTTCAACGAGACTTCAGTTTGTATTTATTGATCAAATTTCGAGTTCAGTTTGAGCTTTGTTATCGCTAGCGCAAAGACTACAACCATAAGAAAAGTAGATTCTGCAATTTTTTCGAAATCCTTAAGCAACTCATTGAAATTACCTTTAAGATACATAGCCACTTTCCCGTGTCCATAGTAAATATTCCGACAGTATTCCTATATAAGAAACTCCACTCGTCTGCTAAAATATATTGATTGCAGAAAACTCCCGTTATATCCCCGACTTCCTTAATGAGGATATTATTAGATGTTATTTAATCTCATTAACCTTTAGTTCACCAGAACTCGACGACAATTGAAACACGGATTCATAAAGACGAGGCAACAAAAGCACCTCAGTTAACAATGACTAACCAAGGCAAACAAACAACAAGGAATGACCTGAATATGAAACTGTACGAATCAATCCCATCGAAACACACTGAAGCAAAAGTCTATCTTGAAGATCAGCACCCCAGTTACTAAATCCTAATATCCTAGAAACCAAATCACTTACTAAATCCTTCACTTACTAAATCCTCCACCCGAATAGTCACATAAGTCTCCATTATAGAAACATCCAATTTCACACCAGTCGAAGAAACATATTTTTGTACCACAATTTTTGCCCCTAAGATCCCTTCATCATACCATATTGATTTATTCACAACAAGATCACACTAGGATCCTTGGTTCCCCTCCCTACTTTGAGTTGTGCTCCTTTTGAGGGATTACCAGGCACCTTGACTTATGTTCCTTTTGTGATCATGAATATTGTTTTGGTTTCTTCACTTATAAAATACAATGTTGACTTGTCTTGTTTGTTATCCATGTAGGTAAGGGCAATGGGATTTAACAAGTTACTCCATGGGTTCATGAGTTTATTTCCATGCCCTAGTAAATATAGCTTGAGAAGTTAAAACCTCATCATTGGATTGGTTTTGTAAGAATTGGCATGGAAAGATTATTTTGGCTTACCATATTTCAAGGTTATTAAATTTGACCCAAAAGTACAAGGGGTTGATTGGAGAAGTTGTCATGTTTGGACAAGGCCTTATTCCTATTGGTCACGAGAGAATATTTCTCTCAAAATTCAAGATATGGAAGTGGTTTTGGTGGCTATGAGTCTTAATTATCATCCTCAACAACTTATATTCACAAAGCAAGAATATTGGTACAAGAAGTTTGTTCAAACTTGTCAAAGTTCTCTAAGGCATTCTCATGATCTAGAAGCTAGGGTTTTGAACTTCAAAGGAGCATATCTTTCTCACCTTTTTGTATTTTTGAGTAATTCTAAAGACATCCTTCTCTTCAAAGGGTTATCAACAAACCACTTCAAAAATTCCAAAGAGTTTTCATGTGGAAGAAACTTGGTGAAGAAGAAAGATTACAAGTCATCCAGATGAACCCACAATTTTCCACATGTGACTTCAAGTGGTCATAACTTGGTCAATTTTCATCACCTTGAGTCCATTATTTTTCCATAATTATCTTGAAGATGTAAACTTTATGCCTTCTTTTATGTGCAAAGTGAGAAAATGGATGGAGTTGCCTTAAAAATGCAAAAGATTATAGGTCATTTCAGGATTTTTGGACAACTTCAACAAGTCATAACTCTCTCAATTTTTGGAGATTTTGAATGGTTTAAGTCCTAAAATGTCATTCAAGAGATCTACTTTATTCCATATTTTTTGGTCAAGAGCAAATTCCAAGTGGAAGGCCATGTTTGGATGTAAAAGATTATAGGTCATTTTTGAAGAAGAATTTGAAATATTTCTAAGTATGGAAAGTCAACCATTTTCTTCAACTTTGACTCAATGTAACTTTCAGCTCAAGCATCCATCTGATTCCATTCTTTTTCCATTGCAAAGCTTGTAACCTCATCTTTCTAAAGAATCAAGAATCATGCCCTAAGACCCCTTTAGTTGGAAATGCCATGGATTTGAATTTGGTAACTTGAAACTGAATTTTTCACAAAGTCAAAATTTTGAAATCCATAATGTGACTTCTAAACACAAGATTTATGCGTGTTTTTTATTTAAACTTGATTAGAAAACTTTCCATAAGTGATTAGAACCCCAAAGCGCAAGATTTGGTTGAGTTTTTATGGAAATGAAGTCACACTTCACTCGTGCTCGACCTTCACTCAATTTCCCTCCAAACTTTGAGAGCCAAAAACACCCTGCCAAAACTTCACACGAACCCATCTTTTTTGAATTCAATTTCTGAGATTTAAGCTCCCTTTTCCAAAATTCTCCGTGCATTCATCATCCTTGAGCATCATATAAATTCTTTAGCACTTAAACCAATCAAAACGAGCCATAATTCAAGCTACAGAAGTCTGGTTTCAGAGCTTATTCCTTGAACTTCGAAAAGGTAGAATTATCCACCATTTGGATCCAAATCAAGCACTATTTTATCCTACTCCTTCTCCTGATTCTAATGCTGCTTACAATTTTTAAATCCATTGAGAATTGAGAGAGAAATCTCAAATTGAAGGTGCTCGCTATTTTCTGGGTTTTTGATTCATATCTCTCTCTATACCTTATATAAATTTGGCGCGATGGTTGGGTTAGAATCATCTTGAAGAGACAAGTTCAATGATGCTAGCATGGGATCCTAATTTTTCCATTTGAAGGATCTCACAAAATCCCCATTGCAGGGTGTCTGGAGGTTGAAGACGATGACATGTCTCGTCTCAGCCAATGATAGCGTGCCAAACGTTTTAATTTCATTGGTTGCACTTTTTTCTGATCCTATGCGTATCTCACTAAGGTCCATATCAAGCACAACGCGTCTGGTCCACTGGATTAGCTTACTAACACGTTTTGACTATGATCTGATGGTCCATATCTTTTTGGTTTTATTTTATTTTCTGATTTTTTATTTTTATTGATTAAATTTTCAAAAATTCATAACTCTTTTATTTTTTATCCAAAAATTATGAAAAAATTCATAAAAATACTTTGAAATATTTCTGATCTCATGACTATTTTTTCACATTTTTATTTTGACATTTGGTATTTTTTTGTATCTTTTGTATTATTTGCTTTATTTTAATTACCTAAAAAATACTTTCTTACATTTTTTAATTCTGAAAAAAAATTCATAAATATTATTTTGCATATTTTTTACTTTCTGAAAATGTAATGGAATTTTATGTTGAGGTTTACTATTTTTGACCTATTTTACGTTTGTTTGAGCAATTTTAAATAGTTTAAAAATAGTTTCTGACTTTTAAAAATTACCAAAAATTTTATAAAAATATTTGGATCCATTTCTGATTTTTCTATGGCCTTACTTTTTCTTTCTTGATTAATTTGAACATAGTTGATATTTTTCTCATCTATTTTGATTTATAAACATTTTTTAAACCCTTTTAATGCATATATTAAATGTGATATTATTTTGTGATTATTTTCTGGCTAATCTTGGGTTAGGTTTTGGATCATGAACTTTATTAACATCATTGGATCCATGGTGTTGAGTTTAACTCCATAAAAAATGGATGAATGATTTTAATAATAGTTTGATTAAAATTTAATTCAAATGTGGTTTATATATTTTTTCCCTATCCCTCTTCATCTCATCCCATTCTTATTGCACTAAGTGTTGTTGGAGCATGATCTCTATATCGTGTTTAAAAAAATGGTACATAAATTGCTATTGACCGACCTCAAAATAGGTGCGACTTCTATATAAGTCCATTTACGATTGCTTAACATAGCGCTAAATTTTGTCCCGATTCGAATAAATGATCATTCGTGGCCCAAACTTATGATTGTAAGCCTAAGTGTGTTAATTTGATCTCTTTGATCCAATAATCTTGAGATTCATTGTGTGAAGGCTTTGGTTCTACCAATCCTCTAATGGATCTATAACACCTTTGGTCAACGCGGATCACTTAAACATCGTTGATCATTAAATGGTACTTATGAGAATTCTCAATGGATGATATACTTGACAAAAAGCAAATGCAACTTGTTGTGTGGAGACTTTGGTTCTACCAATCCTCTAATGTGTTCCAAATGCAAGCTTTAAGATGGTCATCCAACTAACCACTAATTATTGACTTATTTTATCTTATTGTTTTTTTTAATGATTTATGTACTATTTACTTTTAGCATTTACATTTCATTCCATTTTCATCTTTGTTCATTTGAGCATTTACTTTCCTGCCATTTTTACTTTGCTCACTTGAGCTTTTATTTTCCTTTCTTAAGATACTTAATAATCAACATAAACCCTAAAAAATCTTTAATGGTACTTGGACTACTTGGTTACTATCCTTGGCATTATAGAGAATGAAACTTTTCTTGGACGTAGGATTAGAAACCTTGACCTATCTTGGAGATCTTATCTGATTATTTTGTCTGGAGTTCTTGAGGTTTACCTCAAGACATTGGGTTGCTTGTTTGTTTTGGTGTGCAGGTTTTTGTGATTACATCCTCTATTTGTAATCTAGAATTCACCCGTATACAGCCGTTACTCTGCCCAATTTTTGTGAAGACTTAATACACTTGAAGTTTGCTTCTCTCAAGAGGTCTAGTATTTCTTTGCTTGATTGGTTTCAATCCAAGGAATGGGAATTCTATCTTGGCTCATAATGTCAAGTATTGGCTTCTTGTTGGTTAGATGGTTCTTATCCCTAGCTTTTACCTTATGCTTTAGGATAGCCTCTTCTTCTCCTCCCATCTTCTTTAATTTCAAAAATCTTCTTCCTCCTTTTGAAAACTCTTATTGTTTTGAAACTTGAATCATTTTCATAATAAACTTGGACTTATGTCCATGCATTTTCAAAACATTTTCATAAATAAATTCCAATCAATTTAATAATACCTTGACATTTTTTGTGAGAAGACTAAAAGTGAATCAATCTCATTCAAACCATTTTGCCACTTTGGCTTTTACTTTAAACTTTTCTCAAAAGATTAAACTCTTGTCAATCGTTGTAGTGATGTAAACAACTATACTTCTACAATATATAGTGAAGAGAGATATTTTCTACTTGGGTGTTGAGTGGGCATTGTTGATTTTAAAATCCAAGCCATATCCTCCACTTTGAGATGATGCAAATTCTCCTTTATCATGATTGTGGGTAGTAGGTATGTTTTCCACACGAACAATGACGATGATGTTTTATCTCATAAAATTAACCAACATACTTGTGTTTCAAATTTTTAAAAGAGGAACTACGTGTACCCTGGACCCCTATTGCACGAAAGGTGGTACGTAGGCACTAAAGGTTCGCAACTGCGGTAGGTGCAAAAATCATAAAAAATATATCTCTTCTCTCACCTCCACCATCCATTTCATATACAACTTTTTTTTAATCTAAAATAAACAAATTTTACAAAGAGGCTCATGCGGAGTACCGTAGATGTTTAGGGTGCTAATACCTTCCCTTTGCATAACTAACCCCCTTACCTTGAATCTTTCCCCCTCTTTTTAGGTTATTCGCTCTTTTCCCATTCCTTTGGAAACAATAAAGCGCGGTGGCAATTTTTATTTTGAACCCTGCAGATGAGCTCCCGATCAAGTGATTGAAGAATGGACCTGACAGAGTCCTTAAAAAAATGTCAACCAGCTCTCTATCCAACAATGGTGGCTGCACCCTTCCAGCCAAATCCCGCCACTTCTGGACATACTCCTTAAATCCCTCATTAGAGGCCATACCCATACTCTGTAGCTGAGTACGAGTAGGCGCTAAATCTGCATTGTATTGGTATTGTCGGTAGAAAGCAGCAGCCAAATCTTCCCAGTTATGAACATCAGATCTCTCAAGTTGATAGAACCAGTCCAATTGCGTACCCGACAAACTATCTTGAAAAAAATGGACCTAAAGATCCTTATCAGAAGAGTGAGGTTGGATCTTTCTGACGTAGGATCTCAGATGCATCTTCGGACAGGACAAACCGTCGTATTTAGCAAATGTAGGCACTTTGAACTTGGGAGGAATGACGATCTCAGCAACCAACCCTAGTTCTTCGAAATCTAACCCAGGTACCCTTTGCAACTCCATGGCTGCCAACCGATCCTCAAGATTTTTATACTTATCATTCGCCGGAGGGTACTGCTGTTCGGAGTAATCTTCATCCTCTTCCTCTTCTTCTTCTTCAGCTTCAGATTCGGAGGGCATTGCAACTCCCTTTCCCTTACCAACCCCTTCGTCAGATGTCGAGGGGAATTCCAGAAATCTCCTAGTCTGATGCTCAAATCTCCTTCCCATAGTGGCCACACCAATTATTTTCTTTTTCTTCTTTTCTGGTTCCTTCTCTTTCTCTAACAGTGCTTTAAGATCCTCTTGACCCTTTGCTAAGGTTATGAGGAGTTGTTGGAATTGCGAATTTTGTGCTTGTAGATCTTTAACCGTCTGTTCTATATCCATCTTGCTGAAATAAACAACAGAAAGATAAGGAAACCTGGTGTGAAGACCTGTTTATGCATATGATGAATGATATGTTATTCATGTAATGCATTAAAGGATTCAGAAATTCAAAATTGTTGCGAACAAAAAGAACATACGTCATATTAATAAGAAGAAATTTGTTAGTACATAAATGCCCCATGAGCAAAATATTACAAAATTGTTAATGTAAAAAGACATTGCGCCTTTGGTGCGATGTAAGTGTTAAGAGTCTCCTCTTCGTGAAGTCGGCGGGTAAGTTCCAAAACCTTCTTCTCACTGGCATAGAAGTTGGCTTCAAAAGTGTTCCGCTCTTCCTTGAGTTGTATCCAACTCTTTTGCAATTCTTCCAATGACGTTGGAATGTCTGGATGTAGGAGGGTGTATGGAACTTCTCCTTCCATAACAGGCTCTTTGATCATAGGCAGAATGTGAGGGTAAGGCATCATAAGACTCTGGGCGCGGGTTCATACCCACTTGAGATAAGGCTCAAGGGGGATGGAATTCTTGTGCCCCAGTGTCTTACTGTCCACTTTATTGGGCATCCTCCAAGCTCGGATAAACCTTTGTCGAAGTCCTTGAGCGTCGTTGTCAAAGTCAAAAACCAAGTCAAGAATCAGCATATCACGAGGGCCATCTCTTCGGGCATACCCAAATTGTCTCAGAGCTAAACAAGGGTTGTAGGTAATGCCTCCCCAAATGCCAAGTAGTGGGACATTAGGGAATTCCCCACAACGATCAATGATGATGACATTTTCTCTGGACCGAGAACACCAATGAACATCAGAATGTGTAATGGTCATCAATCGTTGTGACCACCTCAAGCCTTGTTCATTCTTTAAGACTGACTGGGGAAGGTGAGAAATAAACCACCTTGCTAGAAGAGGAGTACAACACATGAGAACACCTCTTTTCCTCATTGTTCGTGTGTGAAATGAGTGTAGGATGTCCCCAAGCAATGTAGGTACATGATTCCAAGATAAGAAAATCTTGACAGCATTCACATCTATAAGCTGATCAGGGTTTGGAAACAAGACCAACCATAGATAAGAAGTGCCACAATCTCCTCAAAGGCTTGTAGATCTAGAGAATTCCAGCAGTCTTGTGCCTTCTCAAACAGAAACTTTTCCAAGAAACCCTTGACACCACTTCTGGTTTCCCAATGACCTTTGATATTAGATGGTTGCAAGTGTAAGGCTTGAGCAACATCTTCAGGCTTTGGTTCTCTTTCTGTACCGTTGTAGGGTAGTTGATGAAGAATAGGAATCCTCAGGAGTTGAGAAAATTCCTCCAAAGTAGGTACTAGTTGGTAATTAGGGAATGTGAAATAGTGGTGTAGGGGGTCAAAGAATTGGAAGAGGACTTTCACCATGTCTTCTTCAATGTTGGAGTTGACCAAGTTGAGAAGTCTACCATGTCTTTCACTGAAGAGAGAATTCTCTGGAATCTTAAAAGCAAGCTCCTTGAGTTGAGGAGGGATTCTCACAAGGTTGACCTCAATTGTTTTTCTGCAGAGTGATTCCATGACCTACAAAACAGGAACAAAGATGAAGATCCAAACCCTTGAAATGGTTAGTGGATGCATATGATGCTTTATGATGTTCATGATGTATGCATAAGCACATGTACAAGCAAGTCACACAAGTTCCTAGTTTCAGGCTTGCATGGGATTTCATAGGTAAGTACCCTCTTGAAGTTGGTTGGCTCAACCTGTCCTATAAATAGTAACCGGGTTCTAAGGTGCTCAATGTCACTGGATTATTTTCTGTATTCATTGTTTCAGTTTAGCCACTTAACTGGCGACCGAAATATTCCAAGAAAACAACCCTCAATGAGTGTAGTATCGAGTATATACCAACTTCGGACTGCACCAAAGCCGGTCATCTCACTACCCCTAATAAGGCCAAGATGGTCAAGTAAGGTTCTAAGAGTTCATTAGTGCTTCATGACATCACTCAGCAGCCACGTATTCTCTTTGATTGACTCAAAGGATACTGGTACTCATAAATATGTACACTAATATAGCTATTGCTTCAACCATGTCGGTATACCCCGCACAGTTTCCACAACGTATTACTATTTACCTATGAATGCTTCCCAAAAATTCGGGTGGAGGATTCAAAACCCAAACAAGAGAACCAAATGTAAAGCAAACAAAGCAAACAAGATAAGCATGCAAGGGTGATCTAAACCCTAAGGTTACTCCACTTTTAGATTTTTCCCCAGCAGAGTCGCCAGTTCTGTGATACGGTGGGAGAACTGACTTGAGGTTTTGCGTTTGTGTTCGCAAATGTTTCGGTTTAGCAAGAGTCGCCACCGACTTTTTATTTTATCCAAAGGAAAGGTCAAAAAGCACAGGAGATACCTTTGAGATGTTTTCTTGGGTTCGGGGAGTAGATTATGAAAAGGGAAGGTGCAAGCACCATTTTCATCCATGGTTATCCATGGGCTCTTAGTTACTTGTTTAGATCACTTGCTTTTGCTTTTCAATTGTTTGAAATGGTGCTTTGTGTGTGGTTTTGAAAGATGTTTTGAAAAGAGGCCATCGTTGTGGCAACCTTTGTAATGATTCTTGTTTGAATTTATACAAAGGTGTTTTTTGTCTTTTTGAAAAGATATTCAATGTTTTGAAAGTTTGATTTAGGAGATGTTTTGAAATTGTGTTGTGAAGTGTGTTTGAAAATAGCAAGGATGTTTTGCAAGTTTTGATCAAGTAACTAAGAGTTATCTACCCTATTTTACTCAAAGATCTTTCATAATGTTTTTAACCCTTTTGACAGTGTTATTTCACCATTGCATTTGGTGAACAACCTTGTGTTAGGATGTTAAACGGGACAGGCGCGGGTCATCGTATAGACCATGATAGCAATTGTGTTAAGTATCTTTGGCAAATTTTTTAGGGACTTGATCATTTTGTTTAGGCAACCAAGATAGCGTCATCGAGGGACTATAATCTTTTGTTTTGTTTTTATTTTTGCCAAAGTACCCAACATGCATAACATGGCCCTTTTTTAAGGCAACAAGTTGATTGTAACCCTAGGGGTGCAAGTGTAGATTGTGTATTGATTTTCATGCATATTTGTCATTGCATTAGGTCAAGCTACTTGTTGATTTTGGATTTTTGTATACAAACCCTAATCTCTAATCATGGCATAATTGAAAGCATAAAGTGCAAGAATTAAAAGTCTAAGCTATTACAACATGATTATGGGGATGAGGGTACAATTTTTGAATGGGGGTGTATTTGACAAAAAATATAAACCCTAATTTACTATTACATCCAAATTGAATGATGGCATAATAAATGGACAATATTTAAATGAACAAAATAAATAAATCAAATAATATGAATTATGCAAAAAAGGTTTTTGGTTATTTATGTATTTAAAAATATTTAAAGAAATAAATAAAAGGTTAATTTTATTTGGTTAAGGGTAAAACCCTAATTTTCTTTAAGAAAGTAAATATATTAATTATTTTATTTATATACAATAAAAATAAAATAGTATATGTGAAAAAAATGTTTAGAAAAAGTATTTTTTAAGTATACTTAATAATAAAAATAAAAGTGTAATATTTTATATTTTTATTCTAAAATATCTAATAAAATAAGAGTATATACAAAAATAAAATATATTTAGAAAAATATTTTAAGTGTGAATAAAAATAAAGAATAAAAATAAAAGTATGATTTATATATTATTTCCAAGTTTTTAATGAATAAGATAAAAGTAATTAATTGCTTTTTATGTTAGAAAAATAAAAATAAAAATGCAAAATAAATGTGAAAAAAACATAAAAATATGTTTGAGTATTTTTTATATTTGGAAATAATAAAATATAATCAGAAATAAAAATAAAAATGCAAAAATACAAAATATCAAGAAATTGGGCCAGGGGGTGCAAAAAGGAAAAGGGAGTTGTCAAAAGTAGCCAGGACCAAGCCCAGCCCAAACCAACTTCATCTTCAACCTTCAAATTTTGAAAACGCGCGCGCCCTGTACAATTGGCAGATCCTGTATACGAGCTCTATTGCAAAAACACATAACATCAAACTTGTAGAGCATTTCAAGACGAATCCAACCATATAAACAACTTGTTCTAACTCTCAAAGACCAGAGAGAATTTCTCTGGCCCTAAAATCTAACCTAATTTTTTCAGTATGTTCATGGATGAAATTCTCTTAGCATGCTTAATATAAATGAAAACTGAGCATATGTACAGCTTCATGGCAATGAATACTACATTTCTTATTCACAAACCTAATGCTAAATGTTCCTAAATAGAGAGATAGGAAGTTGACAAAAACCTGTTTCAGCTGACTTCGTGTATGGAAATGTGGAGCTTTTCAACAAGGTCTGGGATGTCTGGGAGCTTGCTTGGATTTCACTTGACCTTCTCCAATACCTAGCTTGCCTTGAATGTCCTTGAATCAGCCTATAGAACTCAACCTGCACAAGCTCAAAATGAAAATGGAAAACCCTGTAAATGGAGTTACAGTTGGTGTTTGAGGTTTGGGATAGCTTGGATGGGTTATGTGGAAGATGTTTGAACCAACTTGGGGCAAAACGCACGAGCAAAATATGCTATGGAAGTCAAGTTGCAGGTTCTGCCCTATTTTGCCAATGGAAGGTGATTTTTGGCTAGGGGATGTTTAGAGGATCAAGCAATCGTGTTTCTGACTCAGAGGGATGTGAGAAAGATGTTCAAAATGCTTGCATAAGTTTATCTTGGCTGGTGTTCAAGTTCTCATGTTTTGGACAAGTTTCTTGTTTTTGAAGTAAAATGTGGGAAGTGATTGAAACAGGCATGTACACGTTATCCTTATGCTTGCATACTTTTCCCTTGTCCCCTCCAACTTGTAGATTTGATTAGCTGCATAAGATATGGATCAATGCTCAAGAAATCAGTTTTGACATGAAGCATGATTTTAAGCAAAAATGAAAACTTTACTTTTTCTACTTAGGGATTAATCCAAAGTGCAATGCTCTAATGACCAAAGCAATGCCTTAGACCAATGGTTTTGCATTAAATTATTGAGTGTGAAGTGGTTTAGAGGCCTGTAATCTATTGCAAAGCATGCTTACTTGAAATTGCAACTTGGATGAACATGAATATGCCATGGATGAAAAGTGAGTTTTTTCCAACTTCAAGCCTTTGATTCTCCCTAACCACAAATGAGTTTGGAGAGTTCTTGGACATTTTGGAAAGCTTGCAACAAGCTCTACAATCCATATTTGAAATTCAACTTGAGATTCAAAGTGGAACTATGTGAAAAATGTCCATGAAGATAGGTCAAAATCCTGCCTAAACTAGGGCAAAATTTCATAAAGTTAAAAGTTTTAGGGACCCTTGTTCCAAAAATCATAACTTGAGATCCAAGATTATTTTGAGAAAACTCTGTGAATAAAAGTTGTAGACTTTGTGGAGTACTACAACTTTCATGTTGGAAGTTTTGTTTGAATCCAAATGCATCATGGTGAAAATGTTGGGCAAAGTTAGGAAAAATTAAGAAAATTTCATAACTTAGAAAAATTCTAAGTTATGAAAATTTTCAACTTTAAACCCTAATTTGCAATTTTGGGTTTCTTGATGAACAAGTTTCATATTTTGACACATCTTGATGAAAAATGACCCTTGGCACTTGATTTTGATCAAAAAGTCAAAGTTTGACTTTTCAGTGTACAATCAAATTTTGATCAGTTGATTGAAAAATTCACCTGTCAATCCAATGCAATTGAGGTATTTTGAACTTGTTGAATAGGTAAAGATGATGCCATTGAGTCCTTGAGTCCATGGTTGAGCCCAATTTGCCATTGGCTAGGTCAAAAATCAGAAATTTCCTTTGCACAGTCAAAACCCTAAAAATGACCATTTTGCCCTTTTGGTGATCTGATCAAATTTCTTGTGGACTTTTTCCCTAATACAGCTGATTTCTAGGTCAACTGTCCAATTGACTGGGCAAAAATTTGATTCAAAGCTTGAGACTTGGTATGGACAAACTTATGAGTTCAACATGAAGTATGAAAGTCACTTTGAGTATTGAGAGTCCAAAAATCCATGTGTAAACTCAAACCCTAATTTAGGTCATCAGTGCAAGGGGATGCCTTGGGCAGTGCAAAACCATAATCCTGTCTGGAGTTCAAGGAGCTTTGTGAGGGGAAATCTTGATAAAATGAGAGGGAAAATTTTGGGGTACAACAGCTGCCCCTGTTCAATCTTCTTGAACCTGAAGAGTTAGATTGGTGAGTTTGCCTTTCGTGACTCGAAAGTAAGAGAAGATTGGACACTAGAGTGCTTGTAAATTTGCACTCGTCAAAATGAAGGTTGAGGAAATGGGCTTAAAGATGCCATTTGGAGATGATAGAATCTTTCTGGAGATGGGCTTAGAGATGCCATCTAAAGTGTCTATTGAATATCAGTAGAATGAACATCAGAATGGTATCTGTATCTGGAACGTATCTGAGTTGTATATAGAGATTGGGTTCGTATGAGCGAAGGAATGGCGTTCGTGTCTGGAGCGTATCCGTAATGTAACTGTATTTGATTCTTGAATTAATATCAGAATGACCACCGTGTCTGGAGTGTATCTGTATTGTAATTGAATCTTGAATGGGCGAAAGAGAAACATCTGTGTATGGAGCATCTCCGGGTTGGGGATAAATTCCAAATGAGTGATAGAATGGCAACCGTGTCTGGAGCGTATCTGAACTGTATCTGAAGTTGAGATCTGTATGAGTATCAAAATGACTTCTGTGTCTGGAGTGTATCTGAACTTGAAATTGATAGTTGAATCTGAATGAGAGATAGAATGACTTCCGTGTCTGGAGTGTATCTAGTCTGTATTTGATTGCTGAAGTCTAAATGAGTAATAGAATGACCGCCGTGTCTGAGGTGTATCTATACTGTATCTGAGGTCTTTGAATATTTGTTAAAGATAACTTTTAATATTATCCTGAAGTGGGTAAAATGTTAGCTAAAACACAAAGTTATGTTGCATGACATGTATGATGCAATAAAATGTGTTTTATCAATGCTTATGATATATGAATGTAATGTATGCGCATGTAAGTTGAGTAGCCGTATTGCTGAGGAAAATAATCCTTGATAGCCGGAGATAATGAAATCTTTGACTGCTGCCGGGGAAAATAAACCCTTGACTGCTGTTGGAGATTCAAAACCTTTGATTGTTGAGAATGAGAAATCCTTTGGACTACTGCTGGGGATTGAAAATCCTTGGTGACTTGTGGGGATTAACAAGAGCTTTGATAACTTCTGCGGAGAATTAAGAATCCTTTATGACTTTCCTAGGGGACATAAGGACAAATCCGACGATCTCTACTGGGGAATTAAAACCTGGGAGGCTTCAACTGGAGAAAAGAGAAACAAGAATCTTCGTTCTGCTGGGAAGTAACTCTGTGGGGAATTGAAGGAAGTTGGATATTATTCCACCGGGGTTTAAAGGTTGAAGTTTTTGGACTCCGTTGGGGAAGAAAGTTTAAAGTATTATGGCTCCGCTGGGGATTGGGAGTTTTAGAACCTTAGTCCTGAGGACGATATGTTTTTAACTCCGCTGGGGATTTTGAACTTTAACTCCGCTGGGGATGTGTATTTCAAGGTTTTAGCTCTGCTGAGGATCTGAATGATATACTGTAGGGGATTTCTTCTTGAATAGCCTAAAGACGTTTTCCTATACTTTCGACCTATCAGTAATTATCCTTTCTCATTTCGTTTTATTTGTAAGCAGTGATTATATTCAAATGCATATGCTTATTTAACAAATCATTGGATGTTTTCAAATAAAACATAAGTGTAAAAGGAAAGAAAAGGCAAACAAATTTATGCACTTTGAAGTATCTTTATATTAACTTCGTAAGTATTTTTGTACAAAGGAGACAATCATCCTAGTAAGAGAATGTTGTCGTAAAAAATGAGAAAATTTTATACAAAGAAAAATGGCTATGTGTAACAATTCCATGGGATTCCCACTCTGCTATAGCCTTCACAACTCTGAGTATCTATCCATTCGTTGCTTAGTCCGCAGATGATTGGATTGATCAGAAGCCTGGGGTTTGTTCGTGAAGAGATTGTCCTTAAAGTGATCCGACGAGACATAGTCATACGCTTTAATTCCCTAACTTTTGCCTGGATCGCCCTTTCGGGTTTTCGATCCACCGGGAAACCCTTTTTTGCCCAAGTCGCCCTTTTGGGTTTTCAACTTGCCGGGTGTACAAATTTTTTTATTTTTTATCTATCCCTAATTTTTGCCTGAACCTCCCTTTCGGGTTTTTGATTCACCGGGATGTCCCTTTTTTTGCCCAAGCCGCCCTTTTGGGTTTTCGACTTGTCGAGTCATTTTATGCGTAGTATCTTTTGACTATGTCTGCGTTCGCAGGGTGCGGCAGGTCGTCGCCGTCCATGGTGGTCAGGATCATTGCTCCACCAGAAAAGATATTTTTGATCACAAATGGTCCTTCGTAAGTAGGAGTTCACTTGCCCCTGGGATCACATTGCGGCAAGATGATCCGCTTGATTACAAGATCCCCGACTCGATATACTTGTCTCTTGACTTTTTTGTTGAAGGCCTTGATCATACGTTTTTGATACGCCTGACCATGGCAAACAGCAGTAAGTCACTTTTCGTCAATCAAGTTAAGCTGATCAAGCCGGGTTTGAACCCAATCGTCTTCACTCAAACCAGCGTCCTTCACGATTCTTAAAGAAGGGATCTGAACTTCCATAGGTAAAACAACTTCCATGCCATATACCAAAGGAAATGGGGTTGCCCCAGTTGAAGTGTGTGCCGTGGTACGATACCCGTGCAGAGCAAACGGTAACATCTCATGCCAGTCCTTGTAGGTGACTGTCATCTTTTAAATGATCTTCTTGATATTTTTGTTCGCAGCTTCAACAACACCGTTCATCTTTGGCCGATAGGGAGATGAATTGTGATGTTGAATCTTGAACTGCTCACATAGAGCGGTGATCATAGTATTGTTCAAATTTGTACCATTGTCAGTGATGATCGTGTCGGGGATACCATACCGGCATATAAGGTTTTGCTTGATGAAGCGGGCAACCACATTCTTTGTAACGGAGGCGAAGGAAGCTGCTTCGACCCACTTGGTAAAGTAATCAATGGCCACCAGGATGAAACGGTGTCCATTGGATGCTGTAGGCTTGATCTCTCCAATCATGTCGATTCCCCACATCGCGAATGGCCAAGGAGTTGTTAAGACATTGAGAGGAACTGGAGGAATATGTACCTTGTCAGCATAGATTTGACATTTGTGACAAGTACGGGAATGTTGATGACAATCAGCTTCTATGGTAGACCAGTAATAGCCTGCCCTTAGAATCTTCTTAGCAATCGTATGACCGCTCGAATGGGTGCCGAAGGTGCCATTATGTAGTTCATCCATAATCTGCTCAGCTTCAATCTTGTCCATACAACGGAGTAGGACACAATCAAGATTGCGCTTGTATAGGATACCATTGCTTAGAAAGAACTTGGCTGCGGACCTTCTTAAGAACTTTTTGTCGTTGACTGAAGCTCCTTCAGGGTATTCTTGTGCTTCGAGATACCTTTTAACGCCATGAAACCAAGGTCGGTCCACCACTTCTTCGGTATTAATCTCGTGACAATGAGCAGGTTCATCCATTCGTTCAATGGTGATTTGGGGAGCCTCATTATCCCAGTTAAGTTTAAACATGGAAGACATTGTAGCCAGAGCATCCGCTAGCTGATTTTCTTCTCGCGGGAAGTGCTCAAAGGTAATCTGCTCGAAATGAGGCAACAATGTCAGGACATGTTCTTTGTATGGGATAAGGTTAGGGTGCTTAGTATCCCACTCTCCTTTAATTTGACTGATAACTAAAGTTGAGTCCCCAAATACAATCAAAGATTTGATTCCCAAGTCAATAGCAGTCTTGAGACCAAAGATACAAGCTTCATACTCGACCATGTTGTTGGTACAGCTGAAGCAGAGTCTAGCAGTGAAAGGTGTATGGCAACCTTCTGGAGAGATAAGTACTGCGCCGATACTGTTGCCAAGGGCATTTTAAGCACCATCAAAGTACAGGGTCCATCAGGATCCTTGTTTAGGTCCGTCATACGGTCCGTTACTTTTAATGTTGTCCAATGTCATGATATCCTCGTCAGGGAAGTCGAACCTCATAGATTGGTAATCTTCGACGGCTTGATGAGCTAGATGGTCAGCTAGTATACTCCCCTTTATAGCTTTTTGGGTTGTGTACTGGATATCATACTCAGTCAGGATCATTTTCCATCTAGCGATTCTTCTGGATAAAGCAGGCTTCTCGAAGATGTACTTAATCAGATCCATTTTGGAAATCAGCAAAGTGGTATGTGTCAACATATACTGCCTTAGCCGGAGAGCAGCCCATACCAAAGCGCAACAAGTTTTCTCGAGCAGTGTGTAACGAGTCTCACAGTCGGTAAACTTTTTGCTAAGGTAATAAATGGCATGCGCTTTTCGTCCAGACTCGTCATGTTGGCCCAGTACGCACCCCATTGAGTTATCCAAAATAGTCAGATACATGATTAAAGGTCTTCCTTCAACGGGTGGCATCAAGATAGCAGGCTCCAGCAGATACTCCTTGATCTTATCAAAAGCAACTTGACAATCATTGTTCCATTCAACCACCTGATCTTTCTTCAACAGCTTGAAGATTGGCTCACAGGTAGATGTTAGGTGAGAGATGAACCTTGCAATGTAGTTTAAGCGTCCCAAGAAACCTCTGACCTCCTTTTTAGTGCGGGGGGCAGACATTTCTTGTATAGCTTTGACTTTGGCAGGATCAACCTCAATGCCTTTGTTACTGACGATGAATCCTAAGAGTTTACCGGACCTGACTCCGAAAGTGCACTTGCTAGGGTTCAGTCTGAGCTTATATTCCTTTAACCTGACAAACAGCTTTTGCAGATGGTCGAGGTGTTATTCTTCTATTTGTGAATGGGCTATCATGTCGTCTACGTAGACTTCAATCTCATGATGTATCATGTCATGAAACAAATCTACCATGGCTCGCTGATAGGTTTCCCCGACATTCTTCAGTCCGAATGGCAACACATTATAGCAGAAGGCACCCTACTGCGTAACAAAAGTAGTCTTCTCCATGTCTTCGGGGGCCATCTTGATCTGGTTGTATCCCAAGAATCTATCCATGAAGTAAAATACCTTGTGTTGAGCTGTGTTGTCAACCAAGATGTCAATGTGTGGTAGTGGAAAATCATCTTTAGGGCTAGCCCTATTTAAGTCTCTGTAGTCCACACACATTCTGACTTTGCCGTCCTTCTTAGGCACGGGCACAATGTTAGCAACCCATTGTGGATAGGAGGTAACAGCCAGAAAGCCAGCATTGAACTGTTTCATCACCTCAGCTTTGATCTTCTCAGACATATCGGGCCTCATTCGGCGGACTTTCTGTTTGATTGGTGGATAATCTTCTCTTGTAGGGAGACGGTGAACCATAATATCTGTATCCAGTTCCGGCATGTCTTCATAGGACCAGGCAAAGATCTCAACATATTCATTCAACAACTGAACTAAGCGCTCTTTGACACTTGGTTCCAGGTTGGCACCCACTTTAACCTCTTTTCTGTCTTCCTCTATTCCCAAATTGATAGTCTCTAACAACTCTTCATGGGGCAGAATAGCCCTTTCTTCTTGTTGCAAAAGTCTAGCTAACTCTCCAGGCACTTCACAGTCTTCATCACCTTCGTACTCAGCATGATTGACCAAATCTTCAGAGTCACTGAAGGCCAGAGCAGAATAGTCACCCATGAAATCCGGAGTGGATGGGTACCTGCATTTTGTGAGTGTGGGTGTGTGTAAGGGATAACCATCCTTAAACAAAACAAAATATAAAAGGAAAGAAAATGAACACAACAGTTTATAGATGAAAACATCCATGATTCATTAAAAATGGCATATGAAAATGAAGAATCAAAACCCTTACAAATGGACCTATATGCCCCGGGTAAGGCATAAGGCGAAAAGAGTGTACGAATTGTTTAAAAGTTATTACAGACCAACATAAATGTTCAAAAGATAAATTACTGATTGATGAAAGTAATGAGAACGAAGTCTTTTGCCTCCCAGTTGTTCAGTCCCCCTTCACTGGTTGGAAAGATCCAATCTTCAAAGTTGCCTTCTTCATCATCATCTTATAAAGCATGAACTCCATGGTGAGTGATTTTCAGTGTCGGTCCTCCAGCCCGGGAGCGATGCACAGCTTTCTGGCCAGCGGCAGTGAAACCCAATCTGAAGTTGTCTGTCTTATGAGGAAAATCTGGCAGTTGAACCCACATTGTACTTCCTCCTTCCTTGATTACAGCCTATGCATCTTTAAGGGATGACATCCGGGACACATGCTTGGTAATGATAGGCACATCAGTCATTGTCTTTGCTACTGCGACCTCAGGAGAAACCTCTTCAAAGTGTTGGAAAGGTGTTTCTATGAATTCACCATCTAACTCTACGTAGCGGAAAGAGTTAAGGTGACTTATCATATAATCCTCTTCACCATGAACTGTTATGATCTTACCCTGGACTGGGTACTTTAGCATCTGGTGTAGAGAAGAAGTAACTGCCCCAGCGTTGTGGATCCATGGCCTTCCCAACAAGCATGAATATGAAGGACGAATGTCCATCACATAAAATGTAGAGTTGAAATTTTTTGTACCCACTTTAATTGGAATGTCCACTTCTCCGTGAACCATCCGCTTAGAACCGTTGAAGGCCCTAACAATGATATTACTGGGATTTAGGGTCAAACCCTCACAATCCAATATGTCCAATGCTTTCTTTGGTAGAACATTCAAAGATGAACCGGTATCAACCAGAACATGAGCAAGTATGGTCCTTCTGCACTCTACCGAGACATGCAGCGCATCATTATGCTTTCTTCTCTTGGACGTCAGATCGGCATCAGAGAAACCAACACCATCGTCGGCTGTAAGGCTAGCCACGCACTCTTGAAACTGATCTGCAGAAGTTTCTTAAGGCACGTGTGCCGTCTTTAGAAATTTGATCAAGCCTTTGGCATGAGCCTCAGAGCAGAGTAATAGAGCCAGCATATAGATTTTTGAAGGGGTTTGCCCCAGCTGCTCTACGACATCATAGTCGCTCTTCTTAATTATCTTTAAGATTTCCTCCATCTCCTTTTGGGTGGTCTCGAGGATAACCAAAGTCTGAGCCTTCGTCCTGACAGGCGCTTCTTAGATCCCCTTACTTTTATCAGCAACAATAGTAGAGGGTACATCCTCGGGAGTATCAATTTCTTCAATAATCGGACTTTGCACAGATATCTTGGCAGGCACAGGAACACTTGAGAGTCCGAAGACTGCCTGTGGAGGAGCAATCTCCGAAGAGAAGATTCTTCCACTACGAGTTATCTTACTTGTCCCTGCAATATTCCCTATGTCAGGAGTTTCTTCATCGGAATTCTCTTGGACTGATTCGATATGCTTAACACCATGGTAGAAAATCTCTCCTCCATAATTCCATGGTATCGTCTTGTTGGACTTATATGGGATAGGCCCCGACATGGTAATCTTCAGCGGTACAAGCTTTGGATCAGGCGTAATCTTAACAGGCCTTTTGCAGGTCTTGGAAAGATTGTCGGAAATGGTGATTATAGCAATGTCATTGATTGGAGTAACAAAGGTAACAAGAGTAACATGAGTGATATTAGCAACATGAGTTTTCTAAAAGAGGATCTCTTGAGTATCCATCAGGAATTGGATGCCTGATTTCAACAGTGGGCAATCGAATTGCAAGGTTGAACAAAAGTAACAATCTTTTTCACAGCCTGGGAATATCCCGACTTTCAACAAATTTGTTTTAATCATTAGCAACGGAGTCATTAGGTCATCAACAGTAGTGAAATTCTGGCAATAGATACTTAATGTCACAGTAAATGTTATGACACCGTATCTGACAAATTGTACACCAATCAAATAGTAATCTAAAATACAGTAAAGAACATAATCAATTGTTAACCCAGTTCAGTGTATAACAACACCTACATCTGGGGGCTACCAAGGCAGGGAGGAAATTCACTATAAGAGGTATTAATTTAGGAATAAACCAACCAGTTTATCTCCTTCACTTAAGACCTACCCAATGCAATTTCAATCTAAGTCCTACTTAAACCTGAGTTCCTACTCACTCCCCCTCAATCACAACAGTGATACTAATCTACTGATTAATAAGATTATGAAGACATTCTTTAATACACACGCTTGATTTTGCTTCAAAGCTTTAATCAAGAGACACAACACTCGTGCTTCAAAGCTTTGAGCGATAAACAACCCTTACAACCAAATCCTACTCCAAGTCACTTATCAAAATGATAATTGCTTGGCTCACAGTAGTTACTAAAACTATCACAACTATACAATGCCTTATTGATCCTCTGTCAAAAGCGCTGCTCACCATTAGGATTCATGAGAAATATATATGCAGTCTATTCTTCATTTAGGGCTTCCATAAAAATAGCTAGGGTTAACCAAAGTTAACCTAAAGACTTGGTATTGAGTTTTCATCATGAAAAAATATGGTTAAGCAAGGTTAACCTAATATCCACGTGAGCATCTGATCTGGACAATATACTTCAACTCAGAGTAGCACACCAGATTCCTGAAAATTCTCAGGAACAATAAATCTGCATAACAACTTGATCAGTACAGGATGTCTTAACATTGGTTATGACATCATGTATCCTGCTCACTGATTTTGGTAGAATTCAGTACATATGATCATCGCTTAATCATCATGATATTCACTCATACTGAGTTGTTCCTGTAGAACATTCCTTCTGCAGAATTTACCTTTATCCCAGAATGTTATGACATCAGTCATGACATTTGCAAATCTGGTTTTACCAAAAATTAATGCCAACAAACAAACACTTACAAACTCCCCCTTTGGAATTTTTTTGGCTAAAACCCCTAAACAACCAGAGATTAGAATGCAGCAGAATTTTTAATAACAGCTAATCTAACTACCAATATCTAATTCTACCAAAATTACCACAATTTCTTCTCCCCCTTTTTAGCCATAAAGAGGCCAAAGGTACTAGTACTTCAAGTTATACAATCATCAAAAGGAAATCCAAAATACACAGAGATAGAGAGAAGGTATCAAATAGTAGCAACAAGTTCCAGCATCAATCTTTTCAACTCAGCAAACACAGACCTTCAGGTATTGTCATCCCCTGAGGAAGCACTATTTTAAGCAACATCTTCTGGTGAGCTTCTTGCAGAACCATCATGCTGTTCTTCATCAGCATCCTCTTCCCTCATTTGTTCTTCATTCTCCTCCTGTTCCAGACTAGCAATCAGCTCTTCAAGAGTCCTTTTTCTTGCATCAAGCTCTCTGCAGGTTTCTTTTAGAACAGCTATAACATAAGCTTTCTTGGAATGAGCTTTGACATTTGATGTCTCAGTAGATGTTATAACAATGTCAGGGACATGTGTTCCTTGAAACATCTTATAGTGAAAACCAAGTGCAAGGGCTCTTTTGCACACAAAGTCCTTTTCAACCAGGATATCAGGATACTGATCAATGATTACACCACACAGGAGAGAGGGAAAAGCAATAGGGCCTTTAATAGCACAACTCTCAGCATGTTTCAATGTTTGATCAAAGATGTAGGTGCCATAATCAAAGTTTGTTCTGGTTCCAACAGCATAGATAAATCTTCCCAAACCAGTGGAAATGGTGGATTTGTGGTTGGTGGGAACCCAGTTAGCTGCACCAATTTTGTGTAGTATGGCAAACTTCATACTCGCCTTGCTTGCAGTTAGCTTCCATTTCAAGGGCCAGTGCTTGACTTGCTTGGCAGTGATGGTTTGACAAACCTGGTTGTCAGTAACTTTCAAGCTCAGGCTAAGCATCATCAGGCCTCCCTAGGTATTTGTTTATCACAGTAGGAGAGAAACTTACCTTCCTTCCTCTTACATAAACACTCTTAAAATCAGCTGACTTTCCATCAGCACATCCACCAGACAAATTTACTATGAATTCTTTGACAAGAATCTCATAGCAGTTTGAAAACTTGACCACTATTTTCATCAGGCCAGCAGCCTTGATGAGATCCATGACTTCCTTACACTCAATAGCACTTCTGTTCAGCTCCCTCTCTAAGGCAATCCTTTTCAGAAATACATACTTCCACCTGTTTGCATTTTCTGGATGGTGAAAGGAGATGTTGTCAATGGCAACCTCAGGAACCTTAGGCAGTTTGCTAGAAGAGAGTTTCTTCCTGAGAGAAATGTCTGGAACATTTCTCTCAACATCAAAATCAAAGTCTGATTCCTTATCAAATTCAGAGGGTTCAGGAGCCTTTCTTTTCTTGGCTATAGGTTGTCTTAAGGGTTTTGAGATACTACCAACAAATACCCTAGCTTTTACCTTACCCTTCCCTTTGGAAGTTCCAGCCTTTTGATCCTTCTTAGCTTCTTCTCTAGCCTTGTTCTCAGGCCTAGATTTCTCATGAACAACTTCAGTAGCCTTCTCTTTGGAGGGGCTTTGGGAAGCACTCTGCTTTTCTTTTCTACTCATCATCCTTCTTGCTATGCTAGGGTTGATATTAGCAATTAAATCATTGTCAGAAAATTCTTCATCAACATTAATGATAGGTGGTTCAACAGCTTTGTCAGTAGTAGTCTGGTGATCACCAGGTTTCTCTGGAGATTTTCCAATGTTGTCATCAGGTGTCTCAACATTCTGAGTGACATTGGGATCAATTTCTAAATTAGGGCTAGCAGTTTCTTGGTTCAATGGTACAGATATACCAGGAACAAAGTGATTCTCATTAAGAATCCTAGTGACTAGTCTGGCAATAGCTTGATGAACATAAGCAGAACCTTCCTATTAGCTATCTCTGGAGGAACAGAGGATGATGGTTGAGAAGATTTACCAGAGGGAGAAGCTTGTGATCTTCTTGCATGTCTGGTCCGCAGCTTCTTGACCTTAGTAGGATCAGCTGCCATTGCACAAAGTGGAGTTACCTCAAGGATATCAGCATCCATGGGGTTTACGATTACCCTAGGTTCGGTGTCAGAGGGTGAGGAAGATGCAGTTGCCTTTGATGAAGATGATGACACATATTGTTGAGACATTTTGAGAGATTGAGAATACAAGTGACAGCGAGTGTGAAATTTTCTTTTGAGGGAATGGAGAGTGATGTAGCAAACTGAGAAGAGGGAGATATAAATATGTCTATTCCTCTTCTTAAACTTTTGGAAAGAAAGAGGGAAACAAATGATTAGCCCAATCAGAAGAAACTTGATTAAAATATTTCTTTCAATCCTTGTATTAAGTAAAATTAATTGCTACATCTCTTCATATTGGCAAATACCCAGCTTGCCCCTTAAATTCTCAAACTGACTAGCATCAAGTGCCTTGGTAAAAATATCATCCAGTTGTAGTTCAGTGGCAACATGTTCCAGCTTAATCACCTTCTCCTCCACAAGATCTCTGATGAAGTGATGTCTAATGTCAATATGCTTAGTCTTGTTGTGCTGTATAGGATTCTTGGATATGTTAATAGTACTCAAATTGTCACAGTACAATGTCATGACATCTTGTGTGACATTATACTCAGTCAACATCTGTTTCATCCAGATCATTTGAGAACAACTGCTACCAACTGCTATGTATTCAGCTTCAGCAGTAGATAGAGATACACAGTTTTGTTTCTTGCTGAACCAATAAACAAGATTATTTCCCAAAAAGAAGCATCCTCCAGAGGTGCTCTTTCTATCATCAGCACTGCCAGCCCAATCAGCATCACAATAACCAGAGAGAATTGGTTCACATCCATGGGAGTACATCATGCCATAATTGTAAGTTCCACTCACATACTTCAGAATTCTTTTCACCTGGTTAATGTGACTTACTTTGGGTTCATCCTGGTATCTTGCACATACTCCAACTACAAAGGCAATGTCAGGTCTGCTGGCTGTTAAGCATAGCAGACTTCCTATCATGCTTATGTACAAGCTTTGATCCATATTTACCCCACTTGTGTCTTTGGACAACTTTAAATGAGTAGGTGCAGGAGTCCTTTTATGACTGGCATTCTCCATCCCAAACTTCTTGACAATATTCTTTGCACACTTGCTTTGAGACAGAAAAATTGAGTCTTCCATTTGTGTGACTTGTAGTCCAAGAAATCAGGTCAATTCTCCCATGAGGCTCATTTCAAATTCAGCTTGCATCTGGTTAGCAAAATGTTTAACCATTTTATCTGACATTCCTCCAAACACTATGTCATCAACATAAATTTGAGCTACCATTATATTTCCTCCTTCATCCTTGACAAAAAGAGTTTTATCCAAACCTCCTTTCCTGTATCCTTTGTCAGTGAGGAACTTTGTCAACCTGTCATACCAAGCTATAGGAGCTTGTTTCAGACCATATAATGCTTTCCTCAATTTGTAGACATGATCAGGACAGTTTGGATCCACAAATCCTTTAGGCTGTTCCATGTACACTTCCTCATTTAAGTACCCATTTAGGAAGGCACTCTTCACATCCATCTGAAACAACTTGAACTTAAGGAGACAAGCAACTCCCAATAGAAGTCTGATTGATTCCAGTCTGGATACAGGAGCAAAAGTCTCATCAAAATCAACCCCTTCAACTTGAGTGTATCCTTGAGCAACAAGCCTTGCCTTATTCCTGGTGACAACTCCTTCAGCATCTGACTTGTTCTTGTAGATCCACTTTGTGCCAATGATGTTTGTTCCTTCTGGTCTAGGAACTAACTCCCATACTTCAAGTTGCTTGAACTGGTTCAATTCATCTTGCATTGCTCCAATCCAGTATTCATCAGTCAAAGCCTCTTTAACATTTTTTGGTTCAATCTTAGACATAAAGCAAGAGTTTGTGATGATTTCTCTAGATCTTGTAGTGACTCCACTGTTAGGATCTCCTATGATGAGTTCCTTAGGATGATCTTTCTGAATTCTGATGGAAGGATCTTTGTTAGCTTCCTTTGATTCAGACTCTGATGGAGTAGGATTAGGCACATCATCCTTTTTAGACACTTGTGTTAAAGTCTCAAAGAATGTCTCAACATCATATGGGATATTTATTTCCTCATGGTGATCATCAACTATGACATTTATAGACTCCTTCATAACTTTGGTCCTGGAATTGAACACCCTATATGCTCTGTTGTTGGTAGAGTATCCTAGGAATATTCCTTCATCACTTTTAGGGTCCATCTTTCTCCTTTGTTCACGATCTGTCAGAATATAGCATTTGCTCCCAAAGACATGGAAGTACTTCACTGTAGGCTTTCTTCCTTTCTATAGTTCATAAAGGGTGGATGATGTTCCCTTTCTAAAGGTGACCCTATTATGGACATAACATGCTGTATTCATAGCTTCAGCCCAAAAATGAATAGGAAGCTTTTTGGCATATATCATTGCTCTGGCAGATTCCTGTATAGTCCTATTTTTCCTTTCCACAACTCCATTTTGTTGAGGAGTTATAGGTGAAGAGAACTCATGATTGATTCCTTCTGAGGAACAGAACTCATCAAACTTACTATTTTAAAATTCCTTACCATGATCACTTCTGATTCTGACAATGCATCCTTCTTTTTCTCTTTGAATTCTTTTGCACAATTCCTTAAATACATCAAATACATCAGACTTTTCCCTAATGAAGTTTATCCAGGTGAATTTGGAAAAATCATCCACAACAACATAGGCATATCTCTTTCCACCAAGACTTTCCACCTGCATGGGACCCATCAGATCCATATGTAGAAGTTCTAGCACCTTAGAGGTTGTCAAATGTCTTGTCTTTGGATGTGACATTCTAGTTTGCTTTCCAACCTGACATTCACCACAAACTCTCCCTTCATCAATATGAAGCCTTGGAATCCCTCTGACAGCCTCCATGGATATGATCTTTTTCATCCCTCTAAGATGTAAATGACCAAGTTTTTGGTGCCACAGTTTCACTTCCTTTTCTTCTTTGGCTATATAGCACACAAAAGAGTAGTTAATATTCTCAGACTCCCATAAGTAACAGTTGTCTTTTGATCTGACTCCTCTCATTACAACTTCTTGTTTTTCATTAGTTACAAGACTTCAGAATTGGTGAAGTTGACCTTGAATCCTAGATCACATAATTGACTGATACTTATGAGATTAGCAGTCAAACCATTTACCAGCAACACTTCATTTAGGTTTGGAACTCCAGGGTAGTCCAAGTTTCCAACTCATTTGATTTCTCCTCTAGCACCATCTCCAAAAGTGACATAACTAGTAGTATGAGGTTTGACATCATTCAGCAGATTCTTGATTCCAGTCATGTGTTTAGAGCATCCACTGTCAAAGTACCAATCTTCCTTGGCAGAAACTCTAAGGGAGGTGTGAGCTATCAGGGCTGCAGTCTTTTTCTTCCACTGTTGAGTATATGGTGCCTTGTTAGTCTTAGGTTTGACATATGGGGTCTGATTAGGATATCCATATAATCTGAAGCAAAATGGCTTTATGTGACCAAACCTTCCACAATAATGACATCTCCATCTTTGATACTTTTTCTTCATATTTCTCTATTCTTGATGTTGAGTCCTATTGTTGTACCCCAAAATTTGCCCTCTCATGTTTTCAAAGGTCTTCCCTTACATGGTTGGTCACAAACACTTCCCTAACGAAAATAAAGTTTTTTGAAGATGAACAAAGTGTCTTTCAATTGGCATCTGGGAAAAGTCTTCGATTGGGTATCCAAAATCCTTCGATACAGGCTTGACTCACCAGTCTTCAATTGGGAATTTGGCACTCTTCGATCGGGCTTTGATTAGTAAGCTTCGATTAGGTGTTTGGAACCCTTCGATCAAGCTTTGGTTCGCAAGTCTTTGATTGAGCGCTGGACCCCCTTCGATCAAGTCAATTTCACAATGCTTCGACTATGCATTAACTACTTCAGGCTTACCTTCGACTCACGAGGCAAGAATCTCCTACAAGTTTGTTTCGATTCAACAAAAGTATCCACACCCAGAAATCCCAGATCGAAGGTACTCACATCCAGAAGGTGCCAAATCGAAGGTTCCAACTACTGGTAAGAGAGGGTAAAATGTCAAACCTTGTATTTACATAACACATCCATATTTGTTGTTTCATTCGATTGTCATTCTAGACAGAATCAAAGGGCTTGGGTTTGGCACCAGGTCATGTTTTTTTGTTGCTAACACTTGCTACAGATATAGCCTGAAAAGACCCAGCGCGCGTAGGATCGATGGACCTGGGTTTCGATACCCAGGTCATGCGTTTTATTTTGCTAACATATTTTTGCAGATGCAGTGCCTCCACAGGTGATCCCAGGTCCCCCAAACAATTATTTGATTTTATTCCTCAGGTATTCACGTGCAATGCTCCAGGCGTGGACTACCATGTATCCCCCAGATCCCAAATGCTACGTGGCTTGCCAATCAGATCCAATGGCCAGGCTAGAGTCTTCATCATGTTATCAAAGTCAAGGGTGCACACAGAAGTTACCAAAGTCAAACAAGGATGATTGGATCTGGGCCTAGAATTGCTGAATCAACCTCCCTTCTAGGCCCAAACCCCCCCTTTGGTTTATTCTTTCTCTTTTCTATATTTCTTTGGTTTAATTTGTTTTATTTTTATTTTTCAACCAATTAACAAATTAACCTTTTTATTTTTATATAAAAATCAGAAATCATAAAAAATATTATTTTCATCATTAATTTTATTATTTATTTTTGTAAATAAACTATTAACCAATTAATTTAGTTTTTTTAATTAGGTTTAATTTTAATATATTTCACATTAAATTAAAATTGATTTAGAATTAGGGTTTTGATATATTTTTACCTTTCTAATTTTATTTCCTTAATTAAAATAAAACTCAAAAAATATTTTCTTTTAATTAATTAATTAATTATTAGTCAGACTTAATTCTTAAATCAAAAATAACAAAAATATGCTTTATTCAATAAAAGGGTCAAAACCCTAAAGGACATTCCGATTCAATTTTCTCGCGCATATTATTTTTTATCCATATATTGTAATTGCTCCGAGGATGTAATAGTTTTAACTTAGGACTTTTATTTATCGCTTTTATTTACTTTTTCGCAATTTAATTTTTAAGGGTTTGTTTTTGGCGATGTAAATACCCGACGCCTTGTAATAACCTAGATTTATTTTCCGCAATTTAAATTTCTGCAACCATTAACTGTTAGATGTTTGAATAATAGGCTATGCATGACAAGATTAACCTTTAATTTAAAATCAACCGTAGCCCACCATGACATGTAAAGATAATATAACTGAAAAACAATACACTCGCACATGCCACTCTTAGGGTACGCCTCACTTGGTTGCCTCGAACGTGGTCATTAAGTATAGGAAGTTTTAGAGGTCGCCCTCTTGTCCAAAGATCATAGTTGCCTCGAAACGGTTGCCTCGGAAAAATGATCTAAGACATTAGGGTTACCGCTAAGGCGTCCTAACATTGCTTTAGTGACCACACGTCTCTTAATCGAATTGACCCGAAAACTCCAACGACGATGCTACCTACTCCTCAATAGTGGGATAGCATTGTCTAAAGGACATTAGCACAGTTTAATTCCTTTTTGAGTAGGTAGATGTTCTTGAGTACTTGCTCTTTTGAAAACAAAAACAGAACTTTTCGCACTTACACCCCTTTTAAAACAAAAACTCCTTTCAAACCCATAAACACAAAGAAAAGCAAACTTTTGAAAACATAATGAGCAAGTACCTAAGAGCCCGTGGATAACCACAGATAGAAAGGGTGCTAACACCTTCCCTTTCTATAATCTACCTCCCGAACCCGAGAAACATCTCGAAAAGGAATTTTTCTGTGCTTTTGTCCTTTCCTTGTTGGATAAAATAAAAGACGGTGGCGACTCTTGCTTACCGCGACATTTTGCAAAAACAAACGCAAACGCGAACCAGCATTCCAAAAAACAGTCAGTTCTCATTCCCACCGATCACAGAACTGGCGACTCTGCTGGGGATGTTTTTTTTAAGTGAGGTGTACCTTAGGATTAGATCACTATGTTTTCAATTGTATGCTTTGTATGCTTTAATTTTGTGGGCTTGTATCGGAGTTCTATAGATCCTAACCCGGATCTGGGGATACCCTTTAGGTAAGTAGCAATAAACCGTGAGGGATCTGTCCGGCATAGACCGACACAAATGAAGCAGTACCTATGTCGGTGTGGCATCTTGGTCTGTACCAATATCCCTTGTGTTGGAACGAGGAGAATATGGGTCTTCTAAGGAGTCATTAAGCACCAACTGACCTTAGAACCTTAAATTGACCAACTTGGCCATAGAACAGTAGCAGTATGCTACACTCATTGAGACTAAACTCTCGCGATGATTCCGGCCGCAAGAAAAGGTTGCTAAACTGGAATTATGACCGATTGAGGGTAGTCAGTGATATTGAGATCCTGTAGAACCCGGTTACTATTTTTAGGACAAGTTTGAACCAACTGAACTGAAAGAGGGTAATGCCTAAACTCCATGCCAGCCTAAACTTAAGGCTGTTTGTGTGACTTGTGTGCCTTCAAACTTGAACTACTTGCACATTCTTGTTATCTGACAACATGAGTTCCTTGCAGGTTTTGTTTATAGTCCTTATCCAATAATTTAGATTTATTGCAGGGTTTACTTACATCGCTCCACACTTTTGCTTAAACGCATAGCATATACATCATAACATCATGCCTTAACATTTCTTTAACCATTTCAAGGATCTCAAGAGTCTGTGATGCAGGTTATGGTAAATCAAAAGTCTAGCAAGGGGCAAAGGGGATTTATTTTCCTCTAGCCAAGGTTGTTTAGAAATCAAAACACGATAACTTGAGTCAGGGGCTATGACCCACTCGATATGGTGAGCTTGACTCTTGAAGAAGGACTCTTAACGACACGAAGTTTCTTCTAACAAATTCTAACAAGTTTCTTGTTTACCCCGCGAGATCCTTGAAAACATTGCATACATATATCATACATATCATTGCATAACAGGTCTCCCAATACAGGTCTCTCATGTTCTCGCTGTTTATTTCAGCAATGGATTTCCAACCAGACAATCAAGATCTTCAAACTCGAGAGACTCAGTTCAGGGAAATCTTCCTAAACCTATCCAAGGGGCAGGAAGAGTTGAAAACACTCCTCGTTGGGGACTTGGTCAAGAAAAGTCCTGAAGACAATAAGGACGAACGGCTGGAACAACTACAAGCTGAGTTCAATGACATGAAAACCCAGATGCTGGGGCAGATGGCTCTTATCCAAGGCTTAGCTCGGGAACAAGAAGAGCTGAGAACTATTATCAACCAGCTTCATCAAGACATATACAACAATATGAAGCAAACGGTCAAGGCTGGGGATCAAATCATTAATCAGCCTCCAAGAAGACAAAAGTTTGGTATGGTGAAGAATGGACCTCTCCAAGTTGCTACTACCTCACGGGTCCAACAACAACCTTTCCATAAACAACAAGTTAATCAGAGGCAGTTTACCAAGCTCAACATGTCGTTGTCCCAAGCTTTGCAACACCTGTTGAGATTGAATCTGGTGACATTGGTAGGACCTCATCCGAATCCTAAGACTTCTTCACCCAACTACAATCCTGATGCAAGGTGTGCATACCATTCTAACAGCCCGGGGCATGATACTGACGACTGTTGGAAGTTGAAGTACAAAATTCAAAACTTGATTGATGAAGGAGCATTGGAATTCACACAAGATGGTCAGGCTGAGTTCTTCTACCATCCCTCCAAGGTTCACCATTTGAAGTGACAAGTACTGAGATGAGAAGACTTTTTGCTCATTAGAATTTTCAAATTGTAATTTTCTTTTGATTGTTCGAACATTTATTCATGTCAAACTTTGTTACTTTATCAATGCATTGCATATGTCTATTTTGAATCAGTTCATTCGTATTCACTATATTCAAATTGCTATCATTTTTGTGATGTTTAACTCTCGATTAAAAAATTCTAAGCCTTTTGAGGGAGGATGACGAAAATGATATCAAAATCCATACAGTATGCTTTTGAACAGACCCCGCTGACGAGGTACATGCATTGTTTCAAATCCTAAACAGTGGAGTTATAAGGAAGATAATCCCTAGTCAACCCCTTTGAGCCAAAGAAGTTGGAGTTTTTCTTTTCATGAATTAAAACCCTTAATTATAACCTGGGGCATGGTAGTTTCTCAGTTAATCCAGGTGCACAATGAATGGCTTTGAAGACGTCCTTTCAAAATAAAAGACGGTGATGGTTCCATATAATCGTAAGGACAAACAATCATTACCTTTCGAAATAAAAGCCCACTAAGTCAAAACCTATGAAGGAGACTTACAAAAAAACTAGGGCATCCCGCTGACTGTAATCACAAAAGAAACAGTTCAGGCAAAAAGACAGGGATAACGCAATAAAAAAGAAAGAGATCCTACAAACTCTCAACAAAATGACTGCCTGTTCAAAATAAATTATCAGTATTCGAACCATCACTGGTATATCAGAGCAAAGACTCAAACAAGATCTAATGCACAATTAGCTGAGTTTAGGATCGAAGAACATCACGAAGAACGGGTGGGTACAAATAAAATTCGAGCCTTCATCCTTTGTTTCTTAAACCGTGAACCAGGCCACGTTATAACCCTTAAAAGTCCTAGCTGAAGCATGGGTTAGTTCGAAAGCATATTGTTACAAAAGGTATCCTGACTCCTGTAGGGCTTGCTGTAAATCCTGAGTTGACATCACATTTTACAAAATTTTCCTATCTCACTGAAAAAATGCATTTTCAAAAACTTCAAGACAGACATAAGCTTGGCATTCTTAAAATAACATAGTTTGCATATGACTATTTGTTCAACAGCAGAGAAATTCGCACGACGAATATCTAGTGAACAAAAACCTTTTCAATAAAAAGGGTCACCTCAAGTGGAAAAAACACTTCCAACCAAGGGGCACGGCATGAGCATTGTCTATCATATGGGGCAGTCAAGTCAAGATTCAAGGAGTCTCTCAAATATGCCAAATAGCCAGGGGCAGATCTCCATCTGAATCACTTGGGGCATTGGACATGAATTCCAGCAACGAATCTTGTATGATCAAACGAACATCTTCTGGTAGTATGGCAACACAACACTACCGACAATGACAACTCCCTACACCCTGAGAGCGTGGACATAGTCAGAAAATACTGCACATGAACAAAGACCCGCTAGGTTGACAGGCCTAGACAAAAATAAGGGCATCCCGACGAACCAAAAGGGTTCGAGCAAAAATTAGGGATAAAAACAAAAAAGGATTTGTACACCTGGCAAGTCGAAAACCTGAAAAGGCGGCTTGGGCAAGAAAGGGTATCCCGATGGACTGAAAATCTGAAAAGACAGTCCAGGCAAAAGTTAGGGATTAAAGCGTACAACTATGTCCCATCATCTCATCACTTGCCTACCAGAAGAAGATTTGTCATTTCAATCGGCAATTACCAAGCACCTCATAGGTTGGAATAATACTCGATCCACAAGGCCTCCACAGACACCTTCTCCCGCAGATACAGGGGCAGAAAAGTCTCGATGCAAAGTCATTGTCATATCCTTAGCCCGCGTCCTAGTAACATCTACACTCCTCGCAGAGTAATAAAAGGACAGTGGTGTTAATTCTCCGCAGCTGAGGCTCGCAACCACGAATGGGTCGGTAAGATTCTCCCCAAGCAGAGTTTATCTATCACCAGCACTGGAAGATTATCCCCAGTAGAGTCTAAAAGATTATCCCCAGTGAAGTCGCCATTGGAAAATCATCCCCAACGGAGTTCATTCCTTTCACAGACAGAAATTCAATCCCCAATAGGGTTCACTGTCACCAGCAACAGTAATTCATCCCCAGCTGAGTTTTATTTCTCTAAATCAGCAGATCTTCTAGCAGAGTATATACTCCTCACATAGTCATTTCCTCGTCAGTCCATTCCACAGTGGAGTTATTCTCTCCTGCAGGATTTTTCTCCCAATCATCTTCGGTCGTTATCTCCAGCGAGCGAAACTCTTTATTCTCCAACAACAGTCAGGGATTTATTTTCCCAATCTCGGACGTATCACAATAGCATTTCATGTTCATATATCATGACGTGCACATACATATTGCATACAACATAATCTCATTTATTTTGAGAACATCATCATACAATGCATGTCATGCATCATATACGATTAATCATGTACCTTTTCAGGAAAGATGGTTATCATCAACAACTTCCTGCAAGTTCAAGATTAACTCCGGAAACTAAACAGACTTTACACGGGTTCGTCACGAAGCAATCTTACACGGGTTTCTCCTAAATACAACTTTACACGAGTTCGTCACAAAGTAACCTTACCCAGGTTCCTCCTGAAGTTTTACACAAACTTATCACAAAGTAAACTTACCCAGGTTCCTCCTGAAGTGTTACACGAACTTAACTTATCACAAGGTGACCTTACCCAGGTTCCTCCTGAAGTTTTACACAGACTTATCCTGAAACAACCTTACCTAGGTTTCTTCCCGGTTCAGATGCAGTTTTACCTAAACTCCTCATGAAGCAGCCTTACCTAGGTTTCTTCCCGGTTCAGATGCAGTTTTACCTAAACTCCTCCTGAAGCAACCTTACCTAGGTTTTTTCCCGGTTCAGATGCAGTTTTACCTAAACTCCTCATGAAGCAACCTTACCTAGGTTTCTTCCCGGTTCAGATGCAGTTTTACCTAAACTCATCATGGAGCAACCTTACCTAGGTTTCTTCCCGGTTCAGATGCAGTTTTACCTACACTTCTCCTGAAGCAACCTTACCTAGGTTTCTTCCCGGTTTAGATGCAGTTTTACCTAAACTCCTCATGAAGCAGCCTTACCTAGGTTTCATCCCGGTTCAGATGCAGTTTTACCTAAACTCCTCATGAAGAAGCCTTACCTAGGTTTCTTCCTGGTTCAGATGCAGTTTTACCTAAACTCCTCATGAAGCAGCCTTACCTAGGTTTCTTCCCGGTTCAGATGCAGTTTTACCTAAACTCCTCATGAAGCAACCTTACCTAGGTTTCTTCGCGGTTCAGATGCAGTTTTACCTAAACTCCTCCTGAAGCAACCTTACCTAGGTTTCTTCCCTGTTCAGATGCAGTTTTACTTAAACTCCTCCTGAAGCAACCTTACCTAGGTTTCTTCCCGGTTCAGATGCAGTTTTACCTAAACTCCTCCTGAAGCAACCTTACCTAGGTTTCTTCGCGGTTCAGATGCAATTTTACCTAAACTCCTCCTGAAGCAACCTTACCTAGGTTTCTTCCCGGTTCAGATGCAGTTTTACCTAAACTCCTCATGAAGCAACCTTACCTAGGTTCCTTCCCGGTTCAGATGCAGTTTTACCTAAACTCCTCATGAAGCAGCCTTACCTAGGTTTCTTCCCAGTTTAGATGTAGTTTTACCTAAACCCATCATGGAGCAACCTTACCTAGGTTTCTTCCCGGTTCAGATGTAGTTTTACCTAAACCCATTATGAAGCAACCTTACCTAGGTTCCTTCTCAGTTCAGATGTAGTTTCACCTAAACCCATTATGGAGCAACCTTACCTAGGTTCCTTCTCAGTTCAGATGTAGTTTTACCTAAACCCATCATGGAGCAACCTTACCTAGGTTCCTTCTCAGTTCAGATGTAGTTTTACCTAAACCCATCATGGAGCAACCTTACCTAGGTTCTTTCTCAGTTCAGATGTAGTTTTACCTAAACCCATCATGAAGCAACCTTACCTAGGTTCCTTCTCAGTTCAGATGTAGTTTTACCTAAACCCATCATGGAGCAACCTTACCTAGGTTCCTTCTCAGTTCAGATGTAGTTTTACCTAAACCCATCATGGAGCAACCTTACCTAGGTTCCTTCTCAGTTCAGATGTAGTTTTACCTAAACCCATCATGGAGCAACCTTACCTAGGTTCCTTCTCAGTTCAGATGTAGTTTCACCTAAACCCATCACAAAGCAACCTTACCCAGGTTCCTTCTCGGTTCAGATGCAGTTTTACCCAAACTCCTCATAAAGCAACCTTACCCAGGTTCCTTCTCGGTTCAGACGCAGTTTTACCCAAACTCTTCACAAAGCAACCTTACCCAGGTTCCTTCTCGGTTCAGACGCAGTTTTACCCAAACTCCTCACAAAGCAACCTTACCCAGGTTCCTTCTCCTTCAGATAGCATCTTTAAGCCCATCTCCTACCAACCATCTCCAAATGGCATCTATGAGCCCATTCTCGACATCACAATGCTGATACTACACCATGCGAGTGCAAATTTCTGGGCACTCTAGTGTTCAATCATCTTCCACCTTTGGATCACGAAAGGCACGCAAGCCAATCTACATCCTCAGGTTTAAGAAGATTGAACAGGGGCAGCTATTGTACCCCAAAATTTGCCCTCTCATGTTTTCAAAGGTCTTCCCTTACATGGTTGGTCACAAACACTTGCCTAACGAAAATAAAGTTTTTTGAAGATGAACAAAGTGTCTTTCGATTGGCATATGGGAAAAGTCTTCGATTGAGTATCCAAAATCCTTCGATACAGGCTTGACTCACCAGTCTTCAATTGGGAATTTGGCACTCTTCGATCGGGCTTTGATTAGTAAGCTTCGATTATGTGTTTGGAACCCTTCGATCAAGATTTGGTTCGCAAGTCTTCGATTGAGCGTTGGACCCCCTTCGATCAAGTCAATTTCACAATGCTTCGACTATGCATTAACTACTTCAGGCTTACCTTCGACTCACGAGGCAAGAATCTCCTACAAGTTTGTTTCGATTCACAAAGGAAAAGGCCCCTCAACTTGGAAGAGGCTCATTCGAAGAACATGTAAATGACTCATTCTAAGGACATGTAAAGGCCCATTCGAAGGGTACATAAGAAGTCCATTCGAAGGAGGCAACTCGAGACCAATCGAAGAGCATGGCCTGTAGGCATTCGGAAATCAAAGGTGTCCAGGTTCATTCAAGATTCCAAAGAGACATGAATATTTCAAAAAAAGGAAATCTTTTAATATGTCTGATTCTTGTCTCATGGCTTTAAATGCCTGTTTAAATGGTTGTCCCTTGCCATTTTCATGCACCCCCACACTCCTATAAATACGAGGCCAATGACACATTACACAAAAAGAAAAAGGACGAGGATTTTGAGATACGCTGCCCAAAAATCCACCAAAGGTTATCAACATTTTCATAAGTAATCCAAGCCAAAGCAAACATTCAACAAAAGTATCCACACCCAGAAATCCCAGATCGAAGGTACTCACATCCAGAAGGTGCCAAATCGAAGGTTCCAACTACTGGTAAGAGAGGGTAAAATGTCAAACCTTGTATTTACATAACACATCCATATTTGTTGTTTCATTCGATTGTCATTCTAGACAGAATCAAAGGGCTTGGGTTTGGCACCAGGTCATGTTTTTTTGTTGCTAACACTTGCTACAGATATAGCCTGAAAAGACCTAGCACGCGTAGGATCGATGGACCTGGGTTTCGATACCCAGGTCATGCGTTTTATTTTGCTAACATATTTTTGCAGATGCAGTGCCTCCATAGGTGATCCCAGGTCCCCAAACAATTATTTGATTTTATTCCTCAGGTATTCACGTGCAATGCTCCAGGCGTGGACTACCATGTATCCCCCAGATCCCAAATGCTACGTGGCTTGCCAATCAGATCCAATGGCCAGGCTAGAGTCTTCATCATGTTCTCAAAGTCAAGGGCGCACACATGAGTTACCAAAGTCAAACAAGGCTGATTGGATCTGGGCCTGGAATTGCTGAACCAACCTCCCTTCTAGGCCCAAACCCCCCCTTTGGTTTATTCTTTCTCTTTTCTATATTTCTTTTGTTTTATTTGTTTTATTTTTATTTTTCAACCAATTAACAAATTAACCTTTTTATTTTTATATAAAAATCAGAAATCATAAAAAATATTATTTTCATCATTAATTTTATTATTTATTTTTGTAAATAAACCATTAACCAATTAATTTAGTTTTTTTAATTAGGTTTAATTTTAATATATTTCACATTAAATTAAAATTGATTTAGAATTAGGGTTTTGATATATTTTTACCTTTCTAATTTTATTTCCTTAATTAAAATAAAACTCAAAAAATATTTTCTTTTAATTAATTAATTAATTATTAGTCAGACTTAATTCTTAAATCAAAAATAACAAAAATATGCTTTATTCAATAAAAGGGTCAAAACCCTAAAGGACATTCCGATTCAATTTTCTCGCGCGTATTATTTTTTATCCATATATTGTAATTGCTCTGAGGATGTACTAGTTTTAACTTGGGACTTTTATTTATCACTTTTATTTACTTTTTCGCAATTTAATTTTTAAGGGTTTGTTTTTGGCGATGTAAATACCCGACGCCTTGTAATAACCTAGATTTATTTTCCGCAATTTAAATTTCTGCAACCATTTACTGTTAGATGTTTGAATAATAGGCTATGCATGACAAGATTAACCTTTAATTTAAAACCAACCGTAGCCCACCATGACATGTAAATATAATATAACTGAAAAACAATACACTCGCACATGCCACTTTTAGGGTACGCCTCACTTGGTTGCCTCGAACGTGGTCATTAAGTATAGGAAGTTTTAGAGGTCGCCCTCTTGTCCAAAGATCATAGTTGCCACGAAACGGTTGCCTTGGAAAAATGATCTAAGACATTAGGGTTACTGCTAAAGCGTCTTAACATTGCTTTAGTGACCACACGTCCCTTAATCAAATTGACCCGAAAACTCCAACGACGATGCTACCTACTCCTTAATAGTGGGATATCATTGTCTAAAGGACATTAGCACAATTTAATTCCTTTTTGAGTAGGTAGATGTTCTTAAGTACTTGCTCTTTTGAAAACAAAAACAGAACTTTTCGCACTTACACCCCTTTTAAAACAAAAACTCCTTTCAAACCCACAAACACAAAGAAAAGCAAACTTTTGAAAACATAATGAGCAAGTACCTAAGAGCCCGTGGATAACCACGGATAGAAAGGGTGCTAACACCTTCCCTTTCTATAATCTACCTCCCGAACCCGAGAAACATCTCGAAAAGGAATTTTTCTGTGCTTTTGTCCTTTCCTTGTTGGATAAAATAAAAGATGGTGGCGACTCTTGCTTACCATGACATTTTGCGAAAAAAAACGCAAACGCGAACCAGCATTCCAAAAAACAGTCAATTCTCATTCCCACCGATCACACCTATGTTGTGACATCTGCTTTGACATTTGTTTATCAGGCCTGGTCTTCTTCTTGTCAACAACATATTTCTTTGCAGCCACAAATCCTAGACCAGACATGTTTCCTACATTTTGTCCAGCCTGAAGGATTTCTTCCAACTTGTCAGTTCCATTTGTTAACATCTTGACAGACTTAGTCATCTGATCAAGTTTGGAGTTCAACATTAGAACTTCACCTTCGAGATGGCTTATAGTAGCAGTGTCTGCCTTTTTCTCAACCTCCAACTTCACTATGAGCTTTTTCTGTTTCTCATTTTGCTGACAGACTTCAGCATTTCTGATACATAGCTACTTGTAGGAGTCATCAAGTTCTTCAAATGTCACTTCCTCATCACTAGAATCATTATCAGGGTTACAAATACCAGATAGTGCAGTAACTAGTTTAGCAGATTCTTCTTCAGAGTTACTTTCTGAGTCACCATCAGACCAAGTAACAGGCATTCCTTTCTTTTGTTTCTTTAGAAAGGTAGGACATTCAGCTCGAATGTGCCCATATCCTTCACATCCATGGCATTGGATTCCTCTGCTTTGATTTCCCTTTTCTTCAGACTTAGTTCTTCTGCTGGAGTCATAGGATTTGCTAATGTCAGAGGAAATGTTCTTGACATTTGACCTTGACTTTGGGTCCATTCTCTTGATGAGTTTGTTGAACTGCCTTCCAAGCATAGCTATAGCTTCTGAAATATTCTCTTCATCACTCTCCTTGCTTTCATCTTCAGTATTGGATACAAGGGCTATGCTCTTGTTTTTCTTGTCAACATTGTCACTGATCCCCATCTTAAATGTCTGAAGTGACCCAATGAGTTCATCAACCTTCAAGTTGCAGATATTCTGAGCTTCCTCTATAGCAGTCACTTTCATTGCAAACCTTTTAGGTAAGGATCTGAGAATCTTTCTTACCAGCTTTTCTTCTGACATCTTTTCTCCCAATGCTCCTGAGGTGTTGGCAATTTCCAAGATGTTCATGTGAAACTCATGAATGGTCTCATCTTCCATCATCCTTAGATTCTAAAATTTGGTAGTGAGCATCTGAAGTCTTGACATTTTTACTTTAGATGTACCCTCATGGGTGGTTTTGAGAGTGTCCCAAACATCCTTGGCCAGTTCACATTGATGTACTAGTCTGAATATGTTTCTATCAATTCCATTGAACAAGGCTGTTGTACCCCAAAATTTGCCCTCCTCTTTTTCCACAAGAAATCACAGCTTCGGGCTTTTCCTGATTTTTCAGATTGGCTCAAGAATCAGTCAAACAGAATTTTTCTTGTCAGTCTAGCCAAATTAGGGTTTTCATGGACTCTGGAACATTTCAAGCAAATTATTAGGGTTTGGTTGAGTTTGGCTCAAAGTTTGATCAGACAGGCGTTTCTTTGGTGTTAAGTCAAGAACTAGGGTTTTTGCGCGCGCAGTTTCAGAAGAGTTTGAATCCACAGTGTTTTTGAATCCAGTGTTTTAATTGGTTGTTACATTGTTTTGACACTTGTTCAAAATTTCTGTCTAAACATCTGAGATAAAAGCTGAGGCATTTGAATTGAGAATTTGCAGTTGTTTGGTTTAATCAGTAAAAGGAAAGGACATATGGATGTTTGTTTGATTGACTGTGCATTGCTTATGGCTATTTGCAACGCCGGGTTTATTATTGGTTGATGCTAAGTGACAAGACCACAGTGTTTATTAATTGTTTATTTATTCAAAGTTAGAATAGTTGGGATTTATTTCCAGTTATTTTAATTTTAGAAACTTAAATAATTAAATAGACAGTGAATTGAAAAAAGAATTAACTGACAAAGTAGGATTTTTATTCATCTTTAATTGTTTGTTACAAATTATTATTTGAACAACTGTAAATTTATTTACATTTTTGTTTACAATAATAATATTACAAATGGTTAAAGTAAAATAAATTTGCATCCTAATTTTTCTAAATCTTCATCCTCTATTGTTGCTCCCCATTGCTCAATTGATTTTCATCTGCAACAAAGAAAAGAAAAGAAGTCAGCACAAATGAAATCAAAAGCAAACAGTAATTTAAAGACTCATCATTAAAAGTGATTGGCCGAGATCAGTTATTCACCCTCTCTGCAAATCACAAGAAAATTCTTGGTTCACAAAGAGGGATAGAAAGTGTTTGCAAATAAAATATGAAATGCACAAAGTTACAATATTGCACAAATTCAAAATTATCAAATAGGCTGCATAATTCTAAAAGTTCAAACTGAACTGTACAAATTGCAAAGTGAATATGCCAAAACAAGTCAAGTTTCAAACTAAGCAAACTGAATGTAACTGTCAAAAGCTGTCCAAAGGATATAGAAAGATATCGAACACCAAAAAGTTGTCAACAAAGTACACAAGAGATGCAGGAAAACTGGAAAGTGTGCAGAGGAAAACTAATGTGCAAGCAACATTTTCAAAATCATCATTTCCCAGCCTATCACCTTTTCAGAAAGGCTATTTTAAAGTAATATAATATGCTTTAATAGAGAGAAGAGAGAGAGAGTAAAAGAGGTGGAGAGGCTTACAGCAAGCTTGAGGCTTAGAGATATAAAACAAACAGTTGATATCAGAACAGAAGGAGACAGAATATCACAAAAAAATATAGAAGCCAAAATCCCACAAAATGTATCAACAAACAACCTGCCTCCACAAGCCTCAAGCCTAAACCAGAAGCTTAAATAAACAGTCTGCCTCAAGCCTCAAAAAAGAGCCTTCACCTGCTTCAAACGCAAGCAAACAGCCATACAAGCCTTAACCTGCCTAAAAACCAGTACATTCAAACACATAAATCTTAAGCAAGCATTCAAGCTCCAAGCCATACAAACCTTGAAACCTTCAAACCAGAAAAAGCCCTTGCAAACAAAGCCTCTAAACAGAAGCCAATAACCAGCAAGCCTCATGCCTGCCTGAACAACAAACCAAGTCTGGTTCAGTTTCAAAACCTGTAACATAACTTAAGCCTTGCTAAACATAAGCCTCAAAGCTCCATTGAAACCTGCATAACCAGCCTAGGAGCCTCACAAAGCCATCCAAACTGATACAAGCCTATACCAGAAAACTGTAACACAAGCCTGTACCAGAATCTAAGCACACAAGCATTCAAGGCAAGCTCAGGATCCCACAAATCAAAATCAAAATAACCAACTGAAGCAACAGCACCCTCAGAGCAACCTCATCACTGGGTCCAACAAACAATATTCAAATCAACATCAACATTTCAACAAGCGTCCAAAGAAGCAGAAGAGGAAAAGAAGCGATTAAGGCTAGGGTTTTCAGAGACAATCATCATTAAACCATCAAAAGCAAGATACGTGGTTACCAGGCTAGCCAACTCTCAGCATCGCGTTCTCCGCCTTGGCCGCCCTAGGACGCCTCCAGCTCCTCCTCCATCTCCAAAAGCCTCTGTCTCCAACAAAGGTATAACTACTCTTCCCTTTCTTTTCCACGCCTCACACAGAAATAATAAACAAAGGTAAGAAATTGGCAAAGACTAATAACATGCACGAACTGAAACAAAGGATATAAAAAATGGGAAATTATTACCTTTGCTTGTCACTGCTTGAGCAATCCATGGAGGGAGAAGGAGCTGATGGCGGCGCTTGGTGGCCATGGGCGGAGACTTTGTTCAGAAAAAGCTTGGCATGAGAACGAAGAGGAGAAGAAGATGAACGACGCCTCTGTAACCCTAAAATCCAAAATGAAACAAAACAATAAAACCCTAAAGAAAAATGTTCACAAACCCTTGGGCCGGTTCGCCCCATCAGCATGCTTAAGCCCAACGAAATATGGAGCGCACCCCCCCTTTTTTTTTAATTATTATGTTTATTAATTGTTTTGGGCCAAGTACAAAATCCCCTAGGCCCATTCAACTTTTTTTCTTATAACTCATAAACCATTTTTTCATTTTATTTTATCACTTTATTTTTAAGTAAAATAATACATTAACTCTATTATACAAAATTTTCTTTTATTTTATTACATTCGAAAAATATATAAATATTAGATTTTTTCATTAGGTTTAAACAATTTTCTCTTTAGAACCTTTTTTTAATTAAAAACTTTTGTATAGAAACTAAAATGTAAATAATAATTTTCTCAAACTTAAAACACATTTTCTTTTCTTTTATTAAATCTTTTTGTTTGTACATAATCAACAAAAGCATAAAAATAAATAACAATACTTAATAAATACTTAATTTTGCATTAAGTTAATATCTTGCATCACTTGTAAATAAATCACATACACTTTCACCAATACATTTGCTTATCTTTTATTCTTGAACATTGATATGTATTACATTTGAGAATGCGATTCGATTTAGTTGTAAATATATTTGGACACTACTCTCCTAATAAGTCTCATCCCCATTTGTAAATATTTGTACCCCCATCCCCGGATACTTATTTGTAATAGCTTAGACTTTAAATTCCCACAATTTATCGCTTTCTATATACTGTATAGTAATTAGGGTTTGTATGCGAAGATTCAAAATCAACCGCTAGATAACCTAATACAAGATAAATGCATGAAAATCAATACACCAATCACACTTGCACCCCTAGGGTAATCCCGCTTGTTGCCTTCCAAAATGGGCCATGCTTGCATGTTGAGTTCTTTGGCAAAACAATTCAAATGATCATAGTCCCTCGATGACGCTTTCGAAAGTTGCCTAAACAAAATGATCATAGTCCCTCAACCAAATTGCCAAAGACACTTGGCACCATTGCATTCATGGTCTATACGATGACCCGCGCCCGTCCCGTTAACATCCTAACACAAGATTGCCCACCAAATACAATGGTGGAACAATACTGTTAAAAGGGTTAAAACATGAGAAAAATATTTGAGTAAATTTAGGGGTAGACAACTCTTAGTTACTTGATCAAACTTGCAAAACACGCTTGCCTACTTTTCAAAACCCACTCCACAATACACTTTCAAAACAACTCAAAAAAATAATTGAAACATCTTTTCAAAAAGACACACACCTTTGTAAAACGTTCGAGTAAAGAATTGTTACAACGGTTGCCTAGACAAGGCATCTTTTTCAAAACATTTTCAAAACACACACACACCACCATTTCAAGCAATTGAAAATCAAGGCAAGTGATCTAAAACAAGTAACTAAGAGCCCATGTATAACCATGGATGGAAAGGGTGCTAATACCTTCCCTTTTCATAATCTACCCCCCGAACCCACGAAAACATCTCAAAGGTTTTTTCTGTGCTTTTTAACCTTTCCTTTAGGATAAAAAAAAAGCCGGTGGCGACTCTTGCTAAACCGAACAAGTGCGAATACAAACGCAAAACCTCAAGTCAGTTCTCCCACCGTATCACAAAGGCATTAAATGCTTTAGAGTTACTCAGGGCTAACTCATCTTCTTCTTTTCTCCATTCCTCCTCAGGTTTCAGACTAGTCGTCCCATCTTTCCCAATTATGGTGGGATGGTTCTATCCTTTGTCAGCAGCTCTCCAAGCTTTTTTGTCCAGTGAATTCAAGAAGGCAATCATACGAGGTTTCTAGTAGTCATAGTTTGATCCATCCAGAATAGGTGGTATGTTCCTAAATCCTCTTTCCTTGTCCATAGCGCCAGAAATAATATCCCTAGATCTCACCCAGAAAGACAGGCAGGGTGCCTGCTCTGATCCCAATTGAAATTCTGGCAACAGATACTTAATGTCACAATGAATGTTATGACACCGTATCTGACAAATTGTACACCAATCAAATAGTAATATAAAAGACAGTAAAGAACACAATCAATTGTTAACCCAGTTCAGTGTATAACAACACCTACATCTGGGGGCTACCAAGCCAAGGAGGAAATTCACTATAAGAGGTATTAATTTAGGAATAAACCAACCAGTTTATCTCCTTCACTTAAGACCTACTGTTGTACCCCAAAATTTGCCCTCCCATATTCTCCAAGATTTGTCAAGTCAAGGTCACAAAATTCCCCAAGGGTTATGCAGCTCAACTGTCTCCTATACAGTCAAAACTAGGGTTTGAGTTCTGATCAAGAATTGAGAGTTTTCAAAGACCCAATCAAGTCCCATATGCCTAAAAAGATGGTCAAATATCCTCATATCAAGTTTCAAGGCATTCAGCTCAAAATTGCACAGTCAAAACCCTAAATTGCACTACAGTCAACTGTAGGGGCAAAATGGTCATTTGACAGTCAAAAGTTCAAATTTTTGGTCAACATATCATTTTGAAGCCACAAACATCATTTGATCAATGCTTGATCATGATTCTCAAAATTTGGCTCAGAAATAATCAAAGATGCAAAAGTTACTATATTTGGACAGTTGAAAAAGTCAACTGAAATTGACCAGGGCATAACTTTCACATGGATTATCAGAAAAATTCCATCCAAAGCTCATTTTGAAGAGAAAGACATTTCCTACAACTCATCTTCATATTCCAAGTCCAAGAAATGCTCTCACAAAAAGTTATCAATTTCAACATTATAGGTCATTTCCAAAAGTCAACAAAAAGGGACTTTAAGTCAAAGGCCATAACTTGAGATTGGTAAATCAAAATGACATGGGACCAAAGGCATTGGTTAAAGGACTCAAAGACCTTTCCAAAATGTCCAAGAACATGTGAAAAGCTTAAAAATTGAGCAAGTTATGCCTTGTGGAAGTTGGGAAATATTTGGGAATTTTGAAAAGTCAACAATGGTTCAAATGATCCAAAAATGCTAATGGGCCCATTTTTCTTCCAAGTTTCTTCATGTCAAGCCTATGCACGACCATTAGGCCCAAAGGGAAGTATTTTCTCATTTTTTAATTATTTATTTGAATTTATATTAATATTAATTCATTTAAATTATTTAAATATATAGAAAATATCTAACTTGACCTAATGAATCTTTTTGTACACATTTTAGGCTCAATAATTCGTGCTTAAGCCAATTTGGAAAGATTTGGAGCATTGGGATATGATTTGTGCAAAAACAACATGAAAAAAGATGTGAAAAGATTCTTAACAAAATCAAATATCCAAACAATGAATGCCTTGGATTTTGTCAAGTTTTGTTGACCTAAAAGCCTCCATACATATTCAGAAGCACAAACCTAATTGCCTTACACTCTAAGCTGCGCCTCAAGAGCCATTGGAACATTGAAATTTTTCCATAAAAACTCAAATCTGAAATCAACCTTGGAGGAGGATTGAAGCCCTAAGTCTTATTCCAATAGCTTCCTTGACTAATTCTGAACGTGTACCAATCAAGAACAACCATCAATACGCGTGGAATCGGTATACAGAAGTCCATCTTTTTCCATAAAAAAGCATAATCGTATTTTCAATTCCAGGCATTATCATGACATTCTAATCATGGATTCTTGTTCTTTGTAATGTTTTAAAGCTAACCATCACATTTAATTTGATTATCGTGCTATGTATAAGATTCTGCCATGGCCAGTTTCTAGGGTTTGCAGGTCTTTCAATTTAGGGCTTTCATAATAAGGAAAAATTAGAGCTCCAGATGACCATCAATGGACTCAATGCTTGAGGACGAAAGCAATGGAACCCTCGCGCTCAATTTATGAGCGTTAGGGACCTAATCGCTATTTTCCTGAAACCAGCTTTAAGCCACGCTCAGAAACCGTTGCCTATGCGTTTGAAGTTTCAGGATAGTGGGGACGATGATATCGTGTCAATAAGTGGTTCGCCGGTTTAAATTTTCGCGCGATTTCAAGTCATAACTTTTTTCTTTTTTTATAATATTTGTGGACTAATATATGATCAAGTATTTGAAGTGGCTCAGTTGGCAGGTGTTGAATGCGGTGACTTCCAAGACCTGGGTTCGAACCCCAGGTCTGTGTAAAACCTCGATATTATTTTTCACAAATAAATCCCATGCAATGCTGGAATGAAGACGCACCATATACCCCGGACCAAGCCTTGACACGTCCCCCTGGAGATCAAACTAAAGGCTTAGGTTTGAGGGACACGCTACACCTGGTCAGATGCATCACACATGATCCAAACAAAGGCAACAAGTTCAAGGCTTAATGGGCCAGATTGCTAGGCCAAAACCTCACAAATTGGGGCTACCCCCCCTGGTTTGCTTTTCTTTTCATAATTTATTTTATTATTATGTTATTTATTTTCATTGTTTTAATTAATTAATTGTTTTTTTTTACAAAATATAAAAACATCACAAAAAATCAGAAAAAGGATAAAAACATAAAAAATATTTATTTTTATTTATTTTCTTGTAAATAATTAACATGTAAATAAATCTAGTAAAATAGGTTTTAACTTTATTTCTTTTAATAAATAAAAATCCAAAAAAATAGAATTAGGTTAATTAATAATTTTTTATACCTTTTAAATTTCCCTTTTTTTCACAGTAATAATTATTTATTTATTTATTTTATTTATTTTATTTTTTATTTAAATGTATATAAATAACTTAGATTTAAATTAGGTTAAAAATTCAATCTTTTTTTCTTAAAAAACTTAAAAAAACATTAGAATCAGGGTTTGACGCTTCCTTTTTAATTTTTATTAATTTCTCCTTCTAAATCTTAAAAAGCATAAAATACCAAAAACATTTAATTTTTCATATTAATTCCTTATTAAATTTAATCTTTTTTTGCAAAAAGGGTCCAACGCCCATTGTCTTAATTATTTTATTTCGCGCATTTACTTTATTGCTTATTATAATTTTGTATCTCTCCCAAAGCATAATAATTTTATTTCTCGCACTTTTATTCTGCTTTATTTATTTTCCGCTAAATCGGGTCCGGTTTAATTTTGGCGATGTGGACCCGCGCCATTTGTAATAGCCTTAGATTTATTTTCCCGCAAACTTTATAACTGTTAATAAATACGCATGCAAGAATGAATGGCCCTAATTAAAATCAAGCGTAGATCACAACAAACATGACAAGACAAATGACTGAAACATGACACACAATTCGCACACACCACCCCTAGGGTACGCCTCACTGTTGCCTTTCGAAAGGTGATCGTCGAGTAGAGGACGTCTTAGTAAGTCCTCATGATCCGGGAACCTGGCATGAGGGTAGCTTCTAAGGTGTCTTCCCATTGCTCCGGTGATCACCATGTCCCGAACCTCGAATTGACCCGAACACCTCCAACGGTGGTGCTACCTACCTCTCAATGGTGGGATGGCACTACTTTTAAGGACATTTACACAGACGAATTCCTTAGGGTAGGTAGGTTCTCAAGGATACTTGCTCTAATCAAAAATCTTTTCACACCAACACATTTTCAAAAGCTTTCAAAGCAAACTTTTCAAACACTCTGACGTACGAGTCGATCTGAAATTTTTCAAAGAAACTTTTTTTAAACCCACATTGAAAAGCAAGCAAACAATTTTGAAAACACATTGAGCAAGTATCTAAGAGCCCATGGATAACCATGGATAGAAAGGGTGCTAACACCTTCCCTTTCTATAACCCACCTCCCGAACCGAGAGCAATCTCTTAAAAGGAATTTTTCTGTGCTTTTGTCCTTTCCATTTGGAGAAAATAAAAGACGGTGGCGACTCTTGCTTCCGCGACATTTCGCGAACCAGCGTTAAACAGTCAGTTCCAGATCCACCGATCACAGAACTGGCGACTCTGCTGGGGAATATCTGACTTAAAGTGAGGTGTACCTTAGGACTAAGATCACAGTGTTTTCAATTGTCTTCTTTGCTTGCTTTATTATTGTGGGTTGCTTGGGAGTTCTATAGATCCTAACCCGGATCTGGGGGATACCTTCTTAGAAAGTAGCAACAAGGCTGTGAGGGAACTGTGCGGGGTATACCGACATGGTTGAAACAGTCTGCTACGTTGATGTGGCACTTTGGTGTGTACCGGTAACCCTTGAGTTCAGTCAAGGAGAGTACGGGGCCTCCGCGTGGTGTCGTGAAGCATCAACAGACCTTAGGAACCTTAATTGAACAATCTTGGCCTCTTTAGGGTAGTGAGATAACTGACTCTGGTGCAGTCCGAGGTTGGTTGATACTCGATACTACACTCAATTGAGGGTTGCTTTCCTGGAATATTTCGGTCGCCAGTTCAGTGGCTAAATCGAAACGATGAACAATGAAAGCAATCCCGTGATATTGGGAACCTTAGAACCCGGTTACTTTGATTAGGACAGGTTGAGCCCACCAACGTCAAGAGGGTACTACCCAGACCCCATGCTGGCCTAAACCCTAAGGGTTTCTCTTGTGTGACTTGTGTGTCTTTGTACTTGCCTACTTGCGTACTTGTTACCTGACACTTGTTTCTTGCAGGTTTTGTTTGTAGTCCATAATTGGGACTCATAACAGGGTACTAAATTTCTTGCAGGTCTTGTTTATAGTCCTTAACTAGGACTCATGACAAGGTTTACCAAATTTCTTGCAGGTCTTGTTTATAGTCCTTAACTAGGACTCATGACAAGGTTTACCAAATTTCTTGCAGGTCTTGTTTATAGTCCTTAACTAGGACTCATGACAAGGTTTACCAAATTTCTTGCAGGTTTTGTTTATAGGCCTTAATAGGGACTCATAACAAAGTATACTGAATTTCTTGCAGGGTCTGTTTATAGTCCTTAGTTGGGACTCATAACAAGGTTTACCTACATCACCCCATGCATAGCATGACATCATACCATTGCATACATCCTAACCCATTTCAAGGATCTCAAGGGCTTGTGATGCAGGTCAGGATGAATCAAACATCTAGCAAGGGGCAAAGAGGATTTATTTTCCTCTAGCCAAAGTTGTCAGGGGCTATGACCCACTGGATATGGTGAGCCTTTGACCCTTGATGAAGGACTCTCAACAAAATGAAGTTCTTACAATCAAGCTACCGGTTCCAAATGCTAACGAATTTTCTGTTTACCCTGCGAGGTCCTTGAAAACATTACATGCATGTCATACATCTCATTGCATTGCAGGTATCCCTTTGACAGGTTGCTTACCCTTCTCCGCTGTTTATTTCAGCCGATCATCATGAATCCTGAATGATCAGCCGAGCAGACTATCAAGGACCTCCAGGCTCAGAACGCCCAGTTCCAAGAGCTGATCATGAATTTGACTCAGGGGCAACAAGATCTGAAGGCTCTGCTCTTGAAGAAGGACAAGAAGAAGAAGAGAACTGTCTTGTTCAGCCCTAGACGCAGATCTGGGAATGCACCGCAAATTGAAACTGAGAGGACAACCCCATCTGTGGGAAAAAGCAGTCATCAAGAGGAAAGGGTGCCCAGTCCAGAGGTCTCTGACAATGAAACAGATTTCGACGACGAACAATACCCTCCGGCTGAGGACAAGTACAAACAGTTGGAGGATAGGCTGAAAGCTATGGAGGTTCAACAGGTACCTGGGCTGGATTTCGGAGATCTGGGTTTGTCAACTGGTGTGATAATCCCCCACAAGTTCAAAGTACCATCCTTCACTAAGTATGACGGGGCGTCTTGCCCCAAGCTGCATCTAAGGTCCTATGTTCGGAAGATTCAGCCATATACGGTGGACAAGAATTTATGGATCCACTTCTTCCAGGAGAGTCTTTCAGGGACTCATCTCGAATGGTTCTATCAGCTGGATGGGACCAAAGTTCGTAACTGGGAGGAGTTGGCAACTGCTTTCTACAAGCAGTATCAGTATAATGCCGACCTTGCTCCTACGCGTACCCAACTCCAGGGTATGTTGTTAGGGTCAAGTGAAGGTTTTAAAGAATATGCGCAGAAATGGAGGGATCTTGCTGGAAGGGTACAACCACCTCTGACTGATCGGGAACTTGTGGATATGTTCTTGGGGACCTTGTCTGGTCCATTTTATAACCACCTAATTGGGAATTCGTCTGCTGGATTCACAGATCTTATCTTGACTGGAGAGCGAATTGAAGCCGGTATCCGGTCTGGGAAAATTCAAGAGGCTGCACCTTCTGATAAAAAGCCTCATCATGGAAAGAAAGAATCCAATGCTGTGCACGGTAAAAAGAGCTGTCATGAGGCAGGGGCAATCCAGATTTCCAATCCCGGACCTGCTCAACAAGGACAGGGGCAGCAGCGCAAAGAGAAACGGCAGTACACCAAACTCAACATGTCGTTGGATCAAGCACTGCAACAAATGTTGAAGGCAGGGCTGATCACCTTAAGGGCTCCTCTTCGGAATCCGAACACTTCTGCACCCAACTATCATCCCAACGATAGGTGCGCATATGATTCAGATAGCCCGGGGCATACTACAGACAATTGCTGGCCTCTCAAGAATAAGATTCAAGATATGATCGACGCTGGAGAGATTCAGTTTGAAGTGCCAGAGACTCCGAACATAATCACTGCTCCGTTGCCCAATCATTGAAGCCTTTTGTTTATTTGAATTTTTGAGCTGTACTTTTCTTTGCTTATACAAACGATTAATGTCATAGCAAACTCTTTTATGTTATCAATGCATCGCATACGTCTGTTTTGGGAATTAATACAATTGTTTTCATTATGTTCAAATTATTTTCATATTTTTTCTGATGTCAACTCTTGATCTAAAATTCTAAGCCTCTTGAGGGAGGATGACGAAAACGATACCACGACATCTACAGTATGCTTTTGAACAGACCCCGCTGATGAGGTACAGGCATTGTTTCAAATCCTAAACACTAGAGTTATAAGGATGATAATCCCTCGTCAACCCATCAGAGCCAAAGAAGTAGGAGTTTTTATTTTCGAAAATCAAAACCCTTAATCATAACCTGGGGCAGGGTAGTCTCTCAGTTGATCCAAGTGCGTGACGAATGGCACCGAAGAGATCTTTACAAAACGAACAAAGACAGTGATGGTTCAGAACAATCATAAAGACAGGCAGTCATTATCAAAAAAAAAATCATAAATGAAAAGCCCAAGAAGTCAAAACCTATGAAGGAGACTTACAAAACTGGGGCATCCCGCTGACTGTAATTCCAAAAAAGGGAAACAGTTCAGGAAAAAAAGAAAGGGATAACAAAAATCAGACCAGAAAGAGGTCTTACAAACCCTCAACAAAAGGAATGACTGCCTATTCAAAATAAGTCATCAACATCTGAACCATTATTGGAACATCAAAGCAAAGACTCAAACAAGGTCTAACGTATGATCAATTGAGTTTAGGTTTGGAGAACATCACGAAGAGCGGGTGGGTACAAATAAAATTTGAGCCTTTATCCTTTGTTTCTTAAACCGTGAACCAGGCCACGTTATAACCCGTAAAAGTCCTAGCTGAAGCACGGGTTAATTCGAAAGCATACTGTTACGAAAGGTATCCTGACTCCTGAAGGCCTACAGTAAGATAACGAGTTGACATCATGTTTCACAAACGTTCACAGGTTTTATGAAAAAAAAATGCATTTTAAAGATCTTCAAGACAGACATAAGCTTTGCATTTTTAACATAACTTTGTTTGCATATGACTCTTTGTTTGAACAGCAGGGAAATTCGCACGATGAATACCTAGTGAACAAAAGCACTTCCAATCAAGGGGCATGGCATGACAATTAGCCATCATCTGGGGCAATCCAATCAAGATTCGGAGAATCTCTCAAAAGGCCAACCAGCCTGGGGCAAATCTCCACCTGAGTCACTTGGGGCATTTCAACAACAAATCTCGCCTGATCAAACATCTTCTGGTGACAAAACACTTCTAAACAAGGGCAACTCCCTACTTTCTGAGAACGGACATAGTCGGAAAAATACTACGCATAATCAAAGACCCGCTAGGTTGACACACCTAGGCAAAAATAAGGGCTTCCCGGCGAACCAAAAAGGTTGGGGCAAAATGAAGGGATGAAATGAAAAAATCTGTACACCCGGCAAGTCGAAAACCTGAAAAGGCGGCTTGGGCAAAAATGGGTACCCCGGTGGACTGAAAACCCGAAAGGGCGGTCCAGGCAAAAGTTAGGGATTAAAGCGTACGACTATGTCCCGTCATCTTATCATCTGCCTACCAGAAGAAGGTTTGACCCTCAACAACTATCAGCACCCCACAAGTGCCTCCCCCATAGAAACAGGGGCAATAAAGAGCGGTCTAAGCAATCTGATTGTTATCCTCCAAGGTATCAGGGTAGGTTCCGTGGAAGAACATAACCAATACAGTTCAAAACTTCCCCAGAGAATCCAATCCGGTTCCCCAGGAAAGATGGAATTCATATCCCCAAGCAGCAAGCTTATCCCCAGTAAATTCTGGAAGCTTATCCCCTCGCAAGGCACGAACGCGTCGCCCGGCTTTATTCAAAGAGTTATTTCCTTAACGGGATATAACTGGGTTATCCTCAGCCAAAAGCCACGGAAAGATCGTCGTTGACACAGTCTTCCTATCCCCAGCGAAGTCCATTCATACTTCCAATACAGCAAGGTATCCTCAGTGAGTCATCCTCAACAAATCAACAAAAGCATCTCCCCACAGAGTATTTCTTCCCAACATGGTCGTTAGAATATCTTTTTCTCCCCGCAGAATCCTCCATTCGCCAAGTTTATTCCCCAACGGAGTTATCTTCGTCTATTGGAATTCTTGCAACTATTCTTCAACATCAGCCCAGGATACGACTTCCCGGCACCCGTCAAGGATTTATTTTCTTAGACAAACATACATTCATAAAACGTCACATACATCATTATAGCATGCATATGCATCATACTACACGAATCTCATTGATTTTGAAGACATACGGTTCATGCATCATGATTTTGCATCCAATTATGTCTCGCCTTTTCAGGAAAAAGATCAATACAAAAATGACTACTATCAACTATCGCAATTAATTCTTGATATAGTTTCGGATATGATCCAGAGATGGTGACGTTCTGATGCTGCTTCCAGACTTCATTCTTGATATAGTTTCAGATATGATCCAGACATGGTGACGTTTTGATACTGCTTCCAGAATTCCTTCTAGATATAGTTTCAGATGTAAACCCAGCGATGGTGACGTTCTGATGCTGCTTCCAGATTCCCTTCTAGATATAGTTTCAGATGTAAACCCAGCGATGGTGACGTTCTGATACTGCTTCCAGAATTCCTTCTAGATATAGTTTCAGATGTAAACCCAGCGATGGTGACGTTCTGATACTGCTTCCAGATTTCCTTCCAGATATAGTTTCAGATGTAAACCCAGCGATGGTGACGTTCTGATGCTGCTTCCAGATTTCCTTCCAGATATAGTTTCAGATGTAAACCAGATATGGTGACGTTCTGATACTGCTTCCAGAATCCCTTTTTAGATGTTCCCCTCTCCGACGATGAGTGTGAGGTGATATTCTCCCTATGGTTCCCTCTCCGACGGTGTGTGAGGTAGTAATCCCTTTTTAAGATGTTTCCCTCTCCGACGATGAGTGTGAGGTGATAGTCTCTTATGTTTCCCTCTCCGACGGTGTGTGAGGTGACAATTCCTTTTCCTATGGTTCCCTCTCCAACGGTGTGTGAGGTGGTAAGCCCGTTTCAGATGTTTCCCTCTCCGACGATGAGTGTGAGGTGATCATTCCTTTCAGATTATAATAGCTTATGGTTTGCTTCCCGATGTTGCAAAGATGGTAATTCCCGCCAAGATTTTTCTCAACGAGCGTTGTTGAAGTTAAAATCATCCAAGGTTCTCTTATCATTCATGCTAAGGCAGTAACCATCCCTGGTTCATTCATCAGCATTTGAAGCTCCAGACTCAGCTCCTGTAACCAGTCAGGACACATCTATACCAAGCATCTCAAATCAGCTCCTGCAACGTGTCAGGTACTCATTTTCTCTTTTGCAGATATGCAGGTTCTCGCTAAGGAATCTCCTACGCGATCAACATCCAGATGGCATCTATAAGCCCATCACCCTATCCAGCAATCTCCAAATGGCATCTATAAGCCCATTCCCCCTATCACAATGCCACCATGTGAGCACAAATTTCTGGGCACTCTAGTGTCCAATCATCTTTTACCCTCGGATTACGAAAGGCGCGTCCGCCAATCTGCATCCTCAGGTCTAAGAAGATTGAACAGGGGCAACTGTTGTACCCCAAAATTTGCCCTCCCATATTCTCCAAGATTTGTCAAGTCAAGGTCACAAAATTCCCCAAGGGTTATGCAGCTCAACTGTCTCCTATACAGTCAAAACTAGGGTTTGAGTTCTGATCAAGAATTGAGAGTTTTCAAAGACCCAATCAAGTCCCATATGCCTACAAAGATGGTCAAATATCCTCATATCAAGTTTCAAGGCATTCAGCTCAAAATTGCACAGTCAAAACCCTAAATTGCACTACAGTCAACTGTAGGGGCAAAATGGTCATTTGACAGTCAAAAGTTCAAATTTTTGGTCAACATATCATTTTGAAGCCACAAACATCATTTGATCAATGCTTGATCATGATTCTCAAAATTTGGCTCAGAAATAATCAAAGATGCAAAAGTTACTATATTTGGACAGCTGAAAAAGTCAACTGAAATTGACCAGGGCATAACTTTCACATGGATTATCAGAAAAATTCCATCCAAAGCTCATTTTGAAGAGAAAGACATTTCCTACAACTCATCTTCATATTCCAAGTCCAAGAAATGCTCTCACAAAAAGTTATCAATTTCAACATTATAGGTCATTTCCAAAAGTCAACAAAAAGGGACTTTAAGTCAAAGGCCATAACTTGAGATTGGTAAATCAAAATGATATGGGACCAAAGGCATTGGTTAAAGGACTCAAAGACCTTTCCAAAATGTCCAAGAACATGTGAAAAGCTTAAAAATTGAGCAAGCTATGCCTTGTGGAAGTTGGGAAATTTTTGGGAATTTTGAAAAGTCAACAATGGTTCAAATGATCCAAAAATGCTAATGGGCCCATTTTTCTTCCAAGTTTCTTCATGTCAAGCCTATGCACGACCATTAGGCCCAAAGGGAAGTATTTTCTCATTTTTTAATTATTTATTTGAATTTATATTAATATTAATTCATTTAAATTATTTAAATATATAGAAAATATCTAACTTGACCTAATGAATCTTTTTGTACACATTTTAGGCTCAATAATTCGTGCTTAAGCCAATTTGGAAAGATTTGGAGCATTGGGATATGATTTGTGCAAAAACAACATGAAAAAAGATGTGAAAAGATTCTTAACAAAATCAAATATCCAAACAATGAATGCCTTGGATTTTGTCAAGTTTTGTTGACCTAAAAGCCTCCATACATATTCAGAAGCACAAACCTAATTGCCTTACACTCTAAGCTGCGCCTCAAGAGCCATTGGAACATTGAAATTTTTCCATAAAAACTCAAATCTGAAATCAACCTTGGAGGAGGATTGAAGCCCTAAGTCTTATTCCAATAGCTTCCTTGACTAATTCTGAACGTGTACCAATCAAGAACAACCATCAATACGCGTGGAATCGGTATACAGAAGTCCATCTTTTTCCATAAAAAAGCATAATCGTATTTTCAATTCCAGGCATTATCATGACATTCTAATCATGGATTCTTGTTCTTTGTAATGTTTTAAAGCTAACCATCACATTTAATTTGATTATCGTGCTATGTATAAGATTCTGCCATGGCCAGTTTCTAGGGTTTGCAGGTCTTTCAATTTAGGGCTTTCATAATAAGGAAAAATTAGAGCTCCAGATGACCATCAATGGACTCAATGCTTGAGGACGAAAGCAATGGAACCCTCGCGCTCAATTTATGAGCGTTAGGGACCTAATCGCTATTTTCCTGAAACCAGCTTTAAGCCACGCTCAGAAACCGTTGCCTATGCGTTTGAAGTTTCAGGATAGTGGGGACGATGATATCGTGTCAATAAGTGGTTCGCCGGTTTAAATTTTCGCGCGATTTCAAGTCATAACTTTTTTCTTTTTTTATAATATTTGTGGACTAATATATGATCAAGTATTTGAAGTGGCTCAGTTGGCAGGTGTTGAATGCGGTGACTTCCAAGACCTGGGTTCGAACCCCAGGTCTGTGTAAAACCTCGATATTATTTTTCACAAATAAATCCCATGCAATGCTGGAATGAAGACGCACCATATACCCCGGACCAAGCCTTGACACGTCCCCCTGGAGATCAAACTAAAGGCTTAGGTTTGAGGGACACGCTACACCTGGTCAGATGCATCACACATGATCCAAACAAAGGCAACAAGTTCAAGGCTTAATGGGCCAGATTGCTAGGCCAAAACCTCACAAATTGGGGCTACCCCCCCTGGTTTGCTTTTCTTTTCATAATTTATTTTATTATTATGTTATTTATTTTCATTGTTTTAATTAATTAATTGTTTTTTTTTACAAAATATAAAAACATCACAAAAAATCAGAAAAAGGATAAAAACATAAAAAATATTTATTTTTATTTATTTTCTTGTAAATAATTAACATGTAAATAAATCTAGTAAAATAGGTTTTAACTTTATTTCTTTTAATAAATAAAAATCCAAAAAAATAGAATTAGGTTAATTAATAATTTTTTATACCTTTTAAATTTCCCTTTTTTTCACAGTAATAATTATTTATTTATTTATTTTATTTATTTTATTTTTTATTTAAATGTATATAAATAACTTAGATTTAAATTAGGTTAAAAATTCAATCTTTTTTTCTTAAAAAACTTAAAAAACATTAGAATCAGGGTTTGACGCTTCCTTTTTAATTTTTATTAATTTCTCCTTCTAAATCTTAAAAAGCATAAAATACCAAAAACATTTAATTTTTCATATTAATTCCTTATTAAATTTAATCTTTTTTTGCAAAAAGGGTCCAACGCCCATTGTCTTAATTATTTTATTTCGCGCATTTACTTTATTGCTTATTATAATTTTGTATCTCTCCCAAAGCATAATAATTTTATTTCTCGCACTTTTATTCTGCTTTATTTATTTTCCGCTAAATCGGGTCCGGTTTAATTTTGGCGATGTGGACCCGCGCCATTTGTAATAGCCTTAGATTTATTTTCCCGCAAACTTTATAACTGTTAATAAATACGCATGCAAGAATGAATGGCCCTAATTAAAATCAAGCGTAGATCACAACAAACATGACAAGACAAATGACTGAAACATGACACACAATTCGCACACACCACCCCTAGGGTACGCCTCACTGTTGCCTTTCGAAAGGTGATCGTCGAGTAGAGGACGTCTTAGTAAGTCCTCATGATCCGGGAACCTGGCATGAGGGTAGCTTCTAAGGTGTCTTCCCATTGCTCCGGTGATCACCATGTCCCGAACCTCGAATTGACCCGAACACCTCCAACGGTGGTGCTACCTACCTCTCAATGGTGGGATGGCACTACTTTTAAGGACATTTACACAGAAGAATTCCTTAGGGTAGGTAGGTTCTCAAGGATACTTGCTCTAATCAAAAATCTTTTCACACCAACACATTTTCAAAAGCTTTCAAAGCAAACTTTTCAAACACTCTGACGTACGAGTCGATCTGAAATTTTTCAAAGAAACTTTTTTTAAACCCACATTGAAAAGCAAGCAAACAATTTTGAAAACACATTGAGCAAGTATCTAAGAGCCCATGGATAACCATGGATAGAAAGGGTGCTAACACCTTCCCTTTCTATAACCCACCTCCCGAACCGAGAGCAATCTCTTAAAAGGAATTTTTCTGTGCTTTTGTCCTTTCCATTTGGAGAAAATAAAAGACGGTGGCGACTCTTGCTTCCGCGACATTTCGCGAACCAGCGTTAAACAGTCAGTTCCAGATCCACCGATCACACCTACCCAATGCAACTTCAATCTAAGTCCTACTTAAACTTGAATTCCTACTCACTCCCCCTCAATCACAGCAGTGATACTAATCTACTGATTAATAAGATTATGAAGACATTCTTCAATACACACACTTGATTTTGCTTCAAAGCTTTAATCAAGAGACACAACACTCGTGCTTCAAAGCTTTGAGTGATAAACAACCCTTACAATCAAATCCTACTCCAAGTCACTTATCAAAATGATAATTGCTTGTCTCACAGTAGTTACTAAAACTATCACAACTATACAATGCCTTATTGACCTTCTGTCAAAAGCGCTACTCACCATTAGGATTCATGAGAAATATATATGCAGTCTATTATTTATTTAGGGCTTCCATAAAAATATCTAGGGTTAACCAAAGTTAACCTAAATACTTGGTCTTGAGTTTTCATCATAACAGATTAGGGTTAAGCAAGGTTAACCTAATATCCACGTGAGCATCTGATCTGGACAATATACTTCAACTCAGAGTAGCACACCAGATTCCTGAAAATTCTCAGGAATAATGAATCTGCACAACAACTTGATCAGTACAGGATGTCTTAACATTGGTTATGACATCATGTATCCTGCTCACTGATTTTGGTAGAATTCAGTACATGTGATCATAGCTTAATCATCATGATATTCACTCATACTGAGTTGTTCCTGTAGAACATTCCTTCTGCAGAATTTACCTTTATCCCAGAATGTTATGACATCAGTCATGACATTTGCAAATATGGTTTTACCAAAAATTAATGCCAACAAACAAACACTTACAAGTAGTAACATGAAGATCTTCCACAATCGCATGGACATTATGACCATGTTTTGGCATAGGAGCGGATATCACATTAGGTTTTTCGGGGGCATCAAACTCTACCTCCTTGGCATCTATCAAATCTTGGATCTTGTTTTTAAGAGCCCAACAGTTGTTGGTATCATGCCCTACATTGTTCGAGTGGTATGCATATTTTGCATTTGAATGATAATAGGGAGAAGAGGTATTTGTGTTTTTCGGCGCTTCTTTCAAGTTGGTAAGGTTCAGCTTTAACAGGTGAGGGAGGACTTGAGCCGGTGTCATATTGATTCGGGTGAATTTCCGTTGTGGCCTTTCTACCCTTTGCTGATTAGCTCTTGGCTAATTGCTGCGAGGCTGATCGATTGAGGAGTTCTGGATCATCACAGCCCCTACCGCAGGTCGACGCTTCATTCTCCCTTGATTTCTCTGGGTATGAATAGCAGAAACTTCCTTCTTAGCTAGGAAGGTCTTCTTAATAGTAGTGGAAGCGGAGGCATCCTTCTGAATTTTACCACTCTTAATGCCAGCTTTGACCCTTTCCCCAATCAGAATTAATTCGGTGAACCCTACAGATGAGCTCCTGATCAAGTGATTGAAGAATGGACTTGACAGAGTCCCTAAAAACATGTCAACCAGCTCTCTATCCGACAATGGTGGATGCACCCTTCCAGCCAAATCCCGCCACTTCTGGGCATACTCCTTAAATCCCTCATTAGAGGCCATACCCATACTCTGTAGCTGAGTACAAGTAGGCGCTAAATCTGCATTGTATTGGTATTGTTGGTAGAAAGCAGCAGCCAAATCTTCTCAGTTATGAACATCAGATATCTCAAGTTGATAGAACCAGTCCAATTGCATACCCGATAAACTATCTTGAAAAAAGTGGACCCAAAGATCCTTATCAGAAGAGTGAGGTTAGATCTTTCTGACGTAGGATCTCAGATGCATCTTCAGACAGGACAAACTGTCGTATTTAGAAAATGTAGGCACTTTGAACTTGGGAGGAATGACGATCCCATCAACCAACCCTAGTTCTTCGAAATCTAACCCAGGTACCCTTTGCAACTCCATGGCTGCCAACCGATCCTCAAGATTTTTATACTTATCATCCGCCGGAGGGTACTGCTGTTCGGAGTAATCTTCATCCTCTTCCTCTTCTTCTTCTTCAGCTTCAGATTCAGAGGGCATTGCAACTCCCTTTCCCTTACCAACCCCTTCGTCGGACGTCGAGGGGAATTCCAGAACTCTCCTAGCCTGATGCTCAAATCTCCTTCCCATAGTGGCCACACCAATTCTTTTCTTTTTATTCTTTTCTAGTTCATTCTCTTTCTCTAACAGTGTTTTAAGATCCTCTTGACCCTTTGCTAAGGTTATGAGGAGTTGTTGGAATTGTGAATTCTGTGCTTGCAGTTCTTTAACCGTCTGTTCTATATCCATCTTGCTGAAATAAACAGCAGAAAGATAAGGAAACCTGGTGTGAAGACATGTTTATGCATATGATGAATGATATGTTATTCATGTAATGCATTCAAGGATTCAAAAATTCAAATTTGTTGTGAACAAAAAGAACACACGTCATATTAATAAGAAGAAATTTGTTAGTACATCCCCATGGGCAAAATATTACAAAATTGTTAATGTAAAAAGACATTGCGCATCCTCTTTGGTGCGATGTAAGTGTTAAGAGTCTCCTCTTCGTGAAGTCGGCAGGTAAGTTCCAAAACCTTCTTCTCACTGGCATAGAAGCTGGCTTCAAAAGTGTTCCTCTCTTCCTTGAGTTGTATCCAACTCTTTTGTAATTCTTCCAATGACGTTGGCATGTCTGGATGTAGGAGGGTGTATGGAACCTCTCCTTCTATAACAGGCTCTTTGATCATAGGCAGAATGTGAGGGTAAGGCATCATAAAACTCTGGGCGCGGGTTCGTACCCACTTGAGATAAGGCTCAAGGGGGATGGAATTCTTGTGCCCCAGTGTCTTACTGTCCACTTTGTTGGGCGTCCTCCAAGCTCGGATAAACCTTTGTCGAAGTCCTTGAGCGTCGTTGTCGAAGTCAAAAACCAAGTCAGGAATCAGCATATCATGAGGGCCATCCCTTCGGGCATACCCAAATTGTCTCAGAGCTAAACAGGGGTTGTAGGTAATGCCTCCCCTAATGCCAAGTAGTGGGACATTAGGGAATTCCCCACAACGATCAATGATGATGACATTTTCTCTGGACCGAGAACACCAATGAACATCAGAATGTGTAATGGTCATCAATCGTTGTGACCACCTCAAGCCTTGTCTATTCTTCAATACTAAATGGGGAAGGTGAGAAATAAACCACCTTGCTAGAAGAGGAGTACAACACATGAGAACACCTCTTTTCCTCATTGTTCGTGTGTGAAATGAGTGTAGGATGTCCCCAAGCAATGCAGGCACATGATTCTGAGATATGAAAATCTTGACAACATTCACATCTATAAGCTGATCAGGATTTGGAAACAAGACCAGCCCATAGATAAGAAGTGCCACAATCTCCTCAAAGGCTTGTAGATCTAGATAATTCCAGCAGTCTTGTGCCTTCTCAAACAGAAACTTTGCCATGAAACCCTTGACACCACTTCTGGTTTCCCAATGACCTTTGATATCAGATGGGTGCAAGTGTAAGGCTTGAGCAACATCTTCAGGCTTTGGTTCTCTTTCCTTACCGTTGTAGGGTAGTTGATGAAGAATAGGAATCCTCAGGAGTTGAGAAAATTCCTCCAAAGTAGGTACTAGTTGGTAATCAGGGAATGTGAAACAGTGTGTAGGGGGTCAAAGAACTGGAAGAGGACTTTCACCATGTCTTCTTCAATGTTGGAGTTGACCAAGTTGAGAAGTCTACCATGTCTTTCACTGAAGAGAGAATTCTCTGGAATCTTGGAAGCAAGCTCCTTGAGTTGAGGAGGGATTCTCACAAGGTTGACCTAAATTATTTTTCTGCGGAGTGATTCCATGACCTACAAAACAGGAACAAAGATGAAGATCCAAACCCTTGAAATGGTTAGTGGATGCATATGATGCTTTATGATGTTCATGATGTATGCATAAGCACATGTACAAGCAAGTCACACAAGTTCCTAGTTTCAGGCTTGCATGGGGTTTCATAGGTAAGTACCCTCTTGAAGTTGGTTGGCTCAACCTGTCCTATAAATAGTAACCGGGTTCTAAGGAGCTCAATATCACTGGATTATTTTCTGTGTTCATTGTTTCAATTTAGCCACTTAACTGGCGACCGAAATATTCCAAGAAAACAACACTTAATGAGTGTAGTATCGAGTATCTACCAACTTCAGACTACATCAAAGCCGGTAATCTCACTACCCCTAATAAGGCCAAGATGGTCAAGTAAGGTTCTAAGAGTTCATTAGTGCTTCATGACATCACTCAGTGGCTCCGTATTCTCTTTGATTGACTCAAAGGCTACGGGTACTCACAAATATGTCGCACTAATATAGCTATTGCTTCAACCATGTCGGTATACCCCGCACAGTTTCCACAACGTATTGCTATTTACCTATGAATGCTTCCCAAAAATCCGGGTGGAGGATTCAAAACCCAAACAAGAGAACCAAATGTAAAGCAAACAAAGCAAAT